>CM056500.1:28937226-29082190 GCA_029783415.1 Anisodus acutangulus | reverse complement strand
CTTGATGGCGCGTTATATCGCATATGTATGACCCCGTGCATTATGTAATGCACAATGTGGATGACACTTAGGCATATTATGGCCCTCGTGAGGCATTCTATACATGTTGATTGTTTCTTGTCTTAGGTTACCTCCATGCCTCTACAGTATACTATTTTTCATGCCCTTACATACTTTCGGTACATTATTTGTACTAACGCCCTTTTACTGCACTGGGGAACTGCCATTTGCGTTTCATGTCCGCAGGTTCGAGGTGATGACGAGGTATGACGAATGCCGCACGACAAAGATAAGTTTCCTATTCAGCTTTCATATTGGACCACTCTACTTGTTCCGTGAGTTCTGATTCTAGTCTTGGTCACGAGTATTGGTTGATATGCATATGGGTATAAGCGAGGCCACTGTCGACCTTATGATGTCACTGCACTAAGAGAGGCTTGTAGATAGTTATGGTATAGTCAGAAGTTATGTGGCCTCATCGGCCTATGTTTTTGTTGTATAGATATGCCTTGTCAGTCTTGCACCTTTTCAGCTTATTATTTCTATGAGTTAGCAGGTTACCTTATGAAGGCCCTCGTGGCCCATGCTTATTTATGATTATGTGGTGAATGTATGTCTAGTGGTGCTCGACGAGTAAGGTCTGGGTGTCTGTCATGGCCCTCCAGTTTAGGTCGTGACAACACCATGTTGCCTAATGTAGATGATATCTCATGGCTAATGTTTAGGTAAATGGTTAAGATTTCAGATGATCGTAGAAGGGGTCATATAATGTAACGTAAGGGGAATTATGTTGTAAGCATACATGTTACCATTGTGGGGTATAAAGCTTCTTTTAAGATAAACCACACGACATAGACGATCATCGTCTCATCCAAGGTAGAGATGGTCCACAAGACTAGATAATGGCTTTTGAAGATGTCATAATTAGTGTCGTAGAACAATAAGTATATATTCCTATCATATCCTGCCACATGAAGTCTTATCATTTGATTCCTTCCTTTAATGTGAGTTCCAAAGAATGAAGTATCGCAAGTCTTCTACTTCTACAAAGTTCTTCCTCGTGTGATATTATTTGTGTCATATCAAGTCCTCGACAATGATCCAACTCTCTTTGTTATGAATCTCATATGTTTCCAAGGTTCGTAGGTAAAAGAAAGCATCATAGAGTAGTAAGTATGTTAAGGCTACTATTCCTTCTTTTGTCATGATCAGAATGAAACGAACGTAAATGAACAATATCCAAAACGGCTCCACTCCTATGTTAGAGGATTATGTTCTTGACTTTCTCCGATAGAACTCGAGTGTCTTAGTATCATTCATGCATTATATACATGTATACACCATGACCTCACATGCGTTATATACGTGTATGCTATATGAGATGTATATGGGGTATGTGAAAGCGTTATGGTGTTATAAATGCACCACCACCTAATCACCGGGTATATGATGATGATTATGCCCACATAGGCCGATATGATATGACGGGATGCCCATGCAGCCTTGATGGCATTATATACTCATATATATATAAGACGGCATTATATACATATATACAATATACATGTGCATATCATGGCCCTCGGTGGCAATTCGTAGTTTTAGGTTGATTCTTCCCTATCTCTCTCCTTACAGTTGATATTCTCTCTTATGATTATTTCTATCCGCTTTACGATTCGTACAATCTTTACCATCTTGACATCCCTTTTGTCGGGGGCACCTTTGCATTTATTATATTTCATATTGTAGGTCCAATTGTACAGGTTGGTGATCGTTTACTAGAGTAGTTCAGATGATCGATGGAAGAGCTGCAAGCTCCAAATTTACTGGAGCCAAATGGTCTAGTAATTGCATTGATGTTAGAGATTATGGGTATCTTGGCGCCCTATCCCAACACTTGTATTAGTCGTTCAATAATAGGTACTCATAAAGGCTTCATAGATAGAGTCAATGGGTTTATTATATTCAATTAAATACCATGGGCCAGTGGCCACGTTCATGTACAAATAAAAAAATGTTTGTTCATAGAATTCATTTGTGTTACAAGTTATGTCATTTACCGTATTACAAGATTACAAAGAGGGTACAATGTGAGAGCATGGTCCGTCTAACTCGTGTTTTGAGGCGTGACACCAAACCAATAGGAAAATCACTAGAAATGATCTCATCATCATCATCATCAAATAAGGTATTATCGCTAGAGAGAGAATAGTTACTAGACATGGAATCATAAAAATATGTGGTATCACTCTCAATTAGATGAGGATCATTTTCCAAATCACTCCTTCCAATAGTAGGAAGTACATCAAGCTCATTGCAAGGCAAATATTCACTTACACTCACATTATCATCCAAGTCACTCAAAGAAGTAGGAGTGTTAAGACAAAATGTTTTACCTTGACATTCATGCAAAGGATCCATCAGATTGCTTCGATGGGCAGAGTTGTGTGGTATCTCCTCATCATCATAGTCCTGCAAGAGAGAATAAGTAGAACTAAACAAAGAAGAGGTTAGTTCATTAGATGGTAAAGAGTAGTCACGATGTATTATAGAGACCACCTCAATTTGCTCCTCCACCTCCTCCCTAATCTCCTTTAAATTTGCCAAAAGAGTCACCTTATCCCTTCCATTTGACTCCTCCCTTTTCTCACTACCTATGTTAGCACCCTTTTGATCACTCTTTTTCCTCTTACCCTTACTTTTCTCCTTCAATTCCCTCATCTTTTGATAGACTTCATTGACTTGCAATGGTGACAAGGGATGTAGAACATGTGTGTGCCCCTCATGCTCAAGTGAATACCGATTGGTCCTCCCATCATGCTTTGTAGCCCTCATCAAATAGCCAAGGCCTCCTGACTAAGACATGGCAAGCTTGCAGTGTACCACATCCCATAATATCTCATCTTGGTATTTACCAATCTTAAATTGATCAAGACTTATTTGTGTACCCTAAACTCCTCACATTCATTCAATCATTGGAGATTGTAAGGAGTTGAGTGTTTGGTGGTTGGAATCTTCAAGAATTCCACCAAGGTGGTACTTTGTATTAGCACAACTTCCACTATCAATGATCAAGGAACATACATTTCCTTGATGAGGCATTTGGAATGAAAGAGGTTTCCTTTGACTTGGATAATCCATAGCCTTGCTTATCATGGCCCTCCTCACTACATAGTTAGGAACGATGAGCTCCCCTTCGAGGCAAATTATCAATCAACATGGCTTTCCTTGCTAACCCATAGGGACTGTAATATCATCTTGCTCTTCATCATCCACAAGATCATCATTCTCATGAGTACCCCATCATCATCCTTCTCACATGCCCTTTCAACTTTCTCAATGCAAGCCTCCTCATACCTCACAACAAAGGTCCTCCGATTGGGACACTCACTCATTCTATGACCAAACACTTGACACTTAAAACATTGGATTGGTTTAGTGTTCGTACCTCCTTATTCTGGAACAAAATTCAGAGGTTGTTCCTCAACTTGATTGTTCTTTACAATGGGCTTCTTGGATTCTTGTATGATGCCCTTGTTCTTTTGCCAATGGGAAGAAGAAGTTCCTCATTCCTTGTTGTTGTTCCACGTACTTGTGTACCCCTTTGACTTATTGATCTTGTCTTCCTTAAGCCCCTCCTCTATCTTAATGGTCGCTTCAAGAGTTTCATCAATAACTTGATAGTTGTGGGCCGAAGAACATGTCTTCGTATTTCAACTCTAATGGTTGAACATTTCAGAGTTGTGGACGGGCATTTGGAAGTGGTTGTGATGGATACAGTTCATTTGGTGGTGGGCGAGGGTCATTTTGTGGTTGTTGAGGGTTATTTGGTGGTGGTGTGATGTGATTGCCATCTCATAGTGGGGATAGTGGTATGGTGTTTGTTGGAGTGGGGTGGTTATTTGATGAATGGCTTCGGGTGATAGAGTGGATGAGGATTCTTGTCTCAACCCACTTGTGTGGTTGGAAATGGTTTCGGAGAGTTGAGGATGACTCTCGAGTCCTCTCTTCAATGACTCCCAATCTCACATCTATACCACTCACTTGTCGGCTAATGGAAGCAAACACACTCATTTGACTTAAAGTTGGTTCCTCAATAGGATCCAATGATTCCTCTTCCGAATGCACCATGGTACTTGTTTAAGACACTCAACAAAGCAAGCAAACACATTATGTTAGTGAAAATTTACTCACAAATCCCTCAAGTATCGCACCTTTGATTGCCTCACAAATTGCTTCGCTAATAATTGAGCCTTAGTTAGGTCGACGAGTCACAAGGGTTCAATTTCTACTTTTGGCCAGAATAGATTCTTGTTCGACTCGATGAAGAAATAAATCGACTCTAACTAACTAACTTGATTCAATAAGTTACAACAAAGTTAAAAGAGAAAAGAACGAAAGAAGATAGCTCAAGAACTAGCTAATCACTTTGTAAGATCAATTATGATACATACCAAATTGCGGAAAAGAAATCAAACAACAAGAAATTAAAAGATAAAAAAGAAGACACAATAAAATGGAATCAAAAGCAACCCAAAGTATATTAAACTATGGACTTCAATTGATTCATCCTATTAGGAGGACCTCAACGGAATTGAATTCCCAAGCAACCCACCTTTCTAATCATTCAATGAAAAGCCTAAACAAGCTCTCAACACTCAATTTCTCAAAGAGAAGCATAAATAACAATGTTCAAGATAATCTAAGGAATGAAATGACTTAAGGTCCCTATTTATAGTCTAGAACTAATTTATTACACAAGAGGTCTAAAAGTGACAGTCTTGGATTGCAAAAATAACCAAAATGCCTTACTATCACATTCTTCTCTTGACTTGTGAATCACAGGTTGTGTCTGTGATATGATCTGTGATTCGCATGTCATGCCTTCTGCTCCATCATCATCTGCGACTGCGAGGTCTGTGGTTTGCAGGCTCCCCATGTGACACCATTTGTGATTTGCAGGTGGTGTTTTCTGCACCATTTGTTATCTTTTCAGCTTCCCATGCTATCATAAACACTTGGAAACCTCGGGATGGTGTCCATCTTCATGAATGCTTGAAGTTCTGGGCTTGACTCCTCGTGAACGATTATGATGGAACTTGATTTGCATCATTCTCCCCTTCTTGAGAAGAATTTGTCCTCAAATTAGGGGGTCATCATCCTTGGTGTCAAAGAGAGAAAGATCACAAATATTGAAGGTGTTGTGGACTTGATATTTCAGAGGTAGGTCAATTTTGTAGGCATTGTCATTGAGTCTCTCAAGCATTTCGAATGGACCATCACCTCTAGGCATATCAACTTTGATTTCCTCTTGTTGGTGAATCTCTCCTTGCTTATATACCCAAACCCAATCTCCCTATTCAAGCACTCTCTTTTTCGGCCCTTGTTTGCTCTCTTGGCGCCACATCTTGATTCTTCTTTTCAATTTGAAGCCTCACTTTCTCATGTAGTTTCTTCATGGCTTCGACCCTTTTGATTCCATCTAAACTTAAAAAAATATCTTGAGACAAAGGGGTGAGATCTAGAGGGGTTAGTGGATTAAAGCCATAAACAACCTCAAATGGAGACATGGCAATAGAGTCATGAATGACTCGATTATATGCATATTCAACTAAAGGCAATTGATCTTCCCGAGATTCTAGTTTCCCTTTAACCATGGCCCTAAGCGTAGAACCCAAAATCCTATTCACAACCTCGGTTTGGCTATTGGTTTGTGGGTGACAAGACGTAGAAAATAATAATCTAGTACCAAGTCGTCCCCACAATTCTTTCCAAAAATGGCTAAGAAATTTAGAATCCCTATCACTCACTATGGTTTTGGGAATATCATGCAATTTGATCACATTATCAACAAACAAAGAGGCAATATGAAATGCATCATCACACTTATGACAAGCAATGAAATGAGCCATCTTACAGAAGCGGTCAACAACAATAAAAATGTTATCTTTGCCCCATTTGGTTCTTGGCAATTCCAACACAAAATCTAAAGAAATGTCAAGCCAAGGCCGTTGAGGGGTGGGGAGAGGGGTATACAATCAAAACAACATCATTTCGCATTTTAGGCCAATAAAATTGTTCGTCAAGAATTCCCATGGTTTTATTAATTCAAAATGACCCATCAAACCCCCATCATGTGCCTCCCTCACAAAAAGTTCCCTCCAAGAGCTCATGGGCACACATATATAGTCGTTTGTTCTTGAACAAGTAACCATCAAACGTGGAGCTCATGGTCTTGTCTCCACATAGATGATCTTGAGGCAACTAGGATTGCATCATTCTCCCTTTCTTAAAAGAAATTTGTCCTCAAATGTAAAGGGTCATCTACACACATCAACCAAGAAGACAAAATGTCACCACTACAAGATTCATTAGTACGAGAGAGATCCACGAGGATCATCTCACAATGACAATAGTAAAGGAAAGTGTCTCTTAATTCAACTTCAAGTTTAAAATCCCCATTAGACACAAAACCCTCATCATATGTACAAAGAACCCCACAAGAAAACAATGTGGTATGGAAAGCATTTATCAATGTCATACCATCTATAACACCACTGGGGTCAAAAAGGAAGAACACCCACACATCTTGGACAAGAACACCCCCATATATCCTATGAAAACCCTTGCCAACATAAGATGCACCCTCAATACAAGCATGAGTGTTATCATAAGCAAACAAGTAGTAGAGTAAAGTGTCCCTTAATGTAAAGTCAAGTAGAAAATCTTTAGGGAACACATACACCTAAATATTCAAATATGTGACCTCACAAGAAGATAATCTAGTAAGGAAAATATCTAATGAAGCAATATCACCAATATAACTCTCCTCATTAGCATTTTTATCAAAGTACGGATCAAATCCATAGAGGTCACTTGATTCAAGCCTAGCATGCATATCACTATCATAGATAGGTGGAGAATCATTCAAAGGCTCATAATTAAGTTCATTAGAGGAAAGGTAATGACTAGTTGGGTTGCTCAAACAATCAAAACATTCCACCCCTACGATTGATTACAATCCCTCAAGACGAGGCTTCCGTCTAAGAGAAGGGTGTCAATCTCTCATAGTGGGTTCCCATAGATCTTGTAGCCACCAAAATTGCTACATTTTCAACCTCACATAACATGCCACTATGCACATCCTCCTCGATAGTCATGTCATCATCAAATAAGATGTTATCTTTAATGACAAAGCAATTAATCAATGATGAAGAATTTAAACATGTAAGGTCTTCATGGCTATCTACAAAACACACATCACCACCACAATCTTGGGACTCATCAGTTGACACAAAGACAAGACCAAGAGACTCATTTTCACATTTATCAAGCAAGGGTGGGGTGTCACACTCATTTAAATGATCAACTACAACCACGTCATCACTAATCGGAGGTTCATTAATCACATCACAAGATACCTCGACTAGTGAACTAACATTACACTCAAGTTGATCATATGATAATGTACTTTTATTCAAATCACAAGTGTCAACACTAGGTGGACACAAATCGACCTTGCAAGAAGAGTCAATTCGATCATCAAAAGGATCAACTAGTGTATGGACACTCTAAAAAAATACACTATCATTACATGGCAAAGAATCATTAAGCTCACACAAAATCAAGCTATCACTCACACTCACATCACAAACTTGTTCAGTCAAAGAGTTGTAAGTATTGAGTTTAGCCATTACTACCTTGAAGTTCATACAAAGAATCTTCTTTACCTTGATATCTCATATGCAAGCTCATTTGACCAAGTGGAAAGGCGGTCTTGGCCTCCATTCTCTCTTTTCCAAGCTGGAGTTCTTCACGTGAAGACTCCTTTAACATTCCATTTCCTTGAGTACCTACAAAAGATTCTTCACAACAAGATGAAGAAGTATAAAGGTTAGATTGAATTTGTGACAACTCCCTCACATCATTCCACACACCCTCTCCTTTTTCCACTCTTGAGTTGCCACTTTGCCCTCCCTTCTCTCAATCTTTTGTCTCTCAAGTTCATTAGACCTCTTGGTTCCATATGAGGTCATTTTCTTTTGCGCCAAGTGGAAAGGTATGGTAATCTCCCCTTCTTGTGGAAGGTCTTGAACGGTCTCACAAGGAGCAGTTTGCTTTCTTTCCTTTGGTTTCTTCACTTGAGAAGTTCTCTTGGTTCTATTCCACTTCTCATGGGGCTCAGGATAAAAGTTCTTCAAGCTCCTTTTCAATGCCTCCCAAGTCTCAATTGAGCTTCCTATCTCCTTTGAGCTCTTGATCATGTACTCCAAAAGTTGGCAAGTCTTGCTTAAAAAGTGCTAAGGGTTAAGTCCACCTTCCTTTTTTTGTGAATAACTGTAGCTAGCAAAGATTTCATCCATCTTGAATCCTCATTGGTTTCACCACTAGCTTCCTTACACAAGATAGGCCATTTCACATTGGGCTCCCGCACTTTAATACTTGGAGGTATAAATGGAAATAGAAATTTCGCCCTTTCACCCACTATTATACCTATACCAATCGCACTCATAAGCAACCCCATGGTCTTGAAACAAGAACATTCCAAACACAAGTCACATGGTCCCGCGGAAAGTACTATACACCACACTTCCTCTTGATAGTTCCCATAAGAAAAGGGTACATTCACCATATCGACCAAATATCTCATTTAGTATAAGGGTCATTTTTTGAGTCTAATGTAATCCTAGATGGAGTGTGGCTTGAGGAGAAATATAGCAACCACGATGGTGATCATTAAGTTTAAGGCGACTCCCCAATCATTATGTACTTTCACCAACATTGAATGTACTATTCCGTTAGGCTCAATTCTCATGTTGCCCTTCGGTTGAGCTCTTCTCACAAAACTGTGAGGTTTGTTGGTGTGGTATGGTCTCATGCCTCCATAATAAGATCGTTTGATGGTACCACTTGAGGACGGGCAAGTAAAACCACCACAGGCAAATAGAGCATGGCTATAAGTCGGCTTTTCTTGACCTTGAGATTTACCTTCGTCATAAGCACTTGACACTTCTCTATCATCATACTCAAGGCCAATACCTTCATCACAAGAAGAGTAAGAGTGGTACGTTGAAGTACCTTCAAAGTCATGATGGTCATCATAAGGCTCTTCCAAGTCATTAGCCTCCACATGGGATCCATGAGCACTCCTTGCCTCATGTTCTTCGTTGTAGTGACCATAATCATATTCACAACCCTCATTAGAAGCATTACACTCTTCATTGTAGTCCTCTTCGTTATAGCCATATTCCTCATCATTACAACCATCAAAGTCGCCATCACATGAATCGTAATCCATGGTTACCTATTTAGAACAATTAACAAAATAAGCAAACACGTTAAGTTGGTGAAAATAAATCTCACAATAACTCAATTGTGCGCACCTTTGATTGCCTCACAAATTGCCTCGGCCAATTGATTGTACCCGATTTAATTCCAGTTAGTCACAAGGGATTTAGTTGCTACTCTTGGCCGGAATAGATTATTGTTCAACTTGATGAAGAATGATTCAACTCAAACTAACAGACTTGAATCAAGAAGTTAACTACGAATTAAAATGAGAAAAGAACAAAAAGAAAATAACACGAAAGAAAATACGGACACAAGAACTAATTAACAATCAAATAGGTCTATTATTTGATTTTAAGTAGTTTGGAGAATCAAAGAAGTGAAAATAAATGGATTCTAATCTAATTGAAATCACAAACCTAAAAAAGCTTAACTGCTATACATGTGCACGCTTATGATTCGTATATGCAAATTGCAAATTCTCTATCGCAGTCATTCAAGTGAGATTCGCAGGTTGTGACTATGTTCCAAATCGCCGGTGACATAAAAATTCCTTGGGATCCGTTTGGTTGATCACTTTTGAATATTCTCTATAATGTTAACGAATTGGACCCACTTTCCTTGGATTTTTATTATTTTTGGGCCCCAAAAACTCTTTTCCCAACTTTACCTTGGGGTTTAGGATCAAACACCACTTTTTGGCCTTCTTCTTCACAAGAACTTGATGAACACTTCAAATTTCCAACTAGTATTAAATCCACTCAAATTTGGCTCAATTTTCAGATCTAGCTTCCTCTCAACAAAGGAGAATAAATCCCAATAGTTTTCTAATCAAATGAACACTAATTCATCAAGACCCATTTGGTGTTCTTCAAGGTTGAAGATCATCCAATGATGATTTCACTCAAAACACCTCCAATCACTTGAAGTTTGAGTATGTGATAACCTCTAGGAGTCCAAATCTACCATTAGAAATACTCAAATCCAACAACAAATTAATTTTTTCTCAGTTTTCAAAATTTTTAGATTTTTGTGATTTTTCAAATAAGTAGAAACCTAGGATTGAGAATTGTTGAAACAAAACTCTAGCCTAAACTCTGATACCAATTGATACATACCAAATTGCAGAAACAAAATCATCAATATGAAAGTAAAGGATAAAGAGGTTGACACAAGAAAAGGAATCAAAAGCAATCAAAAACTAAATTAAAGTTTGAGACCTCAATTGAATATCCTAAATCAAGCACCTAAATCTATTAGGACAACCTCAAAAGAACCAATGTCCCAAGCAACAAATCCTCTCAAACAAAGGTTAAATCAATGGCTTCAACAAGCCCTCAAATACTCAAACTCTCAAAGGAGTATCAAATATCTCAATTCAACATCATCTACCTATTGAAATGACCTAATATCCCTATTTATAGTCTTAGGCTAAGTCATTACACAAAGGATCCAAGAATTACACCTTTGGATTGCAAAAATAACCTAAAACGCTGAGCTGTCATGATCTGTGGAAGACCTGCGATTCACAAGCATCATCTGTGGCACCATCTGAGAATTGCAAGTGGTGTTGTTCTGCTTCTTTGGGTTGTCATCTTCTATGTTTGATTTGCGGCTCGCAAACACCATCTGTGGCATCATGTGCGGTTCACAAATGGTGTCTTCCTTGACATTCTTGGTCTTTTCACCTTCTCATGCAATCATCCACACTCGGAATCCTTGGGAATGCAGTAAAGTATGCTTTCTAACATCCATCCTCATGTGCAACCCTCGTGACACTTGGAGCTCATGGTCTTGACTCCACATAGACGATCTTGAGGCAACTAGGATTGCATCACAACCAAACAAGGCCCTTACTTCATTATAAATACTACTTTAGTTTATTTCATTAGGTAGACTTTTATGAATATGAAGTATTAAAATTGTGAGACTCCATTGGGAGCATGAGAGATGAGAGCTTGTTGAAGCTTTTGGTTGAATGCTTTGTTGAGAAGGTTGGTTGCTTGGGGACTTTGTTTCCCTTACGGTCACCTTAAGAAGTTTGGTGACTGTGATTACTCAATTGGAGGTCTTGGTTATATAGAACCTTGATTGTCAATTGGTATTTCTCTTTGTGTCAACTTATCTATCCTTTAATTTCCTTATCTTTTTGAATTCCTTGTTAGTTTCCTTTTTCTTCTATCCTCTATTGTATTAATTGGTATCAGAGCTTAGGTTCTATATTTGTTCCTACAAATCTAGTCTTGGTTATTGTTACTACAAAATAAAAAATAAAATAACCCCCCCAAAGTTTTGTTAGTGGATTTGAGATTAAATTTAAGTTCCTTGATATAAAAAATTCATAGGTCTCAAATTTCATGACATTTGGAGGTGTATTGAAGATTCTACCATTGAAGGACCTTGAAGGTTTGAAACATGAAAGTGGGTTTTGGTGAAGGAGGGCATTATTGGATTCAAAGGTTGGTGGGTTTTTATACTCATCAAGGGGAGCATGGATTTAAATTTGGGGCAATTTGGAGTTGATTTGGACCACCATTGAATTTTGGGTATTCTTCATGTTTTTGAGCTATCTTCATATATTCATGAGGAAAAGATACTCAAAAGAGACATTTGGTCCAAAAGAATGCAAGTCAAGTGGCAAAAAGGTGTTTGTAGATCTAAAAAGGAAAGTTTTAGGTTGGTTGGGGCCCACAAATCAGCCAATTCAAAAGCACAACCTGTGAACCGCATGTTGTGTCGCAGGTGACATATGCGAATTGCAGAGCAGGCGTAGACTTCTGCAGTGATTTTGGGAACTCAACAACAATATTTGTGAACCGTAGACTATGCCGCAGCAATCAGATGCAAACCGCAGTCCCGCAGACAAAGGAATAATGCACTAATGCTTTTTAGGTTTTTGACTCAAAATTCATTTCATTTCGATTTCCTTTCCATTACTTTGATCATCTAAACTAGTTAACACTTGTAATTGATCTTACAAAGTGATTAGCTAGTTCTTGAACATCTTCTTTCATTCTTTTCTCTTTTTAACTTCATCGATCACTTCTTGAATCAAGTCCGTTAGTTTGAGTCGAATCGTTCTTTCATAGAGTTGACAAAGATCCACTCTTGATCTCGGAGTAGAAACTGAACCCTTGTAACTCACCAGACTAAATAAGGTACAATCATTAGGCAAGATAATTTGTGAGGAAACCAAAAGTGCGCATACTTGAGTGACTTGTGAGGTTTATTTTCCTAACCTAACATGTTTGTTTGTTTTGATAGATTGTTCTAAAATAGGTACCATGATAAGTTCGAGCGATGAGACCCAAGTTCCCATCGGGGGACCTACTCTTGTTGATGTGATGAATGCTTTGGTGGACATTAACCGTCAAATGACTAGTTTGGATGTTCGGGTGGGCGTTGTTGAAGGGTCGGTAGGCAAGCATCATTGCTACCCCAAGGTCAAAATCTTCAAGCATCCACTAGTAGAGTGCAAGATAATAACCTCTCCTACCATGACATATGAGATCTTTCGCCACAAGTTCCAACCCACTCCCCCTAACAACACACCGCCACTACCTCGAAATGAGAACCCAATTGTACCACCACCACCTCGAAATGAGAACCCAATTGTACCACCACCAAATGAACTAATCCACACCAACCACCACCAAATATTTGTCAACCAATCCGACATGTCCAGCCACATGGAGATGATTTGCAAGAGGAGTTAAGAGGTTGGGGTAATCGAGTTGACCGATCAAATGAGGGGATAATAAATACCTTATCAAGGTCCACACCGGGGTAGAGGTGGAAGGAATGGTCCTTTCCCTCAAGTGGGTAGGCAAGGAAGTTACCGAGACTGTGATGGTTACCAAGGACGTAACTACTACGGTGATGATTATGGCAAAGAACTCTATAGGGACCATGGAAACCATGGGAACATCGGTGGGCGAGACATGATTCCTAATTCCATCAAAGTCACCATTCCAATCTTCAAGGGAAGTAGTGTCCGGATGTGTTCCTCGATTGGATTACACATTGTGATCGGATCTTCATCACCAATGAAATATCCGAAGTGAAGAAGGCATAGCTCAATTTGAAGTATTCGCCTCGACATCGTGGGAAACTCAAACCAATGGACTTGCTCTAACTCCTATTTGGGAAGAATTAAAAATGATCATGTCAAGAAAGTATGTGTCCGATCGGTACAAGCAAGAACAACTAAAGAAGGTCTATACCTTGAAACAAAATCTCAAGAGTGTAGAGGAGTACTGTGACGAGTTCCAACTCGTGAAAATAAGGATTGATTTCGAAGAAGAAGAATTGAATGTCATAACTCGGTTTTGAGCTAGTTGAATAAAGAGATCGCATCCCAAATGAGGCTTCATAGTTATAATAAACTTGACGAAACTCTTAAAGCTGCAATTGAAATTGAGAAGGGGCTCAAGGAGGATAAATTGATCAAATCCAAGGGGTATTCAACTTCATGGAGCAAGAACAAAGAAGGGGGAACTTCTTCCTCTAATTGGCAAAAGAACAAGGGCAACATGCAAGATTCCAAGAAGCCATTTGTCAAGAACAATCAAGTTGGGAAACAACCTCCAAAGTTTGCGCCAAAAGAAGGAGGTACTAATGCTAAACCCATCCAATATTACAAATGTTAAGGATATGTTCATAGAATGAGTGAGTGTCCCAACAGGAGGGCATTCATTGTAAGGGTTGAAGATCCTTGTAGTGATGAGGATGAGAGAGAGTATGAGGAGGTTGATGAAGGAGGTACTCAAGAAGATGATGATTGTGTAGATGATGAGGGAAGTGATAAAGATGAGGACGTTACCGTTCCATGTGAGTTAGCAAGGAGACCCTTGTTAATCAATAATATGCCTCAAGAAGGGGGGCTCAATGTGCCAAACTATGTATTGAGGAGGGCAATGGTAATTAAATCTATGGATGATCCAAGCCAAAGGGAAAACCTCTTCCATTCTAAATGCCTCATCAAGGGAAATGTATGTTCCTTGATCATTGATAGTGGAAGTTGTGCTAATGTAGCAAGTACCACCTTGGTGGAATATTGAAGATTCCGACCACTAAACACTCAACTCCTTACAAGCTCCAATGGTTGAATGAATGTGGTGAGTAGAGGGTACACACACAAGTCTTGATCAGTTTAAGATTGGCAAACACCAAGATGAGATATTATGTGATGTGGTGCCAATGCAAGCTTGCCATGTGCTATTCAGAAGGCCTTGGAAATATGATAGATCTATGAATCATGAAGGGAGAACCAATCGGTACTCGTTTGTACATAAAGGGCACAAGAATGTTCTATACCCATTGTTACCTTTGCAAGTTAATGAAGTCTACCGGAATATGAGGGATCTAAAGGAGAAAGGCAAGGGTGTGGAAGGAAGTAGTGGAGAAGTTGAAGTCGTAGAGGGAAGTTACATGGTGAAGGCACCTAGACAAAAGGCGAATATGACTCTCTTAGCTAGTTTAGGGGAGATTAGGGAGGAGATGGAGGAGCAACACCTGATGGTCCTTATCATACATAAGGACTATTCTTTGCACACTAAGGAACTAGCCTCTTCTTTGCCTAGTTGTATTTCTTCTCTTTTACAGGATTATGATGTTGTGTTCCCCACGAAACTTCCCAAGGGATTTCCTTCCTTAAGGGGAATTGAGGACCAAATTGGCTGTCTTGGGGTCACAATTGCCAAACAAATCGACTTATAGAGCCAACCAAAAGGACACTAAGTAACTCCAAAGGGAAGTGGATGAACTTCTCAAAAAAGGAGTTGTGCAAGAAAGCATGAGTCCATGTGATGTGCCAATGATATTGATTCCCAAGAAAGATGGATCATGGCGAATGTGCCTAGTTTATCAAGCCGTCAACAAGATCACGATGAAGTATCGCCATCCCATACCTAGACTTGATAAAATGTTAGATGAATTAAGTGGTTCATGTGTTTTTTGAAAGATTGATCTAAGGAGCGTATACCATCAAATCTGAATGAAACCTAGAGATGAATGGAAAACTGCATTCAAGACCAAGTTTGGTCTCTATGAATGGTTAGTGATGCCATTTGGTCTCACTAATGCTCCTAGCACTTTCATGCATCTAATGAATCATGTGATGAAATCTTTTATTGGAAAATTTGTGGTTGTTTACTTTGATGACATCTTAGTATATAGCAAAACCATGGATGAGCATGTTGATCATTTGAAGTGTGTGTTTGAAGTGCTTAGACAAGAACAACTTTATGCTAATGTGGTTAAATACTCTTTTTGTGTTGATGGAGTTATTTTCTTGGGCTTTGTTGTGAGTTCAAGGGGGCGTAGAGGTGGATGAATCCAAAATAAATGCTATTAAGAATTGGCCAACTCCTAAATCCATTAGTGATGTGAGAAGTTTTCATGGATTGGCTAGTTTCTATAGGCACTTGTTAAAGGATTTAGTACCATAGTCGCTCCCTTGATCGAGGTAATCCAAAAGGATAAACTTTTTTCTTGGGGTGAGGAGCAAGCAAGAGCCTTTGAAACCTTGAAACAAATGCTTAGCTCCGCACCATTGTTCAAATGTGATGTTAGTAAAGTAGGTATTGGAATAATTCAAAGTCGCACCTTTATGCTTTTTGCTAAAATAGGCAATGAGTTTTTGGTCTTGCATCAAAATGACACCAATACCTACTTTGCTAGCATCACATTCAATTTCAAAGATTTTATCAAAATCGGGTAATTGCAACAATGGTGCAGAGCTAAGCATTTGTTTCAAGGTTTCCAAGTCTCTTGCTTGCTTGTCACCCCAAGAAAAAAGTTTATCCTTTCGGATTACCTCGATCAAGGGAGCGGCTATGGTACTAAATCCTTTAACAATTTGCCTATAGAAACTAGTCAATCCATGAAAAATTCTCACATCACCAATAGATTTAGGAGTTGGCCAATTCTTAATAGCATATATTTTGGATTCATCCACCTCTATGCCCATTGAACTGTGACAAAGCCCAAGAAAACAACTTCATCAACACAAAAAGAGCATTTAGCGACATTAGCATAAAGGTTTTCTTACCAAAGTACTTCAAACACACACTTCAAATGATCAACATGCTCATCCATGGTTTTGCTATACACTAATATGTCATCAAAGTAAACAACTATGAATTTTCCAATGAAAGGTTTCATCACATGATTCATTAGACGAATGAAAGTACTAGGAGCATTAGTGAGACCAAATGACATTACTAACCATTCATAGAGACCAAACTTGGTCTTGAATGCAGTTTTCCATTCATCTCCGAGTTTCATTCAAATTTGATGGTATCTGCTCCTTAGATCAATCTTTGAAAAGACACATAAACCATTTAATTCATCTAATATATCATCAAGTCTAGGTATGGGGTGGAGATACTTTACCGTTATTTTGTTGATGGCTCTACAATCTACGCACATATGCCATGATCCATCTTTCTTGTGGACCAATATCACTGGCATGGAACATGGACTCATGCTCTCTCACACAACTCTATTTTCAAAGAGTTCATCCACTTGCTTTTGGAGTTCTTTGGTGTCCTCCGGTTTGTCTCTATAAGCCAGTTTATTTGGTAATTGTGAACCCGGGACAAAGTCTATTAGGTGCTCGATTCCCCTTAAGGGAGGCAATCCCTTGGGAAGTTCCGAGGGGAACATATCATCATAATCCTGCAAAAGAGAAGAAACACAACTAGGCAAAGAAGATGTTAGTTTGTTAGTGTACAAAGAGTAGTCCATGTGCATGATAAGGACCATCGGGTGTTGCCCCTCCATCTCCTCCCTAATCTCCCCTAAACTAGCTAAGATATCCAACTTCTCCTTTCCCCTAGGTGCATTTCCTCTACAACTTCAACTTCTCCACTACTTCCTTCCACACCCTTCCCTTTCTCCTTTAACTCCCTCATCTTCCGATAGACTTCATTAACTTGCAAAGGTGACAACGGATGTAGAACATACTTGTGCCCTTCATGCACAAACGAGTACCGATTGGTTCTTCCTTTATGATTCATAGCTCTATCATATTGCCAAGGCCTTCCGAGTAGCACATGGCATGCTTGCATTGGCACGATATGATACGATTCCTAAAAGTGAAACTCCAAGAAATTGAATTGAAATGCATAAAATTAAAGGATAGGAGAATAGACACAATAATAGCAATCCAAAGCAACCAATTTCATATGAAAACAAAGACCTCAATGGAATTAGACTACTAAAGCACATAAACTATAGAGTTGAATGATTCCACTAGTGAGCAAAACTCACTTGTGAATCAAGAACAAGGTCTAGAACAACCTCACAATTACACTACAATTATACTAAGAACTAGAACTAAACTATTACTACAATACTAATCTCTCTCAAAAGTTTCATCATTAAAGCACGCTAAGGGTAAAATGAGGCTAAGTACCTATTTATACCATTCCTTATTATAAACTTGGCCCAAGAGTGACCAAGCCCTCAAATTGCAAGAAATGACCAAAACAGGCCCAAATCACCCGCCAGGCACCATCTGTGATTCGCAGATGGTGTCACAAGGCAATATCTGCTGTCGCAGATGGCACTACAAACTGTGACAGCTTGAATTCTCGGGTTCTTTTTCCTCCCACGCGATCCTTCAAATGTTGAATACTTGCGTCCGCATCCCTTCAAGTGCTTCCAAGGTTCCTTTGTGCATAAAAATTGCTTGCATAGCTTGGAGCTCCTTGGATTGATCTAATATGAATGATTTGGAGTTACTTGTGCTTCCCGATATCGTATCATCCTCCCTTTCTTGAAAAGGATTCGTCCTCGAATTCGAACTTTGCAAAAACCAAGGAGAGACAAACACAAACATGGTCCTCAAAGAATAAGGGCTAGTTCAATCAATAATAACCTCGTTAGCATGCCAAGGATGTGTAAACTTGTGGTACAATCACATATCAATGATCACTACGAACAAGATTTCTACATATGAGGCATTAAGAAGTTGATACCTCCAACTATCATGAAATGAGGGTGAAGCAAAGAAACTAATGGATTTAAAATGACAAGCATGTGAAACTACATTGGTTCTACACATCATGAAGAACATCAAATCCTCATTTCTCAAGAAACAATTGATGATCTCATGACTAGATGTGAGTTGTAACACAAAGACAAACCCATTTAAAATCTCATTCCCCGCACTAGTCCGACCCAAACATGAAACTACTACCAACTCATCACAAGGGAATATAACACCGGAGTCAAAGACGTGGATATTCCTTAAGCTATCATGCACACACCGTCCATGTAAACCCAAAATTGAAACACATAAGAACACAAAGAAAAGGCACATGAGTAATCTGAAGTGTTCCTAGCAAGTAAAGAGGCTACATGAGAGATATCGCCATAACAAGTATCAAATGGGGTCATGTAAATAGAGAAATGGGGTAACCTATTGCAAGTAATATCAATCAAAAGCATATGGTTCTCCCAAGAAGTTGTCTTTTCTCTAATCACACACCGAATCATGTTCTCAAGAGTCTTATTCACTACCTCGGTTTGCCCCTCCATTTGGATGTGATATGAAGTAGAGAACATGAGCTTGGTACCAAATATACCCCAAAGACTCTTCCACAAGGGCATAAGAAAGGTGGAGTCCCTATCACTAACAATAGTGTGAGGTACTCCTTGCAATTTGAGTATAAGAATGACACATAAGAGGCATCATCACATGTATAGCATGGTATGGAATGAAAGAACCTTGGTACTCCAACTACCACATCACAAGTATTGTCATACCTTCCCATAGCTCTTGGGTCATCCCTAACAAAGCTTATGGGATTGCTCATTGAAAACCAAAAGGGTTGGAAAGAGAGATGTGCAAACCTTGAGAATAGGGTATTCCTTTTGGCATCTCCTCGGCGATCATATCATCATGCATGCCTGAAAAAGAAAAGACACAATACTAGGCAAAGTGCTAGTATCTTGATTAGCATCAAATAGAAACCCTTCATTGACGGGATGCACCATGTAGTGCTCCTCATCAACCCTTTGCAAACAAGTGCTAGGTTCAGCAATAATGCACATTTTGGCCTTCTCTTGGGTCGAACATTACCCTCCTTGAGCATCCAAGGCCTCATTTTCACGTTTTCCCATTTCCTCCCTTTGAACCCTCTCTTGAAGTTCCTTCATGACCCGATAATATTCACTCACTTGATAGGGCCTCGGTATCTTAGGACTTCATCTTCCGTTAGCTCAAAATGTGACTTCTCATTATGCTGAGCTTGCTCATTGTACTGCACTAATTGGGGATCCTCATATTGATACTCTTTCACCATCACCGAGTCCAAAGAACGAACTCCTAGACTCGCTAACTGATGCAACTCACAAGTCAATTCTCTCTTATTTGTCCCTACAAAGGCTAAATATCCCATAGATTTATGGTTGAGGGCATCGTCTACAACATTAGCCTTCTTTAGATGGTACAAGATATCAACATCATGATCTTTTAGCAACTCAAGACATCGCCATTGCCACAAATTCATCTCTTTCTGCTTAAAGATATATTGTATGCTCTTATGATATGTAAAAATGTCAACATGAACTCCATAAAGATAATGGCGCTATATATTAAGCACATGCACCACCGGTGCTAACTCCAAATCATAGGTCAGATAATTTTTCTCATGCTTCTTTAATTGTCTCGACGCATTGTGCAATCACTTTACCATGTCGCATCAACGCATCCTAGCCCGATGCAAGTGTCACAATAAATGCATATCCTTTTGATCCCTCAGGAAGTGTTAGAACCGGTGCTAACGCCAATTTATTCTTTAACTAATGGAAGCTCGCCACAAGCATCTGTCCATAGAAACTTAGCCGCTTTTGTTGTGGGCCTAGGCCAAGTTTTCACGGCCTCAATCTTTTGAGTATCAAATTTTATGCCCTTATTGATACAAAGGAATGCCACGAGAATTCAACTAGAATTCACATTTAGAAAACTTCTCATCTGACTACGGTCTGAAGTGTCGGAAGTACATCTCTAAAATATGCATGTTCTGCCTCTGAACGTGAACAAACAATGATATCATTAATGAATACAATCACGAACAAATCTAAGAATGGCCAGAATACACTATTTATTAGCTCCTAAACACTGCTAGAGCATTAGTTAATCCAAAGGACATTATGAGAAACTAGAAGTCATCATATTTCGTCTTGAAGGCCGTCTTTGGAATATCTTTCTCTTGCACCCTGATCTTAAGTCAATCTTTGAGAAACACCTGGAACTGATCGAACAAGTCATTAATTCTCGAAAGTGGATACTTATTCTTGATGGTGACTTTGTTCATCTGCTTGTAGTCAATGCACATTCGCAGTGACCCATCTTTATTTCGTACGAACAATACCGGCACACCCCAAGGTGAGGTACTAGGCCGGTAAAAGCGCTTCTCCAGAAGATCTTTCAACTACTACTTTTAGCTCTTTTAACTCAGCAGGAGCCATCCTATAAGGGGAATGGATATCGGTTGAGTGTTTGGAAGCACATCAATGCCGAAGTCAATCTCACGCTCCGGAAGAAGACTAGAAAGCTCATATGGGAACACATCTGGATATTCATTGCCCACCAGAACAAATTGAAGAGTCAGTGGTTCAACATCAGCATCTCTAACTCGGACAATATGATAAATTACACCCTTTGGCGATCATCTTCTTTGCCTTAAGGTAGGAAATACCCTTAGGGGTTGCCGCATTACCCTTCCATTCTAGGACAGGCTCGCCCAGAAAATGGAATCGGACAATCTTTGTCCAACACTCCATGTTAGCATGACAAGGTGCTAGCCAATCTATGCCCATAATAATGTCGAAATCAACCATCTCTAACTCAATAAGATCTACTAAAGTCTCTGCTTTGGCCATGATCATCTACCAAGATAGCCTCGATAGACTCGCCTAGCAATAACTGGATTACTAACCGGTGTGGATACCGTAAAAGGCTTGCTTAGCAAACTCAGTGCCATTCCCCAAAACATGAGTTGGACGGACCATGCACTACATGCATCTACTATGATCTTGTAATAGGATAAATGACGTAACTTGTAACACAAATGAATTATGTGAACAAAAATATTTTTTACATGAATGTGACCACTGGCCCATGGTATGCAATTGAATATAAAATAACCCACTGACTCTGTCTATGAAGCCTCTGTGAGTACCTATTATTGAACAACTAATACAAGTGCTGGGACAGAGCCCCAAGCTACCCATAATCTCTAACAGCAATGCAATTACTAGACTTGACTTGGCTCCAGGTGAAATTGGAGCTTGCAACTCTTCCCCTGATGATCTGCACTATGTAGTAAACCAGCCTTCCAACCTGTATAATTGGGCCTGCAATGTGAAATATAACAAATGCAATGCCCCCGACAAAAGGGACGTCAATATAGAAAGATTGTACCACATACGTAAAGTAGATTGAAATAATCATATGAAAGAACATCAAGTGTAAGGAGAGATAGGGAAAAATCAACTTGAAACTATGAATTGCCATTGAGGGCCATGATATGCACATGTATATTGTATATGTGTATATAATGCAGTCATACATATATGCGTATATAATGCCATTGGCCTCATTAGGCATCTTCCTTACCATAACAACCTCTGTGGGCATAATTATCATCATATAACCAGCTGATCAGGTGGTGGTGCGTATATAACGCCATCACCTTTGCCACACCCCATACACATATCATATATCATACGTGCATGTGTGGTCATGGTATTTATATAAGACAATGTGAGTCTATCGGAGTAATGTAAGGTCGTTGCACCTCCGATTAACATTATGGAACTAACATCATCAACATAACTTACTTTGAAGACTCAACAAGCCATGAGATAATATCACTATCATTTTATAGAAGTCAAGAACATCAACCTCTAACATATCTAAGAGTGGAGCCATTATCCTATCATTCATTTACGTTCATTTCATTTGATCATGACAAAAGAAGGAAGAGTTGCCTTAACATACTTACTGCTCTATGATGTTTTTTTTTACCTATGAACCTTGGAAACAGATGAGATTCATAACAAAGAGAGTTGGATCATTGACGAGGACATGATATGACACAAATAATATCACACGAGAAACAACTTTGTAAAAGTAGAAGACTTACGATACTTCATTCTTTGGAACTCACATTAAAGAAAGGAATCAAATGATAAGACTTTATGTTGCTGGATATGATAGGAATATACCTACTATTCTACCACCCTATTATGACACCTTCAGAAACCATTATCTAGTCTTGTGGACCATTCTACCTTGGATAGACTATGATTGTCTACGTCAATGTGGTTTATCTTAAAAGAAGCTTTATACCCCCCCCCCCACAATGGTAATCTGGATGCTTACGACATAATTCCTTTTATGTTACGTTCTATGACCCCTTTAATGATCATCTAAACTCTTAACCATATAATGACTTGTTACTATACAAATGACATCACGTGAAAGGAACACCTGAGCATGAATTTTGCGATACTTTTTATTCCTAGGAACTCAAATAGGAAGGGAACATCTGTTAGGACTTTATCTCACTAAATGTGAGATGGACATACGAACTCACTTTACTATATTCCTTATTGGTGCTTCCAAAACCTGTATTCTAACTCCCTATAACGTCTTATCCTCAAGAAGGCTACATTTATATTAACTAAGCTGTCATATAATTCATCTTACATAGAAATCTATCATCCATTAGTGATACTCTGGAAGCCAACACCTAATTCATCTTAAGTAAGATACTACAATCAGATAATGGTAATTTGGATATTATCGGTATGACTCATCTTAAATAACAAACTATAATCCGTTAAAGATAATCTAGAACCCATCCATATAATTCATCTTCACTAGGACCTATAATCCATCGAAAACCATCTGAAGCTAATACGTGATTCATCTTACTTTACGCTCTACACCCCATGATACTTACTTAGACGTTAGCCGTGAGACATCATCTACCTTGAGCAACGTGTTGTAGTCCCATACATACAACCCGTAGCTTGCTACATACCATACCTTAGCCTTAGATCCATAATTCTCCAACTATCATCTGAAAGTCATTTTATAGTCGTCCTACACATCACCCACTTAGATGACATTCAATAACCTCTTTAACTATGCTTATAAACTATTACCATCATTAACAAGTATGGTTCTCATCTAACTATCAACTAGCAATCGTCAACAAGTAAATCCTTTTCACTTATACTATGAGTCACTATAACACACAACAACTATCAAACATGTAAGGTCCTATTTTCCTCATAAACCAATAGTCGTCACACTACGGAAGTTATTTTGAGGGTGCCACTATAGTTCGTACTTACTCTGTGGTAGAAACATGTGGCTACTTATACACTTATGAAACTCAACTCATCAGGGTAATACCTTAGTAGGACATCTAATAAGCTAAAACATATGAGTGGAGCAACTCTTACTAACCATCGTTATGCTATCAGGAGTCTCGCAAGGGAACCACTGTGCCCTGTATACACTTTTTAAGAAGAGTACAAAACTACTAATAGATATATGATACTCGTATTACGGAGGCAGCACCAAACAGGGAGTACATGAAACTGTTAAATGCATACGTACCTCTAGAATTCTATTCTGGAATTGGACTCTATAGGTTACTAGTATGGTCCCACCTAAGCAGAAATTCTATCCTCTTTGCAACAGCTTGTAACTTAATTTATGAGACGAATACGCTTGAGTAACGACCATATTTGAGCACATAACATCTCTTTCATTTCACTTTGTGTGATAGGAACGTGATCATACATAAGGGGAATTCTAATCCCATCATAGAAACTTGGAACTCGATTCTTAGGAGTAAACACTTGAATAATGACTAATTACGGACATATAGCTTTTCTTAAGAGATTCATGAGACTTGGAACATGGAACTACTACGCTTGGAAGCCCTAAACTTCATGGTTTACATAAGAAGCAAATATCGTATGTCATGTTGTAGTGGCGAGTCAAGAAAATAACCTTACCTTTAAGTAGACATTCCGATTGAGATGGCAAGACCAACCTCCTTCACAAGTCCAACTACAACTAGGAAAATAAGACGCTATCAATAAGAAGAACACACCAACTAGCTAATGAGCTACAAGTTCGTTCTACAAGCGTTTCTACGGGATTATCCAAGCCTATCTCTTTTCTAATCCTTTTAACACCATCAACGATACATAACTATAATTATATCAATCTCCAACAAATTAACATGATAGGAACAGCCCCACATACCACGAAATCAGTCCCAACATGTTATACAACATCACTATCAATGCAACTATATCATTCAACCATCAAGGGCAAGTTCATCTTACAATCAAATGGGCAGCATCTCCCCCGTTTCTTCCACATACCACTAGCTCAATTCACAACAACAAAAACATCCAACCACCATATGTACAACACCTAAGAGAATAACAAGAGCAACCCCAAAATTACATAACAAGTCCACCAGCTCATTTATAACTTCAACCATCAACCCATGAACTTGTGGCAACTAAAACACATCTAAAGTTTAAACTAACTTATACATATAAAGTATAAGGAGGGACTTACCATGTTGTACAATTTCCAACCCTTCAATTTTATATCTTAACGCTTTCTTTAAGTAACTAAAGTGGAAAGGGCATCACTACAACACCTAGAACAAGCCTAAACTCTTCTTGGTTGGTTGGGAGATATACTTAGGGTTTTCCTTCAAGTTCAAACACGAAAAGGTAAAATTGCATAGTTTTTCATAAAGAATCTAGCTAAACCCATGAAAATTATCACTTACCTTAAGCTTAATAAGAAAGGAAATACTTGAAAGCTATGGAGAATGAAGAATCTATCATGGCTGCTTGTAATTATGAGAGAGAAATAAGTTTACTTTGAGTTTATGAAGAAGGAAGGGGAGCTTCTGTGGCTTCCATAAGAGCTTGAAGTTCACGTGAAGAAGAGGAAGAGAGAGAACATCCATCACTTGTTCTTGCTGGTGGGAGAACGTAAGAAAGGGAGAAGAGAGAAGTGTTGTTGAATTATTTTGGAGAGGGGTTGAATGACAAATTACAAGGGGTTATATCTATATATATCAGCCCTTAAATAGGCTTGGGCAGATTGGGCTTGGATCTGCCCCATCTCACATTTTCTTTCCCTGGACCTCTCATTTTAAGTAGGTGATGCACCTACTTGTCAATTACTTAACCTAGAAGTTTGCTGATTTTCTCTAAATATGTGTGTCTTCCTAATTTAATAAGTAGGACGGCAAATAAGTAGGTCAAGCAGGTAGAACGTGTAAAGAAGTAGCTTAAGAAAGCAGGACGTGTAAGCAAGTAGCTCGAGTAAGTAGGACAGATAAGTAGTAGCTCAAGCACGTAGGACGTCTAAGAAAGTAGGTGAAACTAGTAGGTCGTTTACCTTTGTCCAACATCTTATTCATTTATGAATCTCATTTACTTTAACTAGGCTTAACATAATACATACACTTGGACACTATAACCTCATTCTTATATATTCAAGTAACTTCGTCGACTTCAACTTAGTCGTAGACATGATGAGAAGTACGGGGTGTTACACTCAAGTGCTATACCAAACTTCCCTGCGACCAACGGAGTAACATAGGACAAAGTAGATCCAAGATCTATTAAAGCATAAATGTTATGTGAACAAATAGTCAGTATACTTGTCACAATATCTGGTGAAGACTCCTGATCCTGTCGACTTGTCAAAGCATAGATGCGGTTTTGGTTACCGCATGAACTAGAAGCTCTACTTCTACCTCGACCTCTACCAGCTGAAGGCTGAGACCCACACCCAGTAGGATGCATTGAAGTAAAAGACCCCGCTACCGAACTAGTCGGTTGTGCCATGCCACCCCGACCTCTCTGTGGGCAATCCTTCATCATATGGCCCTACTGTCTGCATGCATAATAAGCATTTGACCCCAGTTGACATCTCCCGAAGTGTCCCCGACCACAGTTATCACATCATGGTGGAGGCCCCATCTAGCCTAAACCCCTCTGGTACCGAGACCCTAAATCTTGGGAGCTCTCCCATGGACTGGACATAATATACTGCTCAGATCTGTATCCCTGGGATTGAAATGGTAGCGACCTAGGTGGCCGTCCAAAAAATCCAAGTCTAAAATCACCCTGAAACTCTCCAGGATGACTAGCAGATCTCACCCTCTTATTCTGCTCTTTGTCAACCCTATATGCAGCCTGACGCCCACGCTTACGCTCCTCAACCCTCTATGCAGCCCGACGCCCACGCTTACACTCCTCTAAATTATGAGCATATAAGTTTGAATCCGAGAAATGTCCATGTTATCGATCAAGAACGCCATCATACACATCAACCAAATGTGGCTCAGGACTGGACACAAATCGATGAACCCTAGCTTTCATAGTCTCTACCATAGAAGGAGTATATCCAGCTAAGGAATCAAACCGGAGACTATACTCTCAGACACTCATGTTGCCTTGTCTGAGGGCGAGGAACTGATCAGCTCTGGCCTCTCGAATCTCCAATGGCAAGTAATGATCTAAGAAGGCCTTTGTGAAATCCTCCCAAACTACTGGAGGAGCATCCTGACCTCTGGATAAAATTACCCTGAAATTCATACCAAAGAACGGCAATATCTCGCAACCTAAAGGCTGCTAGCTCTACTGCCTCCGTCTCCGTAGCATGCATAACCCTGAAGATCCTATGAAGTTGATCTATAAAATTCTGTGGATCCTCGTCTACATCTAACCTTGTAAACTCTAGAGGGTCCAATAGTATAATAAACACATGAACTCTCAAACTCACTGACCCCTCAGTAGACCAAGCACTAGCCAGTGTTCTTGGTTGTCTCTAATACCAAGTTTGTCACACCTAGCTCTAGAGGGCATAGATGGTGAGATCATCACCTGGTGCCTTACTTGATCGAGCATACCAATTGTAACTTGGAGCTCTGGATGTAATCCAGCATACTTAGGCCCATAAGGCCAAGCTGAAACTCAAACAATACCAACATAGGCCGACAAGGCCGTACTCATGATAAAATGTAAACAATGAGTATCTCAACTGTAATGAAAACAACTCCAAAACATATATACATAAATGGGACAACAAGGTCTCCAAACTGACAACTATACAATAACATGTCTACAAGCCTCTAAAGATAACAACTGTGGTCGAGATAGGCCTCGGCCTACCCATACTGTCTATACAACAGAAACTCTAAACCTAGCAACTCCAAATGAAATGGAGCTTACCAACAAACTGATGCTCGACACGCCTATTAGGGGGTCTATCTCTCTGACCGTTAGAACCTGCAAGCATGAAATGCAATGCCCTAAACAAAGGGATATCAATACGAAATAATGTACCGAGCATGTAAGGAAACTGAATAACTAAAGCTGAAACTGAACTGAAATATGTATAAACTAGAAGTACTGAGAGTCAATGATAATCTGAGTATGTACTTACCTTCTCTTGTCTCAACTCACACACTACTGTAATGTGATACATAAATAGCTACCCAGCCACATGAGCTCAGTAAGTGGCTACTCGGCCATGTAGGCTCTGTAAGTGTCTACCCGGCCATGTAGGCTCGGTAAGTACCTACCCAGACGTGTGCGACTCGGTAATACAAATATGCTGAATAATTGTAACCATATGAATGTACTCTTTTCTTTCTCACTATTGATGAATAAGTATGAATTGGAATGTGAGCCGACAAGGGACAATGTATAACTCTAAAGGAAAGGACTTGAATATAATAGAATGTTTTTCGCTAAAAACTCTTCTTTAAAACGGTTCTTTCTGAAAAGTCATTTTGGAATTAAGGTCATGCCAAAAGAGAAAATGAATAACCTTTACATACCTTATATTAATCTATCCAATAACCACGTTGAACACAATTCATCGCACCCTAATCTACAACAACGATAATGACGCTATCGTTAAGCTATGAAAGATACAACTATCATAAAACGAATGATCTTATTTTACATCAAAATGGGCAGCATCTTCCCTGTTCTTGTTACATTTCCCAAGATTTCATTAGACATAGAGAAAACAATTACAAGGCAGCCAAATATTCCAATAACAACAACAAGCTGCCAACTCATTTTTAACTAGGCAATAACATGTCTCCGCCTTCTCTTTTCTTCCAAATAAAGAAACACAGTAGCAACAACACAAGAACAATGTTAACAACATCATACTCAAGCTACTCCATAAATTTCCAGCCCAAAACATAGCTCACAACCACCTTAAAACAGTCCATACAACATAGCCTCTTAAATACGATTTTCAAGTGCTATCTTGCAACTTTCTCATCCATATATTTTAGATAAAACTTAGATAAGCTCAAGAAAAACTAAGAGAGGGAGTATCTTACCTTATCCAGGATTCATCTTCCAGCAAAATTCTTGAACTCACAAGAACCCTCACCATGACAATAACACAAGAAGCACTCTCCTCTAGTCTCACAAGACTTTTGATGTTGGATTTGGATAGTTTAGCTTTGGATTTTCTCTTGAACCATGGGAGGACACTTAGAATGAGTTTGGGAGATGCTACAAGACCGGTATGGTTGAAAAATGGGTTAAAATATGTTACACATTGTAGTTTTGTATGTTGAGATTTTTCATATATTAGTCCTCCTAGTCTTGGACATCAGGATTATCTTCGAGGTTATACGATATTAGACATGCCTATTGTTACATCCCATACTCTCATTCAACATATACACGACTAAGTTGAGGTTGAAGAATGCACTTAAATGTGAGCAATGAGATTTCAGGCAAATAAAATTGATCTGCTTGCTTACCCATCCTACTTGCTTGAGCTGCTTGCTTACAAGTCCTACTAGCTTGAGCTACTTAACACTTGTCATGATTATTATATAGGGACGTGACACTTGTCAAGAGGAAAGGACCAGCATGTATCATCTACTAATGAAGCTAGCAAGTGATAAGTAGGTGATCCACCTACTTGAAATGAGAGGCCCAAATTAAGGCAATGGGTGGCCCAAATTAAAGGGGCTGTTTTTTGTCCCAAATTAAAAGATAAAGAGAGGCCCATTGGGGCAAGAGTGTGGTCGACCATAAGGGATAAGATAAGGCCGAAATCTGGCCATTCTCACCCATCTTCATCTAGAGAAAGTTCAGCAACTCTCTCTTTCTTTCACCCCAAACAGCCCCCTTTTTTCTATTAGGGTTCTAAGTGGAAAAAGGGCTTTAAGTTTCATTCCTTTCCATGGTATGACATGATTTTCAGGTGTTTGATCTTCTCTCCTAAGATCTCAAATGTTTTCTATACAAAACACCCCAAGGTAGCCCCTCCTCCAAGGTTAAACCACCTACTCTTCATTAAAAGTATTGTAGAAGTGGTGGAGGTCATTTGTTTGATGTTATGGCTAAGTTGTGAGAACTCTCAAGTTAAATGAGACTTGTTCTAGGGTTTATTATTTCTGTATAAGGTAACAAATCTTCTCTTCTTCATGTGTTTGAGTTTATTGGAGTCTTAGCTAAGTTGTGAAAATAAGAACTTGTGAACAAATGGCCTGAAATGAGTTCTAGGTCGCTGCAAC
Organism: Anisodus acutangulus; assembly: GCA_029783415.1. Classification (NCBI taxonomy): domain Eukaryota; kingdom Viridiplantae; phylum Streptophyta; class Magnoliopsida; order Solanales; family Solanaceae; genus Anisodus; species Anisodus acutangulus. Next base: position 29,052,269 of record CM056500.1, on the reverse strand, counting down.
TTGTTGGACTGTTATGAGGTCATTTTGATAGTGTGTTATGGCTTAAAATCAGTATGTATAACCTGAGTATATTGTAGTTGTCATTATTGAAGTGTATTCAAATTCTAGCTAAGTTGTATGGATGGAAAAGTGCAAATTAGCACTTGGTTGTTGTGGGAGATGGTGTGGACTGCTTTGGTGATCTATTGTGATGGATATAAGGTTAGATATTGATTTAATATGTTTGCTGACATTCTCGACATTTGGACTTGTTGTTTGATTTGAGGAAAGTGAAAAGAATAAGGGGAGGTGCTGTCCAAATTTTCCTAGATAAGCTAGTCGCTAATTTGTGTTGAATTCTAGCTTCCGTAAGCTTAGTAATGGTCCCTTATCATTTTTTGTAGATTGAATTGCTAATGGGCTGAACCGACGCCTTGTTATTAAGTAAGCAACAAAGGTATGTTAAGGCTACTCATCCTTCTTTTGGCATGATCAGAAAGAAATGAACGTAAATGAACAATATCCACAACGGCTCCACTTTTAGATATGTTAGAGGTTAATGGTCTTGACTTCTATATAATGATAGTGATCTTATCTTATGGCTTGTTGATTCTTCAAAGTAAGTTATGTTGATGATGTTAGTTCCATAATGTTAATCGGAGGTGCAACGACGTTACATCACTCGATAGACTCGAGTGTCTTAGTATAATTCATGCATTATATACGTGTATATACCATGAACTCACAGGCGTTATATACGCTACTATATGATATGTATATGGGGTATGAGAAAGGTTATGTTGTTATATATGCACCGCATCCTGATTAGCTGGTATATGATGATGATTATGCCTACAAAGGCCGATATGATATTATGGGATGCACACAAAGGCTTGATGGCGTTATATATACACATATATATGTATGACCAGGCATTATATATCGCACATGTATGATACTTAGGCATCCTATGGCCCTTAGAGGCATTATGTACAAGTTGGTTACTTCTTGACTTAGGCTACCTTCAGGTCTCTATTATGCTATTCTTCATGCCTTACATATTCGGTACATTATCCGTACGGACGCCCCTTTTGCATGGGGGACGCTGCATTTTACGCCCGCAAGTTCAGGTAGATAGGGCGACGGACCGCACCAGTAGGTTGCCTATTCAGCTCATATTGGACTGTTCTACTTGTTCGAGTTGCGGTCTAGTCTTGATATGATATTGTTTATATGCATGTGGGTGCAGCGGTGCCTGTCCCGACCTTATGAAGTCACGTACTCCAGTAGAGGACTTATAGATAGTTATGATGCAGTCAAATGTTATGTGGCCTCCTCGGCCTATGTTTTTGTTGTATAGTCATCTATAGTAGCCTTATCGGCTCGTACGGTCATGTCCAACATCTATGTACGTACATATATGCCTTGTCGGTCTTGCACCTTTACAACTTATTATTTCTATGAGTCGGCGAGGTTACCTCGTGAGAGCCCTCGTGGCCCATGCTTATTTATGATTATGTGGTAAATGTTTGTCTAGTGGTGCTCGACAAGTAAGGCTCAGGTGGCCGTCATCGCCCTCCGGGTTGGGTTATGGCAGTAGAATAGGCCAAGTGGCCTATGAGTTGGAAATACCCTCGAGTTAGAAGCGGTGCATCCAGTCTTCCATGTATCTATGCTAAGGAAGTGCATCGGGGATCCATCTTGGAATGTTCCGGTAGATGATGTTGAGTCGAGAACCTATCTTACGAGGAGGTTACCATAGCTATATTAGATCGTCAAGTCCACACGATGAGAACTAAGGTGGTAGCCTCAGTGAAAGTACTATGGAGGAACAAGAATCAAGAAGATATAATTTGGAAGCGAGAAGAGGCAATGAGAAAGAAGTAGCCTCACTTGTTCGGATCGGAGATGTGATTAAGAGTGAGGCATCATAGCTTATCAGTCGGTGAGGTGAGAGTCAATACCCCTGCATTTTGTTACACCTCGTGGTTTTGTATGTTGAGATTCGTCATTTATTAGTCCTCCTAGTCTTGGACATCAGGATTATCTTCGAGGTTATACGATATTAGACATGCCTATTGTTATACCTCGTACTTCATAAGTTATTGTCATTATAAGATATCTAACATGAGCTTATAAAGGATGAAATCCACCTACAAGGTTAATGAAGGTTTATCAGCATCTTAAGTAAGTTAAGGTTAATGAGACTTGGAAAACAAACGGGATATTTGATACATAAAATTGAGCTACTTGCTTACCGTCCTACTTGATCGAGCTACTTGCTTACCGTCCTACTTGGTCGACCTACTTTCTTACCCATTCTACCAACTTGAGCATGTCATGATTATTAACGAGGATGAGACACGTGTTTAAGTGAATAAGGGCAGCATGTGACACCTATTAATGAAGCAAGCAGGTGACAAGTAGGTGTGTCACCTACTTGCTAAAAGGAAGGGCCCAAATTAATCCACCAAAAGGGGCAAGTGTTGGTCGATCATGAGGCCCTTTTTAAGGGCCAGAACATCATTATACTCTCAATTTCACTCTAAAGTCAGCTATAAAAACCCTTCTCCAAAAAGATGATTTTGCCATAACCCTAAGAGACCTGAAGTGATTCTCTTTTCTTTTCAAGTTTCAATTGGAAGAGAAACTCCAACTAAACTAGTCAGCCCTAAATCCTTAAGAATCTTAAGTAATCCTCTTCTTGTTCTTCAATTCAAGTTGAAAAATTGTCTCCAATCTTGAAGAATCCAAGTGAAGGAAATTAATTCTCATCCAATGTAAGCTACTTCCATGTTTCTGCCCTTGTAGTGCTTGAATTAGGTTAACGAAACCTCTTTCCTTCATGTATTTAATCTTGTCTAAGTTCTAGCTAGTGGTGTGGTGAAGAACTTATGAAATTGGGGCTGAAAATCATGTAAAAGTTGTGTTGTTATGGACTATTTTGGAGTAGTTTCATGTTATTATATGGTTGTCACATGTGAGGGTTGGATGGAGTATGTTGTGGTTAATGTTGTTGATAAATTCTTGAAGGAAGAAGGTGTTTAAAACTATAGTTGTTTAATCACAAACTGAGCTTGCCGCTCGTTATACTATTGTTTGAATTGTCGGATTTTTTCTTACGTTGTTGAGGGGCGGAATGGATGGGATTGGTTATTGATATTGTTAATATCATTGTTTGGTGCTGTTTTGAATTTGGGGAAGTGAGGAAAGTAAGGGAAGTGCTTCCCGATTTTTCGTAAGAGAGCTACTAGCTTAGATATGTGTTTTGAGTCCTTCCATGGAATTAACCATAGTTTTAATTCCTTGATGTAGGTTGAAGTATTACATGCAGTATGTGGAGTCATTAGCAACAAAGGTATGTTCCCACTACTCTTCCTTCTTTTGGCACGTAAACGAATGCCCGTCCAAAGTAACTCCACTCTTGAAAGCTAGAAATGTATATGTCCTTCACTCTATTGAAGAAGTTTGTTGATTCATGTATATCTTGTCTTATTGACTCATAATGAAATATGTTAGTTCCATAATGTTAATCGGAGGTGCAACGACCTTACATCACTCTGATAGACTCAGAGTGTCTTAGTATCATTCATGCATTACATACATGTATATACCATGACCTCACAGGCGTTATATACGCTACTATATGATATGTATATGGGGTGTGGGAAAGGTTAAATCGTTATGCACGCACCACCACCTGATCAGCCAATATGATGATGATTATGCCCACAGAGGCTGATATGATATGATGGGATGCCCACAGAGGCTAGATGGAGTTATATATATGTATATGTATGACCAAGCATTATTTATGGCCCTTAGAGACATTCTGTACAAGTTGGTTACTTCTTGACTTAGGCTACCTTCATTCCTCTATTATGCTATTCTTCATGCCTTACATATTCGGTACATTATCCGTACTGACGCCCCTTTTGCATGGGGGACGCTGCGTTTTACGCCAACGAGTTGAGTAGGCGAGCGACGGACCGCACGATGAGGTTGCCTATTCGGCTCATATTGGACCGCTCTACTTGTTCGAGTTGCGGTCTAGTCTTGATCACGATTTTTATATGCATGTAGAGTGCAGCGGTGCCTGTCCCGACCTTATGAAGTCACGTACTCCGATAGAGGACTTATAGATAGTTATGATGCGATCAAATGTTATGTGGCCTCCTCGGCCTATGTTTTTGTTGTATAGTCATCTATAGTAGCCTTATCGGCTCAAATGCGGTCATGTCCAACATCTATGCGTACATATATGCCTTGTCGGTCTTGCACCTTTACAACTTATTATTTCTATGAGTCGTGAGGTTACCTCGTGAGAGCCCTCGTGGCCCATGCTTATTTATGATTATGTGGTAAATGTTTGTCTAGTGGTGCTCGACAAGTAAGGCTCGGTGGCCGTCATGGCCCTCGGTTTGGGTTATGGCAGTAGAATAGGCCAAGTGGCCTATGAGTTGGAAATACCCTCGAGTTAGAAGCGGTGCATCCAGTCTTCCATGTATCTATGCTAAGGAAGTGCATCGGGGATCCATCTTGGAATGTTCCGGTAGATGATGTTGAGTCCTTTGAGAACCTATCTTCTGAGGAGGTTACCATAGCTATATTAGATCGTCAAGTCCACCACGATGAGAACTAAGGTGGTAGCCTCAGTGAAAGTACTATGGAGGAACAAGAATCAAGAAGATATAATTTGGAAGCGAGAAGAGGCAATGAGAAAGAAGTAGCCTCACTTGTTCGGATCGGAGATGTGATTAAGAGTGAGGCATCATAGCTTATCAGTCGGTGAGGTGAGAGTCAATACCCCTGCATTTTGTTACACCTCGTGGTTTTGTATGTTGAAATTCGTCATATATTAGTCCTCTTAGTCTTGGACATCAGGATTATCTTCGAGGTTATACGATATTAGACATGCCTATTGTTATACCTCGTACTTCATAAGTTATTGTCATTATAAGATATCTAACATGAGCTTATAAAGGATGAAATCCACCTACAAGGTTAATGAAGGTTTATCAGAATCTTAAGTAAGTTAAGGTGAATGAGACTTGGAAAACAAACGGGATATTGGACACATAAAATTGAGCTACTTGCTTACCGTCCTACTTGGTTGAGCTACTTTCTTACCCATTCTACTATTTTGAGCATGTCATAATTATTAACGAGGATGAGACACGTGTTTAAGTGAATAATGGCAGCATGTGACACCTATTAATGAAGCAAGCAGGTGACAAGTAGGTGTGTCACCTACTTGCTAAAAGGAAGGGCCCAAATTAATCCACCAAACGGGGCAAGTGTTGGTCGATCATGAGGCCCCTTTTAAGGGCTGATGAACATCATTATACTCTCAATTTCACTCTAAAGTCAGCTATAGAAACCCTTCTCCAAAAAGATGATTTTGCCATAACCCTAAGAGACCTCAAGTGATTCTCTTTTGTTTTCAAGTTTCAATTGGAAGAGAAACTCCAACTAAACTAGTCAGCCCTAAATCCTTAAGAATCTTAAGTAATCCTCTTCTTGTTCTTTAATTCAAGTTGAAAAATTGTCTCCAATCTGGAAGAATCCAAGTGAAGGAAATTAATTCTCATCGAATGTAAGCTACTTCCATGTTTCTGCCCTTGTAGTGCTTGAATTAGGTTAACGAAACCTCTTTCCTTCATGTATTTAATCTTGTCTAAGTTCTAGCTAGTGGTGTGGTGAAGAACTTATGAAATTGGGGCTGAAAATCATGTAAAAGTTGTGTTGTTATGGACTATTTTGGAGTAGTTTCATGTTATTATATGGTTGTCACATGTGAGGGTTGGATGGAGTATGTTGTGGTTAATGTTGTTGATAAATTCTTGAAGGAAGAAGGTGTTTAAAACTATAGTTGTTTAATCACAAACTGAGCTTGCCGCTCGTTATACTATTGTTTGAATTGTCGGATTTTTTCTTACGTTGTTGAGGGGCGGAATGGATGGGATTGGTTATTGATATTGTTAATATCATTGTTTGGTGCTGTTTTGAATTTGGGGAAGTGAGGAAAGTAAGGGGAGTGCTGCCCGATTTTCCGTACTAGCTTAGATATGTGTTTTGAGTCCTTCCATGGAATTAACCATAGTTTTAATTCCTTGATGTAGGTTGAAGTATTACATGCAGTATGTGGAGTCATTAGCAACAAAGGTATGTTACAGCTACTCTTCCTTCTTTTGGCACGTAAACGAATGCCCGTCCAAAGTAACTCCACTCTTGAAAGCTAGAAATGTATATGTCCTTCACTCTATTGAAGAAGTTTGTTGATTCATGTATATCTTGTCTTATTGACTCATAATGAAATATGTTAGTTCCATAATGTTAATCGGAGGTGCAACGACCTTACATCACTCTGATAGACTCAGAGTGTCTTAGTATCATTCATGCATTACATACATGTATATACCATGACCTCACAGGCGTTATATACGCTACTATATGATATGTATATGGGGTGTGGGAAAGGTTAAATCGTTATGTACGCACCACCACCTGATCAGCCAATATGATGATGATTATGCCCACAGAGGCTGATATGATATGATGGGATGCCCACAGAGGCTTGATGGAGTTATATATATGTATATGTATGACCAAGCATTATGTACGCACATGTACGATACTTAGGCATATTATGGCCCTTAGAGACATTCTGTACAAGTTGGTTACTTCTTGACTTAGGCTACCTTCATGCCTCTATTATGCTATTCTTCATGCCTTACATATTCGGTACATTATCCGTACTGACGCCCCTTTTGCATGGGGGACGCTGCGTTTTACGCCAACGAGTTGAGTAGGCAGGCGACGGACCGCACGATGGGTTGCCTATTCGGCTCATATTGGACGCTCTACTTGTTCGAGTTGCGGTCTAGTCTTGATCGATTTTTATATGCATGTGGAGTGCAGCGGTGCCTGTCCCGACCTTATGAAGTCACGTACTCGGTAGAGGACTTATAGATAGTTATGATGCGATCAAATGTTATGTGGCCTCCTCGGCCTATGTTTTTGTTGTATAGTCATCTATAGTAGCCTTATCGGCTCAAATGCGGTCATGTCCAACATCTATATGCGTACATATATGCCTTGTCGGTCTTGCACCTTTACAACTTATTATTTCTATGAGTCGTGAGGTTACCTCGTGAGAGCCCTCGTGGCCCATGCTTATTTATGATTATGTGGTAAATGTTTGTCTAGTGGTGCTCGACAAGTAAGGCTCGGTGGCCGTCATGGCCCTCGGTTTGGGTTATGGCAGTAGAATAGGCCAAGTGGCCTATGAGTTGGAAATACCCTCGAGTTAGAAGCGGTGCATCCAGTCTTCCATGTATCTATGCTAAGGAAGTGCATCGGGGATCCATCTTGGAATGTTCCGGTAGATGATGTTGAGTCCTTTGAGAACCTATCTTCTGAGGAGGTTACCATAGCTATATTAGATCGTCAAGTCCACACGATGAGAACTAAGGTGGTAGCCTCAGTGAAAGTACTATGGAGGAACAAGAATCAAGAAGATATAATTTGGAAGCGAGAAGAGGCAATGAGAAAGAAGTAGCCTCACTTGTTCCCGGATCGGAGATGTGATTAAGAGTGAGGCATCATAGCTTATCAGTCGGTGAGGTGAGAGTCAATACCCTGCATTTTGTTACACCTCGTGGTTTTGTATGTTGAGATTCGTCATATATTAGTCCTCCTAGTCTTGGACATCGGGATTATCTTGAGGTTATCACGATATTAGACATGCCTATTGTTATACCTCGTACTTCATAAGTTATTGTCATTATAAGATATCTAACATGAGCTTATAAAGGATGAAATCCACCTACAAGGTTAATGAAGGTTTATTAGAATCTTAAGTAAGTTAAAGTGAGTGAGACTTGGAAAACAAACGGGATATTGGATACATAAAATTGAGCTACTTGCTTACCGTCCTACTTAGTCGAGCTACTTGCTTACCGTCCTACTTGGCCGAGCTACCTTCTTACCCATTCTACCAACTTGAGCATGTAATGATTATTAACGAGGATGAGACACGTGTTTAAGTGAATAAGGGCAGCATGTGACACCTATTAATGAAGCAAGCACGTGACAAGTAGGTGTGTCACCTACTTGCTAAAAGGAAGGGCCCAAATTAATCCACCAAAAGGGGCAACTGTTGGTCGATCATGAGGCCCTTTTTAAGGGCTGATGAACATCATTATACTCTCAATTTCACTCTAAAGTCAGCTATAGAAACCCTTCTCCAAAGAGATGATTTTGCCATAACCCTAAGAGACCTCAAGTGATTCTCTTTTCTTTTCAAGTTTCAATTGGAAGAGAAACTCCAACTAAACTAGTCAGCCCTAAATCCTTAAGAATCTTAAGTAATCCTCTTCTTGTTCTTCAATTCAAGTTGAAAAATTGTCTCAAATTTTGAAGAATCCAAGTGAAGGAAATTAATTCTCATCCAATGTAAGCTACTTCCATGTTTCTGCCCTTGTAGTGCTTGAATTAGGTTAACGAAACCTCTTTCCTTCATGTATTTAATCTTGTCTAAGTTCTAGCTAGTGGTGTGGTGAAGAACTTATGAAATTGGGGCTGAAAATCATGTAAAAGTTGTGTTGTTATGGACTATTTTGGAGTAGTTTCATGTTATTATATGGTTGTCACATGTGAGGGTTGGATGGAGTATGTTGTGGTTAATGTTGTTGATAAATTCTTGAAGGAAGAAGGTGTTTAAAACTATAGTTGTTTAATCACAAACTGAGCTTGCCGCTCGTTATACTATTGTTTGAATTGTCGGATTTTTCTTACGTTGTTGAGGCGGAATGGATGGGATTGGTTATTGATATTGTTAATATCATTGTTTGGTGCTGTTTTGAATTTGGGAAGTGAGGAAAGTAAGGGAAGTCTTGCCCGATTTTCCGTAAGAGAGCTACTAAGCTTAGATATGTGTTTTGAGTCCTTCCATGGAATTAACCATAGTTTTAATTCCTTGATGTAGGTTGAAGTATTACATGCAGTATGTGGAGTCATTAGCAACAAAGGTATGTTCTGACTACTCTTCCTTCTTTTGGCACGTAAGCGAATGCCGTCCAAAGTAACTCCACTCTTGAAAGCTAGAAATGTATATGTCCTTCACTCTATTGAAGAAGTTTGTTGATTCATGTCTATCTTGTCTTATTGACTCATAATGAAATATGTTAGTTCCATAATGTTAATCGGAGGTGCAGCGACCTTACATCACTACGATAGACTCGAGTGTCTTAGTATCATTCATGCATTACATACATGTATATACCATGACCTCACGAGGCGTTATATACGCTACTATATGATATGTATATGGGGTGTGGGAAAGGTTAAATCGTTATGTACGCACCACCACTGATCGGCCAATATGATGATGATTATGCCCACAGGTGATATGATATGATGGGATGCCCACAGAGGCTTGATGGAGTTATATATATGTATATGTATGACCAAGCATTATGCGCACATATGCGATACTTAGGCATATTATGGCCCTTAGAGACATTATGTACAAGTTGGTTACTTCTTGACTTAGGCTACATTCATGCCTCTATTATGCTATTCTTCATGCCTTACATATTCAGTACATTATCCGTCTTGGCGCCCCTTTTGCATGGGGGCGCTGCGTTTCGCCAACGAGTTCAGGTGGCGAGGCGACGGACCGCACGATGGGTTGCCTATTCGGCTCATATTGGACCGCTCTACTTGTTCCCGGAGTTGCGGTCTAGTCTTGATCACGATTTTTATATGCATGTAGAGTGCAGCGGTGCCTGTCCCGACCTTATGAAGTCACGTACTCGGTAGAGGACTTATAGATAGTTATGATGCGATCAAATGTTATGTGGCCTCCTCGGCCTATGTTTTTGTTGTATAGTCATCTATAGTAGCCTTATCGGCTCAAATGCGGTCATGTCCAACATCTATATGCGTACATATATGCCTTGTCGGTCTTGCACCTTTACAACTTATTATTTCTATGAGTCGAGGTTACCTCGTGAGAGCCCTCGTGGCCCATGCTTATTTATGATTATGTGGTAAATGTTTGTCTAGTGGTGCTCGACAAGTAAGGCTCGGTGGCCGTCATGGCCCTCGGTTTGGGTTATGGCAGTAGAATAGGCCAAGTGGCCTATGAGTTGAAATACCCTCGAGTTAGAAGCGGTGCATCCAGTCTTCCATGTATCTATGCTAAGGAAGTGCATCGAGGATCCATCTTGGAATGTTCCGGTAGATGATGTTGAGTCCTTTGAGAACCTATCTTCACGAGGAGGTTACCATAGCTATATTAGATCGTCAAGTCCACCACGATGAGAACTAAGGTGGTAGCCTCAGTGAAAGTACTATGGAGGAACAAGAATCAAGAAGATATAATTTGGAAGCGAGAAGAGGCAATGAGAAAGAAGTAGCCTCACTTGTTCCCGGATCGGAGATGTGATTAAGAGTGAGGCATCATAGCTTATCAGTCGGTGAGGTGAGAGTCAATACCCCTGCATTTTGTTACACCTCGTGGTTTTGTATGTTGAGATTCGTCATATATTAGTCCTCCTAGTCTTGGACATCAGGATTATCTTCGAGGTTATACGATATTAGACATGCCTATTGTTATACCTCGTACTTCATAAGTTATTGTCATTATAAGATATCTAACATGAGCCTATAAAGGATGAAATCCACCTACAAGGTTATTGAAGGTTTATAAGAATCTTAAGCAAGCTAAGGTGAATGAGACTTGGAAAACAAACGGGATATTGGATACATAAAATTGAGCTACTTGCTTACCGTCCTACTTGGTCGAGCTACTTTCTTACCCATTCTACCAACTTGAGCATGTCATGATTATTAACGAGGATGAGACACGTGTTTAAGTGAATAAGGGCAGCATGTGACACCTATTAATGAAGCAAGCAGGTGACAAGTAGGTGTGTCACCTGCTTGCTAAAAGGAAGGGCCCAAATTAATCCACCAAAAGGGGCAAGTGTTGGTCGATCATGAGGCCCTTTTTAAGGGCTGATGAACATCATTATACTCTCAATTTCACTCAGCAAATTCAGCTATAGAAACCCTTCTCGAAAAAGATGATTTTGTCATAACCCTAAGAGACCTCAAGTGATTCTCTTTTCTTTTCAAGTTTCAATTGGAAGAGAAACTCCAACTAAACTAGTCAGCCCTAAATCCTTAAGAATCTTAAGTAATCCTCTTCTTGTTCTTCAATTCAAGTTGAAAAATTGTCTCCAATCTTGAAGAATCCAAGTGAAGGAAATTAATTCTCATCCAATGTAAGCTACTTCCATGTTTCTGCCCTTGTAGTGCTTGAATTAGGTTAACGAAACCTCTTTCCTTCATGTATTTAATCTTGTCTAAGTTCTAGCTAGTGGTGTGGTGAAGAACTTATGAAATTGGGGCTGAAAATCATGTAAAAGTTGTGTTGTTATGGACTATTTTGGAGTAGTTTCATGTTATTATATGGTTGTCACATGTGAGGGTTGGATGGAGTATGTTGTGGTTAATGTTGTTGATAAATTCTTGAAGGAAGAAGGTGTTTAAAACTATAGTTGTTTAATCACAAACTGAGCTTGCCGCTCGTTATACTATTGTTTGAATTGTCGGATTTTTTTTACGTTGTTGAGGGGCGGAATGGATGGGATTGGTTATTGATATTGTTAATATCATTGTTTGGTGCTGTTTTGAAATTGGGGAAGTGAGGAAAGTAAGGGAAGTGCTGCCCGGTTTTCCGTAAGAGAGTAAGCTTAGATATGTGTTTTGAGTCCTTCCATGGAATTAACCATAGTTTTAATTCCTTGATGTAGGTTGAAGTATTACATGCAGTATGTGGAGTCATTAACAACAAAGGTATGTTAGATCTACTCTTCCTTCTTTTGGCACGTAAACGAATGCCCGTCCAAAGTAACTCCACTCTTGAAAGCTAGAAATGTATATGTCCTTCACTCTATTGAAGAAGTTTGTTGATTCATGTATATCTTGTCTTATTGACTCATAATGAAATATGTTAGTTCCATAATGTTAATCGGAGGTGCAACGACCTTACATCACTTTGATAGACTCAGAGTGTCTTAGTATCATTCATGCATTACATACATGTATATACCATGACCTCACAGGCGTTGTATACGCTACTATATGATATGTATATGGGGTGTGGGAAAGGTTAAATCGTTATGTACGTACCACCACCTGATCAGCCAATATGATGATGATTATGCCCACAGAGGCTGATATTATATGATGGGATGCCCACAGAGGCTTGATGGAGTTATATATATGTATATGTATGACCAAGCATTATGTACGCACATGTACGATACTGAGGCATATTATGGCCCTTAGAGACATTCTGTACAAGTTGGTTACTTCTTGACTTAGGCTACCTTCATGCCTCTATTATGCTATTCTTCATGCCTTACATATTGGTACATTATCCGTCTTGGCGCCCCTTTTGCATGGGGGCGCTGCGTTTCGCCAGCGAGTTGAGGTAGGCGAGCGACGGACCGCACGATGGGTTGCCTATTCGGCTCATATTGGACCGCTCTACTTGTTCGAGTTGCGGTCTAGTCTTGATCTGATTTTTATATGCATGTAGAGTGCAGCGGTGCCTGTCCCGACCTTATGAAGTCACGTACTCGGTAGAGGACTTATAGATAGTTATGATGCGATCAAATGTTATGTGGCCTCCTCGGCCTATGTTTTTGTTGTATAGTCATCTATAGTAGCCTTATCGGCTCAAATGCGGTCATGTCCAACATCTATGCGTACATATATGCCTTGTCGGTCTTGCACCTTTACAACTTATTATTTCTATGAGTCGTGAGGTTACCTCGTGAGAGCCCTCGTGGCCCATGCTTATTTATGATTATGTGGTAAATGTTTGTCTAGTGGTGCTCGACAAGTAAGGCTCGGTGGCCGTCATGGCCCTCGGTTTGGGTTATGGCAGTAGAATAGGCCAAGTGGCCTATGAGTTGAAATACCCTCGAGTTAGAAGCGGTGCATCCAGTCTTCCATGTATCTATGCTAAGGAAGTGCATCGGGGATCCATCTTGGAATGTTCCGGTAGATGATGTTGAGTCCTTTGAGAACCTATCTTCACGAGGAGGTTACCATAGCTATATTAGATCGTCAAGTCCACCACGATGAGAACTAAGGTGGTAGCCTCAGTGAAAGTACTATGGAGGAACAAGAATCAAGAAGATATAATTTGGAAGCGAGAAGAGGCAATGAGAAAGAAGTAGCCTCACTTGTTCGGATCGGAGATGTGATTAAGAGTGAGGCATCATAGCTTATCCAGTCGGTGAGGTGAGAGTCAATACCCCAGCATTTTGTTACACCTCGTGGTTTTGTATGTTGAGATTCGTCATATATTAGTCCTCCTAGTCTTGGACATCAGGATTATCTTCGAGGTTATATGATATTAGACATGCCTATTGTTATACCTCGTACTTCATAAGTTATTGTCATTATAAGATATCTAACATGAGCTTATAAAGGATGAAATCCACCTACAAGGTTAATGAAGGTTTATCAGAATCTTAAGTAAGTTAAGGTGAATGAGACTTGGAAAACAAACGGGATATTGGATACATAAAATTGAGCTACTTGCTTACCGTCCTACTTGGTCGAGCTACTTGCTTACCGTCCTACTTGCTTTCTTACCCATTCTACCAACTCGAGCATGTCATGATTATTAACGAGGATGAGACACGTGTTTAAGTGAATAAGGGCAGCATGTGACACCTATTAATGAAGCAAGCAGGTGACAAGTAGGTGTGTCACCTACTTGCTAAAAGAAAGGGCCCAAATTAATCCACCAAAAGGGGCAAGTGTTGGTCGATCATGAGGCCCTTTTTAAGGGCTGATGAACATCATTGTACTCTCAATTTCACTCTAAAGTCAGCTATAGAAACCCTTCTCCAAAAAGATGATTTTCCCATAACCCTAAGAGACCTCAAGTGGTTCTCTTTTCTTTTCAAGTTTCAATTGGAAGAGAAACTCCAACTAAACTAGTCAGCCCTAAATCCTTAAGAATCTTAAGTAATCCTCTTCTTGTTCTTCAATTCAAATTGAAAAATTGTCTCCATCTTGAAGAATCTAAGTGAAGGAAATTAATTCTCATCCAATGTAAGCTACTTCCATGTTTCTGCCCTTGTAGTGCTTGAATTAGGTTAACGAAACCTCTTTCCTTCATGTATTTAATCTTGTCTAAGTTCTAGCTAGTGGTGTGGTGAAGAACTTATGAAAGTGGGGCTGAAAATCATGTAAAAGTTGTGTTGTTATGGACTATTTTGGAGTAGTTTCATGTTATTATATGGTTGTCACATGTGAGGGTTGGATGGAGTATGTTGTGGTTAATGTTGTTGATAAATTCTTGAAGGAAGAAGGTGTTTAAAACTATAGTTGTTTAATCACAAATTGAGCTTGCCGCTCGTTATACTATTGTTTGAATTGTCGTATTTTTCTTACGTTGTTGAGGCGGAATGGATGGGATTGGTTATTGATATTGTTAATATCATTGTTTGGTGCTGTTTTGAATTTGGGGAAGTGAGGAAAGTAAGGAAGTGCTTTGCCCGATTTTCCGTAAGAGAGCTACTAGCTTAGATATGTGTTTTGAGTCCTTCCATGGAATTAACCATAGTTTTAATTCCTTGATGTAGGTTGAAGTATTACATGCAGTATCTGGAGTCATTAGCAACAAAGGTATGTTCTGACTACTCTTCCTTCTTTTGGCACGTAAACGAATGCCCGTCCAAAGTAACTCCACTCTTGAAAGCTAGAAATGTATATGTCCTTCACTCTATTGAAGAAGTTTGTTGATTCATGTATATCTTGTCTTATTGACTAATAATGAAATATGTTAGTTCCATAATGTTAATCGGAGGTGCAACGACCTTACATCACTCTGATAGACTCAGAGTGTCTTAGTATCATTCATGCATTACATACATGTATATACCATGACCTCACAGGCGTTATATACGCTACTATATGATATGTATATGGGGTGTGGGAAAGGTTAAATCGTTATGTACGCACCACCACCTGATCAGCCAATATGATGATGATTATGCCCACAGAGGCTGATATGATATGATGGGATGCCCACAGAGGCTTGATGGAGTTATATATAGTATATGTATGACCAAGCATTTTGTACGCACATGTACGATACTTAGGCATATTATGGCCCTTAGAGACATTCTGTACAAGTTGGTTACTTCTTGACTTAGGCTACCTTCATGCCTCTATTATGCTATTCTTCATGCCTTACATATTCGGTACATTATCCGTACTGACGCCCCTTTTGCATGGGGGCCATTTGCGTTTCGCCAGCAGGTTGAGTAGGCGAGCGACGGACCGCACGATGGGTTGCCTATTCGGCTCATATTGGACCGCTCTACTTGTTCGAGTTGCGGTCTAGTCTTGTCTGATTTTTATATGCATGTAGATGCAGCGGTGCCTGTCCCGACCTTATGAAGTCACGTACTCGGTAGAGGACTTATAGATAGTTATGATGCGATCAAATGTTATGTGGCCTCCTCGGCCTATGTTTTTGTTGTATAGTCATCTATAGTAGCCTTATCGGCTCGTGCGGTCATGTCCAACATCTATGCGTACATATATGCCTTGTCGGTCTTGCACCTTTACAACTTATTATTTCTATGAGTCGTGAGTTACCTCGTGAGAGCCCTCGTGGCCCATGCTTATTTATGATTATGTGGTAAATGTTTGTCTAGTGGTGCTCGACAAGTAAGGCTCGGGTGGCCGTCATGGCCCTCGGTTTGGGTTATGGCAGTAGAATAGGCCAAGTGGCCTATGAGTTGGAAATACCCTCGAGTTAGAAGCGGTGCATCCAGTCTTCCATGTATCTATGCTAAGGAAGTGCATCGGGGATCCATCTTGGAATGTTCGGTAGATGATGTTGAGTCCTTGAGAACCTATCTTCTGAGGAGGTTACCATAGCTATATTAGATCGTCAAGTCCACCACGATGAGAACTAAGGTGGTAGCCTCAGTGAAAGTACTATGGAGGAACAAGAATCAAGAAGATATAATTTGGAAGCGAGAAGAGGCAATGAGAAAGAAGTAGCCTCACTTGTTCGGATCGGAGATGTGATTAAGAGTGAGGCATCATAGCTTATCAGTCGGTGAGGTGAGAGTCAATACCCTGCATTTTGTTACACCTCGTGGTTTTGTATGTTGAGATTCGTCATATATTAGTCCTCCTAGTCTTGGACATCAGGATTATCTTGAGGTTATCACGATATTAGACATGCCTATTGTTATACCTCGTCCTTCTTAAGTTATTGTCATTATAAGATATCAAACATGAGGTTATAAAGGATGAAATCCACCTACAAGGTTAATGAAGGTTTATCGAATCTTAAGTAAGTTAAGGTGAATGAGACTTGGAAAACAAACGTGATATTGGATACATAAAATTGAGCTACTTGCTTACCGTCCTACTTGGGTGAGCTACTTGCTTTCCGTCCTACTTGGTGAGCTACTTTCTTACCCATTCTACCAACTTGAGCATGTCATGATTATTACGAGGATGAGACACGTGTTTAAGTGAATAAGGGCAGCATGTGACACCTATTAATGAAGCAAGCAGGTGACAAGTAGGTGTGTCACCTACTTGCTAAAAGGAAGGGCCCAAATTAATCCACCAAAAGGGGCAAGTGTTGGTCGATCATGAGGCCCTTTTTAAGGGCTGATGAACATCATTGTACTCTCAATTTCACTCTAAAGTCAGCTATAGAAACCCTTCTCCAAAAAGATGATTTTGCCATAACCCTAAGAGACCTCAAGTGATTCTCTTTTCTTTTCAAGTTTCAATTGGAAGAGAAACTCCAACTAAACTAGTCAGCCCTAAATCCTTAAGAATCTTAAGTAATCCTCTTCTTGTTCTTCAATTCAAGTTGAAAAATTGTCTCCAATCTTGAAGAATCCAAGTGAAGGAAATTAATTCTCATCAAATGTAAGCTACTTCCATGTTTCTGCCCTTGTAGTGCTTGAATTAGGTTAACGAAGCCTCTTTCCTTCATGTATTTAATCTTGTCTAAGTTCTAGCTAGTGGTGTGGTGAAGAACTTATGAAATTGGGGCTGAAAATCATGTAAAAGTTGTGTTGTTATGGACTATTTTGGAGTAGTTTCATGTTATCATATGGTTGTCACATGTGAGGGTTGGATGGAGTATGTTGTGGTTAATGTTGTTGATAAATTCTTGAAGGAAGAAGGTGTTTAAAACTATAGTTGTTTAATCACAAAGCCGAGCCTGCCGCTTATTATACTATTGTTTGAATTATTGAAATTTTCTTACGTTGTTGAGGGGCTGAATGGATGGGATTGGTTATTGATATTTTTAATTCTCATTGTTTGGTGCTATTTTTAATTTGAGGAAATGCTGCCCGATTTTCCGTAAGAGAGCTAATAGCTTTGTGTTTTGAGTCCTTCAATGGAATTAACCATATTTTTTAATACCTTGATACAGGTTGAAGTACTACACGCAGTATGTGGAGTCATAAGCAATTAAGGTATGTTAAGGCTACTCTTCCTTCTTTTGGCCCGTAAGCGAATGCCCGACCAAAGTACCTCCACTCTTGAAAGCTAGAAATGTATATGTCCTTCACTCTATTGAAGAAGTTTGTTGATTCATGTATATCTTGTCTTTTTGACTCATAATGAAATATGTTAGTTCCATAATGTTAATCGGAGGTGCAGCGACCTTACATCACTACGATAGACTCGAGTGTCTTAGTATCATTCATGCATTACATACATGTATATACCATGACCTCATGAGCGTTATATACGCTACTATATGATATGTATATGGGGTGTGGGAAAGGTTAAATCGTTATGTACGCACCACCACGATCAGCCAATATGATGATGATTATGCCCACAGAGGATGATATGATATGATGGGATGCCCACAGAGGCTTGATGGAGTTATATATATGTATATGTATGACCAAGCATTATATGCGCACATATGCGATACTTAGGCATATTATGGCCCTTAGAGACATTACGTACAAGTTGGTTACTTCTTGACTTAGGCTACCTTCATGCCTCTATTATGCTATTCTTCATGCCTTACATATTGGTACATTATCCGTCTTGCGCCCCTTTTGCATGGGGGCGCTGCGTTTCGCCAACGAGTTGAGTAGGCGAGGCGACGGACCGCACGATGGGTTGCCTATTCAGCTCATATTGGACCGCTCTACTTGTTCCAGAGTTGCGGTCTAGTCTTGATACGATTTTTTTATATGCATGTGGGTACGACGGTGCCCTGTCCCGACCTTATGAAGTCATGTACTCCAGTAGAGGACTTATAGATACTTATGATGCAGTCAAATGTTATGTGGCCTCCTCGGCCTATGTTTTCCTTGTATAGTCATCTATAGTAGCCTTATCAACTCGTACGGTCATGTCCAACATCAATGTACGTACATATATGCCTTGTCGGTCTTGCACCTTTACAACTTATTATTTCTATGAGTCAGCAGGTTACCTCGTGAGAGCCCTCATGGCCCATGCTTATTTATGGTTATGTGGTAAATGTTTGTCTAGTGGTGCTCGACAAGTAAGGCTCGGTGGCCGTCATGGCCCTCGGTTTGGGTTATGGCAGTAGAATAGGCCAAGTGGCCTATGAGTTGGAAATACCCTCGAGTTAGAAGCGGTGCATCCAGTCTTCCATGTATCTATGCTAAGGAAGTGCATCGGGGATCCATCTTGGAATGTTCCGGTAGATGATGTTGAGTCGAGAACCTATCTTCACGAGGAGGTTACCATAGCTATATTAGATCGTCAAGTCCACCACGATGAGAACTAAGGTGGTAGCCTCAGTGAAAGTACTATGGAGGAACAAGAATCAAGAAGATATAATTTGGAAGCGAAGAGGCAATGAGAAAGAAGTAGCCTCACTTGTTCGGATCGGAGATGTGATTAAGAGTGAGGCATCATAGCTTATCAGTCAATTTGAGGTGAGAGTCAATACCCTGCATTTTGTTACACCTCGTAGTTTTGTATGTTGAGATTCCTCGTATATTAGTCCTCCTAGTCTTGGACATCAGGATTATCTTCGAGGTTATACGATATTAGACATGCCTATTGTTATACCTCGTACTTCATAAGTTATTGTCATTATAAGATATCTAACATGAGCTTATAAAGGATGAAATCCACCTACAAGGTTAATGACGGTTTATCAGAATCTTAAGTAAGTTAAGGTGAATGAGACTTGGAAAACAAACGGGATATTGGATACATAAAATTGAGCTACTTGCTTACCGTCCTACTTGGTCGAGCTACTTGCTTACCGTCCTACTTGGTCGACCTACTTTCTTACCCATTCTACCAACTCGAGCATGTCCTGATTATTAACGAGGATGAGACACGTGTTTAAGTGAATAAGGGCAGCATGTGACACCTATTAATGAAGCAAGCAGGTGACAAGTAGGTGTGTCACCTACTTGCTTAAAGGAAGGGCCCAAATTAATCCACCAAAAGGGGCAAGTGTTGGTCGATCATGAGGCCCCTTTTAAGGGCTGATGAACATCATTATACTCTCAATTTGACTCTAAAGTCAGCTATAGAAACCCTTCTCCAAAAAGATGATTTTGCCATAACCCTAAGAGACCTGAAGTGATTCTCTTTTCTTTTCAAGTTTCAATTGGAAGAGAAACTCCAACTAAACTAGTCAGCCCTAAATCCTTAAGAATCTTAAGTAATCCTCTTCTTGTTCTTCAATTCAAGTTGAAAAATTGTCTCCAATCTTGAAGAATCCAAGTGAAGGAAATTAATTCTCATCCAATGTAAGCTACTTCCATGTTTCTGCCCTTGTAGTGCTTGAATTAGGTTAACGAAACCTCTTTCCTTCATGTATTTAATCTTGTCTAAGTTCTAGCTAGTGGTGTGGTGAAGAACTTATGAAATTGGGGCTGAAAATCATGTAAAAGTTGTGTTGTTATGGACTATTTTGGAGTAGTTTCATGTTATTATATGGTTGTCACATGTGAGGGTTGGATGGAGTATGTTGTGGTTAATGTTGTTGATAAATTCTTGAAGGAAGAAGGTGTTTAAAACTATAGTTGTTTAATCACAAACTGAGCTTGCCGCTCGTTATACTATTGTTTGAATTGTCGGATTTTTTCTTACGTTGTTGAGGGGCGGAATGGATGGGATTGGTTATTGATATTGTTAATATCATTGTTTGGTGCTGTTTTGAATTTGGGGAAGTGAGGAAAGTAAGGGAAGTGCTTCCCGATTTTCCGTAAGAGAGCCACTAGCTTAGATATGTGTTTTGAGTCCTTCCATGGAATTAACCATAGTTTTAATTCCTTGATGTAGGTTGAAGTATTACATGCAGTATGTGGAGTCATTAGCAACAAAGGTATGTTACAAAGTAACTCTACTCTTGAAAGCTAGAAATGTATATGTCCTTCACTCTATTGAAGAAGTTTGTTGATTCATGTATATCTTGTCTTATTGACTCATAATGAAATATGTTAGTTCCATAATGTTAATCGGAGGTGCAACGACCTTACATCACTCTGATAGACTCAGAGTGTCTTAGTATCATTCATGCATTACATACATGTATATACCATGACCTCACAGGCGTTATATGCGCTACTATATGATATGTATATGGGGTGTGGGAAAGGTTAAATTTTTATGTACGCACCACCACCTGATCGGCCAATATGATGATGATTATGCCCACAGAGGCTGATATGATATGATGGGATGCCCACAGAGGCTTGATGGAGTTATATATATGTATATGTATGACCAAGCATTATGTACGCACATGTGCGATACTTAGGCATATTATGTCCCTTAGAGACATTCTGTACACGTTGGTTACTTCTTGACTTAGGCTACCTTCATGCCTCTATTATGCTATTCTTCATGCCTTACATATTCGGTACATTATTCGTACTGACGCCCCTTTTGCATTGGGGACGCTGCGTTTTACGCCAGCGAGGTTGAGGTAGGCAGGCGACGGACCGCACGATGGGTTGCCTATTCGGCTCATATTGGACCGCTCTACTTGTTCGAGTTGCGGTCTAGTCTTGATCACGATTTTTATATGCATGTGGAGTGCAGCGGTGCCCTGTCCCGACCTTATGAAGTCATGTACTACGGTAGAGGACTTATAGATAGTTATGATGCAGTCAAATGTTATGTGGCCTCCTCGGCCTATGTTTTTGTTGTATAGTCATCTATAGTAGCCTTATCGGCTCAAATGCGGTCATGTCCAACATCTATGTACGTACATATATGCCTTGTCGGTCTTGCACCTTTACAACTTATTATTTCTATGAGTCAGCAGGTTACCTCGTGAGAGCCCTCGTGGCCCATGCTTATTTATGATTATGTGGTAAATGTTTGTCTAGTGGTGCTCGATAAGTAAGGCTCAGGTGACCGTCATGGCCCTCCGGTTTGGGTTATGACAGTAGAATAGGCCAAGTGGCCTATGAGTTAGAAATACCCTCAGAGTTAGAGGCAGTGCATCCAGTCTTCTATGTATCTATGCTAAGGAAGTGCATTGGGGATCCATCTTGGAATGTTCCAGTAGATGATGTTCAGGTCATTGAGAACCTATCTTACGAGGAGGTTACCATAGCTATATTAGATCGTCAAGTCCACACGATGAGAACTAAGGTGGTAGCCTCCGTGAAAGTACTATGGAGGAACAAGAATCAAGAAGATATAATTTGGAAGGGAAAAGAAGCAAAGAGAAAGAAGTAGCCTCACTTGTTCGGATCGGAGATGTGATTAAGAGTGAGGCATCATAGCTTATCAGAGTCGGTGAGGTGAGAGTCAATACCCTTGCATTTTGTTACACCTCGTGGTTTTGTATGTTGAGATTCGTCATATATTAGTCCTCCTAGTCTTGGACATCAGGATTATCTTCGAGGTTATACGATATTAGACATGCCTATTGTTATACCTCGTACTTCATAAGTTATTGTCATTATAAGATATCTAACATGAGCTTATAAAGGATGAAATCCACCTACAAGGTTAATGAAGGTTTATCAGAATCTTAAGTAAGTTAAGGTGAATGAGACTTGGAAAACAAACGGGATATTGGATGCATAAAATTGAGCTACTTGCTTACCGTCCTACTTGGTCGAGCTACTTGCTTACCGTCCTACTTGGTCGAGC
This sequence comes from Anisodus acutangulus, assembly GCA_029783415.1. Lineage (NCBI taxonomy): Eukaryota > Viridiplantae > Streptophyta > Magnoliopsida > Solanales > Solanaceae > Anisodus > Anisodus acutangulus. The sequence goes on along the minus strand of CM056500.1, from coordinate 29,030,081 downwards.
TACTTTCTTACCCATTCTACCAACCTGAGCATGTCATGATTATTAACCAGGATGAGACACGTGTTTAAGTGAATAAGGGCAGCATGTGACACCTATTAATGAAGCAAGTAGGTGTGTCACCTGCTTGCTAAAAGGAAGGCCCCAAATTAATCCACCAAAAGGGGCAAGTGTTGGTCGATCATGAGGCCCCTTTTAAGGGCTGATGAACATCATTATACTCTCAATTTCACTCAGCAAATTCAGCTATAGAAACCCTTCTCGAAAAAGATGATTTTGCCATAACCCTAAGAGACCTCAAGTGATTCTCTTTTCTTTTCAAGTTTCAATTGGAAGAGAAACTCCAACTAAACTAGTCCGCCCTAAATCCTTAAGAATCTTATGTAATCCTCTTCTTGTTCTTCAATTCAAGTTGAAAAATTGTCTCCAATCTTGAAGAATCCAAGTGAAGGAAAATAATTCTCATCCAATGTAAGCTACTTCCATGTTTCTGCCCTTGTAGTGCTTGAATTAGGTTAACGAAACCTCTTTCCTTCATGTATTTAATCTTGTCTAAGTTCTAGCTAGTGGTGTGGTGAAGAACTTATGAAATTGGGGCTGAAAATCATGTAAAAGTTGTGTTGTTATGGACTATTTTGGAGTAGTTTCATGTTATTATATGGTTGTCACATGTGAGGGTTGGATGGAGTATGTTGTGGTTAATGTTGTTGATAAATTCTTGAAGGAAGAAGGTGTTTAAAACTATAGTTGTTTAATCACAAACTGAGCTTGCCGCTCGTTATACTATTGTTTGAATTGTCGGATTTTATCTTACGTTGTTGAGGCGGAATGGATGGGATTGGTTATTGATATTGTTAATATCATTGTTTGGTGCTGTTTTGAATTTGGGGAAGTGAGGAAAGTAAGGGAAGTGCCTGCCCGATTTTCCGTAAGAGAGTAAGCTTAGATATGTGTTTTGAGTCCTTCCATGGAATTTACCATAGTTTTAATTGCTTGATGTAGGTTGAAGTATTACATGCAGTATGTGGAGTCCTTAACAACAAAGGTATGTTCTGACTACTCTTCCTTCTTTTGGCACGTAAACGAATGCCCGTCCAAAGTAACTCTACTCTTGAAAGCTAGAAATGTATATGTCCTTCACTCTATTGAAGAAGTTTGTTGATTCATGTATATCTTGTCTTATTGACTCATAATGAAATATGTTAGTTCCATAATGTTAATCGGAGGTGCAACGACCTTACATCACTCTGATAGACTCAGAGTGTCTTAGTATCATTCATGCATTACATACATGTATATACCATGACCTCACAGGCGTTATATGCGCTACTATATGATATGTATATGGGGTGTGGGAAAGGTTAAATCGTTATGTACGCACCACCACCTGATCAGCCAATATGATGATGATTATGCCCACAGAGGCTTGATGGAGTTATATATATGTATATGTATGACCAAGCATTATGTACGCACATGTACGATACTTAGGCATATTATGGCCCTTAGAGACATTCTGTACAAGTTGGTTACTTCTTGACTTAGGCTACATTCATGCCTCTATTATGCTATTCTTCATGCCTTACATATTCAGTACATTATCCGTACTGACGCCCCTTTTGCATGGGGGACGCTGCGTTTTACGCCAGCGAGGTTGAGGTAGGCAGGCGACGGACCGCACGATGGGTTGCCTATTCGGCTCATATTGGACCGCTCTACTTGTTCCCGAGTTGCGGTCTAGTCTTGATGCGATTTTTATATGCATGTGGAGTGCAGCGGTGCCTGTCCCGACCTTATGAAGTCACGTACTCGGTAGAGGACTTATAGATAGTTATGATGCGATCAAATGTTATGTGGCCTCCTCGGCCTATGTTTTTGTTGTATAGTCATCTATAGTAGCCTTATCGGCTCAAATGCGGTCATGTCCAACATCTATGCGTACATATATGCCTTGTCGGTCTTGCACCTTTACAACTTATTATTTCTATGAGTCGAGGTTACCTCGTGAGAGCCCTCGTGGCCCATGCTTATTTATGATTATGTGGTAAATGCTTGTCTAGTGGTGCTCGACAAGTAAGGCTCGGTGGCCGTCATGGCCCTCGGTTTGGGTTATGGCAGTAGAATAGGCCAAGTGGCCTATGAGTTGGAAATACCCTCGAGTTAGAAGCGGTGCATCCAGTCTTCCATGTATCTATGCTAAGGAAGTGCATCGGGGATCCATCTTGGAATGTTCCGGTAGATGATGTTGAGTCGCGAGAACCTATCTTACGAGGAGGTTACCATAGCTATATTAGATCGTCAAGTCCACCACGATGAGAACTAAGGTGGTAGCCTCAGTGAAAGTACTATGGAGGAACAAGAATCAAGAAGATATAATTTGGAAGCGAGAAGAGGCAATGAGAAAGAAGTAGCCTCACTTGTTCGGATCGGAGATGTGATTAAGAGTGAGGCATCATAGCTTATCAGTCGGTGAGGTGAGAGTCAATACCCTGCATTTTGTTACACCTCGTGGTTTTGTATGTTGAGATTCGTCATATATTAGTCCTCCTAGTCTTGGACATCGGGATTATCTTGAGGTTATACGATATTAGACATGCCTATTGTTATACCTCGTACTTCATAAGTTATTGTCATTATAAGATATCTAACATGAGCTTATAAAGGATGAAATCCACCTACAAGGTTAATGAAGGTTTATCAGAATCTTAAGTAAGTTAAGGTGAATGAGACTTGGAAAACAAACGGGATATTGGATACATAAAATTGAGCTACTTGCTTACCGTCCTACTTGGTCGAGCTACTTTCTTACCCATTCTACCAACTTGAGCATGTCATGATTATTAACGAGGATGAGACACGTGTTTAAGTGAATAAGGGCAGCATGTGACACCTATTAATGAAGCAAGCAGGTGACAAGTAGGTGTGTCACCTGCTTGCTAAAAGGAAGGGCCCAAATTAATCCACCAAAAGGGGCAAGTGTTGGTCGATCATGAGGCCCTTTTTAAGGGCTGATGAACATCATTATACTCTCAATTTCACTCTAAAGTCAGCTATAGAAACCCTTCTCCAAAAAGATGATTTTGCCATAACCCTAAGAGACCTCAAGTGATTCTCTTTTCTTTTCAAGTTTCAATTGGAAGAGAAACTCCAACTAAACTAGTCAGCCCTAAATCCTTAAGAATCTTAAGTAATCCTCTTCTTGTTCTTCAATTCAAGTTGAAAAATTGTCTCCAATCTTGAAGAATCCAAGTGAAGGAAATTAATTCTCATCCAATGTAAGCTACTTCCATGTTTCTGCCCTTGTAGTGCTTGAATTAGGTTAACGAAACCTCTTTCCTTCATGTATTTAATCTTGTCTAAGTTCTAGCTAGTGGTGTGGTGAAGAACTTATGAAATTGGGGCTGAAAATCATGTAAAAGTTGTGTTGTTATGGACTATTTTGGAGTAGTTTCATGTTATTATATGGTTGTCACATGTGAGGGTTGGATGGAGTATGTTGTGGTTAATGTTGTTGATAAATTCTTGAAGGAAGAAGGTGTTTAAAACTATAGTTGTTTAATCACAAACTGAGCTTGCCGCTCGTTATACTATTGTTTGAATTGTCGGATTTTTTCTTACGTTGTTGAGGGGCGGAATGGATGGGATTGGTTATTGATATTGTTAATATCATTGTTTGGTGCTATTTTGAATTTGGGGAAGTGAGGAAAGTAAGGGAAGTGCTGCCCGGTTTTCCGTAAGAGAGTAAGCTTAGATATGTGTTTTGAGTCCTTCCATGGAATTAACCATAGTTTTAATTCCTTGATGTAGGTTGAAGTATTACATGCAGTATGTGGAGTCATTAACAACAAAGGTATGTTACATCTACTCTTCCTTCTTTTGGCACGTAAACGAATGCCCGTCCAAAGTAACTCCACTCTTGAAAGCTAGAAATGTATATGTCCTTCACTCTATTGAAGAAGTTTGTTGATTCATGTATATCTTGTCTTATTGACTCATAATGAAATATGTTAGTTCCATAATGTTAATCGGAGGTGCAACGACCTTACATCACTCTGATAGACTCAGAGTGTCTTTGTATCATTCATGCATTACATACATGTATATACCATGACCTCACAGGCGTTATATACGCTACTATATGATATGTATATGGGGTGTGGGAAAGGTTAAATCGTTATGCACGCACCACCACCTGATCAGCCAATATGATGATGATTATGCCCACAGAGGCTGATTTGATATGATGGGATGCCCACAGAGGCTTGATGGAGTTATATATATGTATATGTATGACCAAGCATTATGTACGCACATGTACGATACTTAGGCATATTATGGCCCTTAGAGACTTGATGTACAAGTTGGTTACTTCTTGACTTAGGCTACCTTCATGCCTCTATTATGCTATTCTTCATGCCTTACATATTCGGTACATTATCCGTCTTGGCGCCCCTTTTGCATGGGGGCCATGCGTTTCGCCAACGAGTTCAGTAGACAGGGCGACGGACCGCACGATAAGTTGCCTATTCGGCTCATATTGGACCGCTCTACTTGTTCGGAGTTGCGGTCTAGTCTTGATCGATTTTTATATGCATGTAGATGCAGCGGTGCCTGTCCCGACCTTATGAAGTCACGTACTCCGGTAGAGGACTTATAGATAGTTATGATGCGATCAAATGTTATGTGGCCTCCTCGGCCTATGTTTTTGTTGTATAGTCATCTATAGTAGCCTTATCGGCTCAAATGCGGTCATGTCCAACATCTATGTATGCGTACATATATGCCTTGTCGGTCTTGCACCTTTACAACTTATTATTTCTATGAGTCGTGAGGTTACCTCGTGAGAGCCCTCGTGGCCCATGCTTATTTATGTTTATGTGGTAAATGTTTGTCTAGTGGTGCTCGACAAGTAAGGCTCGGGTGGCCGTCATGGCCCTCGGTTTGGGTTATGGCAGTAGAATAGGCCAAGTGGCCTATGAGTTGGAAATACCCTCGAGTTAGAAGCGGTGCATCCAGTCTTCCATGTATCTATGCTAAGGAAGTGCATCGGGGATCCATCTTGGAATGTTCCGGTAGATGATGTTAGTCCTTTGAGAACCTATCTTCACGAGGAGGTTACCATAGCTATATTAGATCGTCAAGTCCACACGATGAGAACTAAGGTGGTAGCCTCCGTGAAAGTACTATGGAGGAACAAGAATCAAGAAGATATAATTTGGAAGGGAGAAGAGGCAATGACAAAGAAGTGGCCTCACTTGTTCGGATCGGAGATGTGATTAAGAGTGAGGCATCATAGCTTATCAGTCGGTGAGGTGAGAGTCAATACCCCTGCATTTTGTTACACCTCGTGGTTTTGTATGTTGAGATTCGTCATTTATTAGTCCTCCTAGTCTTGGACATCAGGATTATCTTCGAGGTTATACGATATTAGACATGCCTATTGTTATACCTCGTACTTCATAAGTTATTGTCATTATAAGATATCTAACATGAGCTTATAAAGGATGAAATCCACCTACAAGGTTAATGAAGGTTTATCAGCATCTTAAGTAAGTTAAGGTGAATGAGACTTGGAAAACAAACGGGATATTTGATACATAAAATTGAGCTACTTGCTTACCGTCCTACTTGATCGAGCTACTTGCTTACCGTCCTACTTGGTCGACCTACTTTCTTACCCATTCTACCAACTCGAGCATGTCATGATTATTAACGAGGATGAGACACGTGTTTAAGTGAATAAGGGCAGCATGTGACACCTATTAATGAAGCAAGCAGGTGACAAGTAGGTGTGTCACCTACTTGCTAAAAGGAAGGGCCCAAATTAATCCACCAAAAGGGGCAAGTGTTGGTCGATCATGAGGCCCTTTTTAAGGGCCAGAACATCATTATACTCTCAATTTCACTCTAAAGTCAGCTATAAAAACCCTTCTCCAAAAAGATGATTTTGCCATAACCCTAAGAGACCTGAAGTGATTCTCTTTTCTTTTCAAGTTTCAATTGGAAGAGAAACTCCAACTAAACTAGTCAGCCCTAAATCCTTAAGAATCTTAAGTAATCCTCTTCTTGTTCTTCAATTCAAGTTGAAAAATTGTCTCCAATCTTGAAGAATCCAAGTGAAGGAAATTAATTCTCATCCAATGTAAGCTACTTCCATGTTTCTGCCCTTGTAGTGCTTGAATTAGGTTAACGAAACCTCTTTCCTTCATGTATTTAATCTTGTCTAAGTTCTAGCTAGTGGTGTGGTGAAGAACTTATGAAATTGGGGCTGAAAATCATGTAAAAGTTGTGTTGTTATGGACTATTTTGGAGTAGTTTCATGTTATTATATGGTTGTCACATGTGAGGGGTGGATGGAGTATGTTGTGGTTAATGTTGTTGATAAATTCTTGAAGGAAGAAGGTGTTTAAAACTATAGTTGTTTAATCACAAACTGAGCTTGCCGCTCGTTATACTATTGTTTGAATTGTCGGATTTTTTCTTACGTTGTTGAGGGGCGGAATGGATGGGATTGGTTATTGATATTGTTAATATCATTGTTTGGTGCTGTTTTGAATTTGGGGAAGTGAGGAAAGTAAGGGAAGTGCTGCCCGATTTTCCGTAAGAGAGCTACTAGCTTAGATATGTGTTTTGAGTCCTTCCATGGAATTAACCATAGTTTTAATTCCTTGATGTAGGTTGAAGTATTACATGCAGTATGTGGAGTCATTAGCAACAAAGGTATGTTACAGCTACTCTTCCTTCTTTTGGCACGTAAACGAATGCCCGTCCAAAGTAACTCTACTCTTGAAAGCTAGAAATGTATATGTCCTTCACTCTATTGAAGAAGTTTGTTGATTCATGTATATCTTGTCTTATTGACTCATAATGAAATATGTTAGTTCCATAATGTTAATCGGAGGTGCAACGACCTTACATCACTCTGATAGACTCATAGTGTCTTAGTATCATTCATGCATTACATACATGTATATACCATGACCTCACAGGCGTTATATGCGCTACTATATGATATGTATATGGGGTGTGGGAAAGGTTAAATTGTTACATACGCACCACCTCCTGATCAGCCAATATGATGATGATTATGCCCACAGAGGCTGATATGATATGATGGGATGCCCATAGAGGCTTGATGGAGTTATATATATGTATATGTATGAACAAGTATTATGTACGCACATGTGCGATACTTAGGCATATTATGTCCCTTAGAGACATTCTGTACACGTTGGTTACTTCTTGACTTAGGCTACCTTCATGCCTCTATTATGCTATTCTTCATGCCTTACATATTCAATACATTATCCGTACTGACGCCCCTTTTGCATGGGGGCCTTTGCGTTTCGCCAACGAGTTCAGGTAGGCGAGGCGACGGACCGCACCAGTAGGTTTCCTATTCAACTCATATTGGACCGCTCTACTTGTTCCAGAGTTGCGGTGTAGTCTTGATATGATTTTTTTATATGCATGTGGGTACGACGGTGCCCTGTCCCGACCTTATGAAATGACGTACTCCAGTAGAGGACTTATAGATAGTTATGATGCAGTCAAATGTTATGTGGCCTCCTCGGCCTATGTTTTTGTTGTATAGTCATCTATAGTAGCCTTATCGGCTCGTACGATCATGTCCAACATCTATGTACGTACATATATGCCTTGTCGGTCTTGCACCTTCACAACTTATTATTTCTATGAGTCAGCAGGTTACCTCGTGAGAGCCCTCGTGGCCCATGCCTATTTATGATTATGTGGTAAATGTTTGTCTAGTGGTGCTCGACAAGTAAGGCTCAGGTGACCGTCATGGCCCTCCGGTTTGGGTTATGACAGTAGAATACGCCAAGTGGCCTATGAGTTGGAAATACCCTCAGAGTTAGAGGCAGTGCATCCAGTCTTCCATGTATCTATGCTATGGAAGTGCATCGGGGATCCATCTTGGAATGTTCCAGTAGATGATGTTCAGGTCACTGAGAACCTATCTTACGAGGAGGTTACCATAGTTATATTAGATCGTCAAGTCCACACGATGAGAACTAAGGCGGTAGCCTCAGTGAAAGTACTATGGAGGAACAAGAATCAAGAAGATATAATTTGGAAGCGAGAAGAGGCAATGAGAAAGAAGTAGCCTCACTTGTTCCCGGATCGGAGATGTGATTAAGAGTGAGGCATCATAGCTTATCAGAGTCGGGAGGTGAGAGTCAATACCCTGCATTATGTTACACCTAGTGGTTTTGTATGTTGAGATTCGTCATTTATTAGTCCTCCTAGTCTTGGACATCGGGATTATCTTGAGGTTATACGATATTAGACATGCATAGTGTTATACCTCGTACTTCATAAGTTATTGTCATTATAAGATATCTAACATGAGCTTATAAAGGATGAAATCCACCTACAAGGTTAATGAAGGTTTATCAGAATCTTAAGTAAGTTATGGTGAATGAGACTTGGAAAACAAATGGGATATTGGATACATAAAATTGAGCTACTTGCTGCAGTCCTACTTGGTGAGCTACTTGCTTACCGTCTACTTGGTGAGCCTACTTTCTTACCCATTCTACCAACTTGGCATGTCATGATTGTGCGAGGATGAGACACGTGTTTAAGTGAATAAGGGCAGCATGTGACACCTATTAATGAAGCAAGCAGGTGACAAGTAGGTGTGTCACCTACTTGCTAAAAGGAAGGGCCCAAATTAATCAACCAAAAGGGGCAAGTGTTGGTCGATCATGAGGCCCTTTTTAAGAGCTGATGAACATCATTATACTCTCAATTTCACTCAGCAAATTCACTCTAAAGTCAGCTATAGAAACCCTTCTCCTAAAAGATGATTTTGCCATAACCCTAAGAGACCTCAAGTGATTCTCTTTTCTTTTCAAGTTTCAATTGGAAGAGAAACTCCAACTAAACTAGTCAACCCTAAATCCTTAAGAATCTTAAGTAATCCTCTTCTTGTTCTTCAATTCAAGTTGAAAAATTGTCTCCAATCTTGAAGAATCCAAGTGAAGGAAATTAATTCTCATCCAATGTAAGCTACTTCCATGTTTCTGCCCTTGTAGTGCTTGAATTAGGTTAACGAAACCTCTTTCCTTCATGTATTTAATCTTGTCTAAGTTCTAGCTAGTGGTGTGGTGAAGAACTTATGAAATTGGGGCTGAAAATCATGTAAAAGTTGTGTTGTTATGGACTATTTTGGAGTAGTTTCATGTTATTATATGGTTGTCACATGTGAGGTTGGGAGGGAGGATGGTGTGGTGAATGTTGTTGAGAAATTCTTGAAGGAAGAAGGTGTTTAAAACTATAGTTGTTTAATCACAAAGGAGCTTGCCGCTCGTTATACTATTGTTTGAATTGTCGGATTTTTCTTACGTTGTTGAGGCGGAATGGATGGGATTGGTTATTGATATTGTTAATATCATTGTTTGGTGCTGTTTTGAATTTGGGGAAGTGAGGAAAGTAAGGGAAGTGCTGCCCGATTTTCCGTAAGAGAGCTACTAGCTTAGATATGTGTTTTGAGTCCTTCCATGGAATTAACCATAGTTTTAATTCCTTGATGTAGGTTGAAGTATTACATGCAGTATGTGGAGTCATTAGCAACAAAGGTATGTACCACCTACTCTTCCTTCTTTTGGCACGTAACCGAATGCCCGTCCAAAGTAACTCTACTCTTGAAAGCTAGAAATGTATATGTCCTTCACTCTATTGAAGAAGTTTGTTGATTCATGTATATCTTGTCTTATTGACTCATAATGAAATATGTTAGTTCCATAATGTTAATCGGAGGTGCAACGACCTTACATCACTCTGATAGACTCAGAGTGTCTTAGTATCATTCATGCATTACATACATGTATATACCATGACCTCACAGGCGTTATATGCGCTACTATATGATATGTATATGGGGTGTGGGAAAGGTTAAATCGTTAAGTACGCACCACCACTAGATCAGCCAATATGATGATGATTATGCCCACAGAGGCTGATATGATATGATGGGATGCCCACAGAGGCTTGATGGAGTTATATATATGTATATGTATCACCAAGCATTATGTACGCACATGTACGATACTTAGGCATATTATGGCCCTTAGAGACGTGCATACAAGTTGGTTACTTCTTGACTTAGGCTACCTTCATGCCTCTATTATGCTATTCTTCATGCCTTACATATTCGGTACATTATTCGTACTGACGCCCATTTTGCATTGGGGACGCTGCGTTTTACGCCAACAGGTTCAGGTAGACAGGGCAACGGACCGCACCAGTAGGTTGCCTATTCAGCTCATATTGGACCGCTTTACTTGTTCCAGAGTTGCGGTCTAGTCTTGATATGATTTTTTTTATATGCATGTGGGTACGACGGTGCCCTGTCCCGACCTTATGAAGTCACGTACTCCATTCCTAGTACTACCAGGGATTTAGAAAAAGAGATTAATAATCTCAAAAGAGAAATTACATAATTAAAAAGCAGTAATACTTTACGAGATTACAGAATTTCTAGTCTCGAAGGAAAAGGTAAACAACCTATCATAGAAGATGTTGATAATCTCAACTGGAATGATATCAACACCACAAGTACGGAAACAAGTGATACATGAGATTTTTTAGAAGCCCTTGAGGTAATTACTTCTCAAAAATTTTATGTAAAAATCACCTTCTTAATAGATTACAACTTTAAAAAAGAATTTATAGCTCTTATTGATAGCGGAGCGGATGTAAATTGTATACAGGAAGGAATTATACCTTCTAAATATTTTCATAACTATCCATAGTGTAAGATCTACTAATCGGCAGAAACTACAAATAGCTTTTAACTTACCAAAAGCTTATATTTGCCAAAATAAGGTATGTATACCAGATAGTTTTTTCGTGGTAAAAGATATTTCAAGCCAAGTTATATTAGGCAATCCATTTATTAATAAGATATTTTCTATTTCAAGAATTGATGCAAATGGTATCATCAGAAATTTTGATGAAAAAGAAGAGGTATTTCAATTTATAACTGAATCATTTTCTAGAGTCTTAAACCAAATAAAAGATCGGTTTAAATACAAACATCAACAGATCAATTTTCTTAAACATGAAATTTATATTCTTAATATAGAAGAACTTTTGTAAAAACCAAAGTTACAACAAAAAATTGATTTTATAAAAACCCAGTTTTCATTACAAATATGTAGTGACCATCCAAATGCTTTCTGGGATAGAAAAAAACATGTTGTTACTCTTTCCTATGAAGAGATTTTCAATGAAAAGGATATTCCTACTAAAGCTCGGCCATGCCAAATGAATTCCGAATATTTAGAATTATGCAAAACTGAGATTTCTACTCTTTTGCAAAAAGGTTTAATAAAACCTTCAAAGTCAACATGGTCATGTACTACTTTTTATGTCAATAAATATGCTGAACAAGAAAGGAGAATACCCAGAATTGTCATAAATTATAAATCCCTTAACAAGGTTCTAAAATGGATTAGAAGCCCTATCCCTCATAAAAAAGATTTCTTAGATAGACTTCATAACACTATCATATTCTCAAAATTTGATTTAAAATTTGGCTATTTGCAGATTCAAATTTCTGAAGCAGATAAATGTAAGACTGATTTTAATGTTCCAATGGGATAATTCGAATGGAATGTAATGCCATTTGGATTAAAAAATGCTCCATCTGAATTTTAAAAAATCATGAATGATATTTTCATGCCCTATAGTAATTTTACTATAGTATACATAGATGATATTCTAGTATTTTCTGAGAACATAGAAAATCATTTTAAGCATCTTAATATTTTCAAAATGATTATTATTCAAAACGGTTTAGTTATATCCAAATAAAAAATGGCACTTTTTCAAACAAAAGTCAAATTTTTAGATCATAACATTGAAAAAGAAAAAATTATTCTCATTAATAGAAGTATTGAATTTGCATCCAAATTCTCAGATATAATTACTGATAAAATCTAACTACAAAGGTTTTTAGGTAGTTTAAATTATATATCTCCTTTTATGAAGGATTTTGTCAAAGACACAACTATTTTATATTATAGACTGAAAAAGATTCTCAAGCCATGGACAGATGATCATACTCAGGTTGTCAAAAGAATTAAAGAAATGGTTCATAACCTTCCATGTCTTACTTTAGCCAATTATATTTGGCAAAAATTTATAGAAATAGATGCTTCAGAGATTGGTTATGGAGGCATTCTCAAACAATACTCTCCAGTTGATAAACATGAGTATCTAGTACAATTTTATTATGGCAAATGGAATACTAGCCAAAAGAATTACTCCACAGTGACGAAAGAAATACTTGCCATTGTCAAATGTGTTCTTAAATTCCAGGGTGATTTATACAATCAAAAGTTTTTAATAAAAATTGATTGTCAATCAGCCAGATATATGTTTAATAAGAACTGCAAGCATGATGTTTCTAAACAAATGTTTCCTAGGTGTCAAGCCTTATTAGCACCATTTGATTTTGAGATCCAATACAAGAAAGGGACAAATAATAGTTTTTCTGATTTTCTGACAAGAGAATATTTGAGTTCATAACTTTATTATAATATTTATTTGCAGAAGGACTTAGCCTACATGGAGAGGCGACCCTAACCATTATAAAGGAAGGGGAGGAAGAGGTCGTGGAATTGGACGTGGTAATACCCTAGTACAAATGGGAAACAAGAAGCTTATAGCTGAAAATATTATAGGACCTTCTAACATTGACAAAGAGAGTCCTTTATATCAACAGTTTATGGATTTCATAAAATCCAAGGAGAAGGATGATAATACACCACCTTCTTATTCAGAAGTTATAAATGATGATCAAGGGGAAAATGATGCCTATGAGCATCATGAGGACAAAGAAGTAATGCTTCTTCTGGATTATAAAGACCTTCAATGGAAGGAAGAACCATGGAAATTGATGGAACGATATCTGGAAACTGGGTCATATCTCATTCTTACTTATAAATCCAAAATGCATTATGAGTTCATACTCTCAACCACCGGATCAACTGATATTCAGCACTATTATCCGATGAATACCAAAAAAAATTATAACTTTTCTAAGATCATAATTAAGAAAGTATGCACCCCAGAAGATTAGGGATTCAGTACCATGAAAGAAAGAGAATATTTCCACCCTGAACAAAAAGTCCAGGTAAAATACAATTATTGGGATTATGTGGATAGTTTTCATAAAACTTTTCTCTATGAAAATCATAATAAGAAACATTCTTGATTTATAAAAATATGTTCAAATGTTTATAAGCAAAATATTCCTAATTTGTTCTGCCAATGATGGATTAATTATGGTCCATCGGTAAATATTTTTACCACAACCATTCAAAAGTTTATATACTGAATGGATTGATGTATCTCCCAAAATTATAGATTGGAAAAATAATAATATAATAATAAAAGGAGTTGATAATATGCATTTATTTGTTGAGTTTTCCATCTCATGGATCATGAGATGGTCGGTAGAAGTGGGTTATACCCAACAACATATTTCTTGTCTTCAGAGAACCTTTTATACAAGGTTTTGGAAAAAACTACTACAAAAGACCAAAGATGGTGTTTTACATGGACAAGAACTTATAGACTTAGTGACTAACACCGCTTCAAATTATAAAGAATTAAAACAGAAGGAACAGCAGTCTGAAAATAATAGTCCATTCAAGCATATTGTCAGAAAACTACAATTTAAAAAAGGAGTAGTCTCAAGAGCAGATATCATAGCCTCTTATATTGCTGAAGTAAAGAAAGATTTAATAAAAAATCTAGATGAATAATTTCCTTCAGATACATCTATGGCATCAGTTCATACGGAAGAGGAAGATAATATTCAAGACTCTCAAGATCCATATGATACTGATTTTGACATTTAGGAATATCTCAAGAAGTTTCAGGACAAAATGGAGGAATCCTCCACTTCCGATAAAACCAAGGGAAAAGAAAAAGTTTAATAGGACAAAGCAGTCGGACCCATCATAAAGAAGCTGGACAAGAGGAATCTACTTTAATAAAGTAGATGTATTATTAGGTGCATTATTACGCATTATTGTACTATTTGGGCCCCATGTATTTTGGCCACTTTTTATCTTTTCTTTTCCGATCACATGTAGTGGAATGTCGGCCACATTTTGATCGATTGTTTTTTTTAGAACCGATCTTCAATAAAAGGATCTTTCATTCTTAGTTAGAGGCAGACTTTTGCCAATCAATCTTCTTACTTTGTAAAAAACTCTCTTATAATAAAAGTTTAAAAGTTTGTTGTACATCTTCCTCATCTGAGCACAGCCTCAGGAACTTAGGTAATTTTTAATTTTTAATTTTATATTCATATTTAGCCTAAATGAAAGACTAAATAACTTGTATTGGACTATGTTGCACTAGACTACGGAGGATCATGGTACTAATGCTTTAATTAAGCAGAACACCATGTGAGAAAATACTGAGGTTTGGTAGAGAATAACTCAGGCATAATAACTGAAGCTCGAACTAATGGTCATATTCATGCCCGCTAAGATGTGGTTGTGTTAGGGAATTTTGGGTCTATCTTGAGTTAAGGTAGCATCCGCCAGGGTTGTTAACATGTAATAGTGTACCCTCGAGTCTCTTCTGTGGTCCGTTCTGCCGAAAATGTCCTAATTGACAAGGCATACAATCCTCTTCTATGTATGAGGACATATAATCTTCGTTATTCAGTATGTGAATATCTTCCTCCGAAGAGTGTTGTATTATCCGTCTTTAACCTTGAATCTTCCGGTTCAGAATTTAATAACATTTTGTATAATGATTCCTTTATATCCTTGTCTATGTTAAGGGCCTTGATCTTCTCCTTAACCTTACAATCCTTTAATAATGGCCCGTCCTTCCACATTTCCAACAGGCTTTTGGATTTTTAGACTTTATAAAGTTCTTCCGAGTTTTAAACTCTTTTTTTCTTCTAGATTTCTTTTCCAGGCGTTTTTCCCTCCATTTCTGAAAATTCTTATTATTATACTTCTTGCGTCTATGAGACGATTCTTTTGATTTGGGTATGTCCATTCCAAACTGGGTGCAAAATTCACCATGTACTGTAGTGGACTTCAAAAATAAAGGTAGGATTGAGTTTGTAGTTGACAACTAACGAGATTGTGCTAAAGAATTTAAAATTCTATTTTGATAGTTCTTCGGGTTAAATTTGACCTAATATATGGAGATTTGAGGTTTGTATCCAAGTTGTTAGGTTCTTTTTTGTTGTTGCTTTTCTTGTGTTGTAAGGGTTATGATCTTTTATTATACTTCGCTTTATAGAAAGCTGCTATTAGCAGTGAATACATGAAGTAACGCCTATATTCTTATGCCAGTTATTTAACCAATAAATAGCCACATAATTGTTAGTTGTTAATGGTTCGAGAAATTCATTACTTTATGGATCAAAGAATAACCGTTGTTGATATACTCATGCTCGTGGCATTATCAATATTCAATATTGCATGCTTGGTACTTGGTAAATTGGCTAAATATTGGTATATATCTGTCATATATAATGTGATTTTTAATTAAAAGTACTTTAACATACAGATGAATCTCAACAAACTTGCATATCAATTATCATAAACTTTTGTTTAGGATTCTTTTGGGTTGTCATTAAATTCATCAAATTAATTAGTTATAAATTTTGGGTAAAACTTTCGACCACTTTCAACCCAAAATTGTCACATTAGTTTTAGGATTCAAGAATTAATGTAATATTATATTGCCGTTGAACCCAAAAGAAGAGTAGAAGAATGATATTAAAAAGTTAATCTAACATTGTAGTTGAATTTCAAAAAGAAAAAGTAAAAGTAGAATAATAGGCTTAGAATTCAACAACTAATATCACGTTAGAATTTAATGATCTAAAAATGTTAATGTATGTGATTCAACAATTAGCGTAATGTTGCCGTTGAATAAAGTTTAAGAAAAAAATAGAATAGGTTTAGAATTATTAATATCACTTTAGGATTCAACAATTTACGATTTTAACTACTTTTTATTTTTTAGTTTAGATTAAGGTCTCAAACTCTTCCATAGAAGAAATCAATATTCTATAATTTTTGTCAAAAATTTTTGATAGTATCTAATAATAAACACCACGTATGATTATCAATTTAAAGTTGACGTATTTACAAATTGTGTACAGATTCTTAGGGGCATTACATTTTTGCTACATGAAATTGGTTAGACGTTCTAACTCATATCAATTAAAGATCTTTAAAATTCAAGATTATTTTTTTGTCGATATTTTATCATTATAATCCTAATTGTTATTTCAACTCAAGGTGACCAAATGTTGTAAAAAAAAATAAAGGAGGTGGACTGGCATCCGGTGTCTTAACTTGACCAAGCGAACCAACCTGTTATGAAACATAACACTCACAAGTATCTAGAAAGACTTACGAGGAGACAACAATATGCTTTTGTAAAGAACTGTTTGTATAAATACTAGAAACGGAGAGTTTGAATATAAAAGACTGAAATAAGACCCATTTGTAAGTTGTGTCACTAAATTTATCATTTTTACATGTCACACCCCAACTTTGAGGGGCACCCGATGTCTAATGGCCCGAGCATACCACGTCTCATCCGTACCTGGATACATATGAATTTGAGGCCAACAAGACCTCAAAATAACTCTCAATAGGCAACAAGATGTGATAACCTATAGAAGCAGAAATAACCCAACATGTATAATATGAAGAAATCCGACAAAGCCGATGTACACATCAACTAACCAACAGAGAGGCCGACAAGGTCATGCATGACTCCGACACACAAGACGACTGTCTACAAGCCTCTAAGAGTACATAACACCATCAAATCGGGACAGAGCCCCACCATATCCATAACTATATGTATAAAATCATACCAACTCTGAGTAGCACATCCGGAACAAATTGAGAGCTCTGACATCACCGATGAGCTGGTATCCTACTGGAAATGAGCGTCGCTTCGTCTATCCGAACCTGCGAGTATGAAATTGCAGCGCCCTAGCAAGGGATGTCAGTACGGACAATGTACTGAATATGTAAGGCATGAACATGTATATAGATATATATAGTAATATAAATGAGAATAAGGAAGAAATAAATTGTAACTCTGAATGCACTGTGGGCGTATGATATATATACACACACACACACTATGGGGAAATATCATTATCATATCATACCCACCAAAAAAGGACTCGGTGTTATCATACCCAACCATAATATGACTCGGTATTATCGTATCCGGCCAAAATAGGAATCGATGTTATCGTACCCGGCCATAATAGGACTCAGTGTTATCATACCCAACTACAGTGGTGTGCACATATAAGTGTCATACCCGGCCGACTATAGCGCAGCTCGGTGTCATAAAATAGATACATACATATATATATATATATATATACATACATATATATATATAAATAGATACATATATATATGGTTGGAGTGACATAAGGTTGCTACCTCCGACTATCGTTATGTAGCTACATATGTCAATTGTCGTAAACATGCTAACATGCGGACACATTCCCTTTTTTTTAAATGGAAAATATGGGCACGTATGAGAGAGATCCTTATACCCTTGATGACATACGGGAAATTCATACTGTTATATGGGGACTTGCCACATTACAGACCATGTCAGTAGGGCCTGATAGCTAGTACGCAGAAGAAGGCTTGCTATGGTTATCATACTCTAGAACCTATACACTAGTTAACTAAATAATTTCACCCTTTGAACAACTTGGAATAGTTTCATCCATTCAATGCACCTTAGGGAAGATACTGCAACCTATTCGTGCTAATCCTGGAACTAGTGATACTGTTACGTCAGATAAGTTCCTCCGATGACTATCAATACAATTTATCTTTTGCTCTTCTTTCTAGCCCATGCACCATCGCGAATGTTACTAATAGGATCAACCTTAGGCAAAAGTTATACCCTTTGGATTGATGGTTCGCCCTATGAGGTACTTTAGTTACATGAACTCAATCATTATCTGCACTTAATGCTTAGAACGTAATTAAACTTATTAAAACATGATGGATGTAAATCCTCAGCAATGGTTGTAGTAGGACACTTTCCAATGCAGATGGAGGATAGAACGTATGTCAGCTGTCGTAAAACCAATAAGGAGCATAGAACATCATATAATGCATGATAATACAAAGTGCGTAAAAGTACTCCCGGCAAGGAACAAACAAAAGTCATGAAATATTTTCAAGAATATGGAACAAACATAAATTCAATAGTTACAGGTAGCGTTCTCTTTTGCGGATTGTCATATATTGTTATTTCAAGGATCATGCCAAAAGAAAGAAAAGGTAAGCCTTACAATACCTCTAAGTTGACTTGTAGATAAAGATGGAGGAAACAACTTCCTTCACCAATGAAGCTACAATTAGGAAGACAACACAACTATCAACAAGGAGGATAACAACTAGCCGACGAACGATAATCCGCTCTACATATGATTTTACAAAGTTTGTCTTCATCTAACTCCCTTATAATCCTCAAAATATCAACCACCACATATATACCTATTCACACTAACATTTTCAGCATCGTATTACTAAAAGAACAACTTCTACCGGACAACACAACAACATCCACTACTAGCTACGAATTCCAATTTACGTCTAGCAAGTTCCTACTACAATAACACCTCCCCCAAGCTTGATTAACTCATAAACATAGAGAAGAAAAATGTCCTTACCTTAATCAACGAGATCCAGATCCTATACACCTTACTTCAAGCCGAAGGAATCTTCATCTTAATCACAATATAAAAGAACTAAGCTTGCATGTGTACTATGATATCTCTGAAGAAAGATTCATCCCAGAGCCTTGGTAATCCATTTTGGGATGATGGGGATCTGTTCGAGGGAGTTTTGGAGCTTAGGAGGTCTAATTGGGAGTGATAAATGAGTTTGAATCCGCTGCCACAATTTTAGATACGTTCAGCATTGCTTCACACCGCTCGCGTAGCGAGGTCCTGCCCGGACAGTTCATCAAAGAAGGCTCATAACACTTTACTACGATGTCGTATCAACAAGCGGTTTACATCACTCGAAACTAGACTTGTAGATCTTCGATTGGGTTAGGAGCGTTTTCAATATGATTTTTTTCCTGTATTTATTTGTTCGATGAGAAATGCGAGTCTCTTTTGTCCACTTTCTTCATCCCCGGATCACTCAGTAACACTAAGTATATTGGGAGTAATGCTCCAAAGGAATTGACCCACATTGCTGCCAACCATTTCCTCATAAGGAAATTTTCTCTTAGTTAGAACTAATGTTGTCTTGATGAAATTCCCTTTAACTAATCGTTATATCTTCAATAAATTAGGATGATAAGAGATATACATATATATGCCCTCTATATAATAAAATTGTTGCAGAATGACATACCTAGAGACACCAAGTTTTCTCTTTACACGTATAAGGCCATAAAAACACTTAAGTTTTTGTCATCACAAGATGCCACTACAAGATTTTATGCATGTATACATATACCCTTTTGCTATCACATGTCCATGACCACATGGATATGTCCCCCCAAAACTTATCCAACAATCCCTTATAATTTATTTACTTCCACTACCATCCCGTCACTTAATCAATTACACACATAATTAATTTCTCAATCTAAATTTACTTAAATAATAATAATTTTCAACACACTTCATATACTCATTATCATGATCATGTGATATAACGCTAGTCCATAGCCTCTATTGCCACACATAAAAAAATATTATTTTCAATCACCGTCGTCTCACTTATTAAGTCCGATATTCTTTAGGGACTTCATCATTTTATACACCGAGCTCTTGATATGCACAATTAAATATGACCGAAATTTCCCGTGGTTCAGGTCTACTTACATATGTCGAGAAGTTCAAACCATAGCCTAAAAGTATGGGCTATTACAATACACTTTCCTTTGCAAACTTTGTCGAAAAGTGTTTTCCTCAATTTATTTAACCTCTAATCCTCCCGTAACTCCCGAGACATTATTGTAACTCATAGATAACCTTATAAAAGGCCTTAATACTTCCAGGGTCACATTGACTTACTATGACATATTCTAACGAGGAAAATATGGGGTGTAACATTACATGTTCCGAAGATATTATTAGATTAAGCTATTTTGTCAATGTAATAACATTTATTTCTTTATTTGAATAAAACTTGATTTTTTTAATTCAATTATCTTTTTTCAATAATTTATATTTTTATGGCTTGACGTAATATACACGTGAAATGCACTTGCGCTAAAATTAGTTTATAAAGAAGTCTGACGGACAATAATATTTGGTGATACTTGATGGAAATAATGGTAAATTATTACTCAAAGACACCTACTTAATGCCACCGCTTTTGAAATACATCCGCAACAGTTTTTATCTTCATCGCTTAATCATAGCCGACAATCTTATAAATAGACTCGCTAGGAAGACAATTCGATCATCCCAGTTTGTTTTGGTTTTATTGGTCGTTTGATTTCTCTGTATACGATGGATGTAGTGGTTTGTTGTTGAGAATTTGAGTTCAGGCCGAGATATTATATGGTTTGATATTCAGTTTTGCTAGTATTAGATTTGGTCTTCTTTCACCTGAGAATCAGAGCTGGTTTATTGATATCATTCAGATATTCGCTGTAGCGTTTGATCAAGATATATATAATTATTATAAATATTGTTTGTAAGATCCTTCTTAGCAGTTTTTCCTCCGCTAGAGCAATCGGTTTGGTTTGGGTTTCTTCGATATATACGTCTCATCCTTTCAGGTCTTGATTTTCTTCGATTGGTAGTTTATTTGCTTCATCTTATTTGTTTTCTGTTTTTTGTATTTTATATGGGATGTAGGTTTTGGTTCGCAATTTTCTGTTGATGGGATGAGCGATTCAAGCGGGAGAGTTTAGGGGTGTTCTTGATTATTTTTTGTTGGGTTTGAGATTCTGTTGGCAATTAGTGATTGGTTGATTGGTGATCGTGATACTAATGTTTGATCAGGTATGGGTAATGACCATAGGAGAATGATTATAGGTAACTTCCAGTGGATTACATGACTCTTCTTCTACTCATGGAGGTAGATGATCTTCTCATGGAATATCTTCCTATTTTGTCTCCTTTTTGCTGTATCCTTCTGCCACTTTATTTGTTTATTTTGTTCCCATCCTTTAACATTTTCTTGTGTTTATAGTGTGTGTGTGAGAGAGAGTTTCTAATTGTAATCCTTTGATTGATTTTGCTGTTCATTCTAGATGCAATTCTGGGGGACTCAAGTTTGCTTCCAGGTTCTGAGGTTTTCTGTTGTGAGATTCCTCTATGCAATTAGTTATGTGTTTAAGTTATGATGTTGCTATTTTTTATTTACGTTAGATTCCTCTATCTCTTTTTGTTGAATCAGAATATGAGTAGAACTGAAAATCAGACTTGGATCTTCAGATGAATGATTATTAAAATACTTGCGTGTCACAACCAGTGCTCGAGCTATCAGTTTGGATTTGATATCTTGACTTCCATCTTAATGCTAATTTTGATGTAAATATTATTCTAATCGCATCTGTTAAACAGAGCAATATACCTGTGATATACACCCAATATACAGCAGTGTATATCACAGGCAAAATAGTGGACTGGACTGGCCCAGCCCAGCAGTGGGCTCTCGGCATCTCCCAGCAGTGGCCCATTCTCGTGTATGCAGTGGGCTCTCGGCATCTCCCAGCAGTGGCCCATTCTCGTGAATATTGAGGACAAGACAATATTGTATATATGGTGTATATATATTTGTAGCATATTGTAGTGTAAATGTTACCTTAATTAGTGTTATACACTTACCATAGTTGTATAGTTAGAATTATGGTAGAATAAGGTTTTAGAAATAGAATAGGAATATGATTCTCCTATTATGGAAATATGTAACTTGTATATATAACCTTTCAATTAATGAAAATAATGAAGGGGATTATTTCTTTCATGGTATCAAGAGAAGGTCTAAACAAAAGTTTTTCTCTCAACTTTTGTCCTCTATTTGATTTCGGCCGAGAAACCCCACCCCCCCTCGGGTTTCTCTTCCAAAATTCGTCTTCCGCTCTAAAAAACACCTCTCTTAAATTTCCCTTCCTTCTTTGTTCTTTCAATATGTCTAAGAACAATTATCACCCTGCCCTCACGGTTTCCAATATCAAGAGTTGTATCCCTATTGTCCTTGAGATGGAAAACGTTCAATATGCGACGTGGGCGGAGTTGTTTAAAATTCACGCTATCTCTTATCAAGTTCTTCATCACATCATTCCTCCCGCTAGACCCCTTCATACGGAGGATCCTGAGTTATGGATTACTCTTGATGCTACCGTTCTCCGGTGGATCTATGCCCTTATTTCGGTGGACCTTCTACAGACGATTATTGAGCCGGATACCACGGCTATGGCTGCATAGAATAGATTGCGTGACATATTCCAAGACAACCAACATTCACGTGTCGTCACACTCGAGCAGGAATTCTCTCTAGTTCGAATGGACGAATTTCCAAACGTTTCTGCATATTGCAAGAAACTCAAGGAGTTGGCAGATCAACTCCGTAATGTTGGCGCACCGATAACTAATAATCGTCTCGCTCTACAGTTGGTTGTCGGTCTTTCGGAGGCCTATAATGGTGTTGGAACTCTCCTTCGCAAAAGCAACCCTCTTCCCGACTTCTATCAAGCCCGCTCCATGCTTACTTTGGAAGAAGTCGGTTTGGCTAAAAAGGCGGCTACCGGAGCAAGCCCCGTCGTCATGGTGGCGTTCTCTCCTAGTTCTTCGGGTTTTGTTAATAATTCGGGCCAAAACCATAATCATGGTGGCGGCAAGAATAATCGCAAGAATAATAACAAAAACCGTGGGGGCAAACACGGCTGATTCGGTGGTCGGCAGCGGCGGTGGGCCCCATCCGGGAACGATGGCCCACCACCCCTGGTTCGGCGGTGGGGCCCATGGCGATGGGGCGTGGGCGTGGGCGTGGGCGGCGACCCCTTCTACTCAGGCAGCAAATTCCAGCGATCAGTGGGCTGGCCAATAGTTCAGGCCCAACACCCAGCAGTGGCGGTCCACTGGCCAGTGGTCCAACAGCAGCAGCTACGGCCCAGCTCCATCACAGACAGGAGTTCTTGGGCCCCGACCTCCGCAAGACCATCACGCAGCAGGCCCCACTCAGACCGATATCGAGGCCGCGATACACACGTTGGGGTTGACTCAACCGAACCCAAATTGGTATATGAACACCGGGGCCACTACTCACATGACTTCCAAATCAGGTACTCTCTCCTCTTATTCCAATTTGAGCACCCCTCAGGGTATAATTGTTGGTAATGGCAACTCTATTCTAATTCAGGGTTATGGTCAGAAAACGTTGTCTCCCCCCAATCCACCCCTTCTCTTGAAAAATACTTTACATGCTCCTAAATTGATTAAAAATTTAGTGTCTGTCCGAAAATTCACTACTGACAATTTTGTTTCCGTTGAATTTGATCCTTTTGGTTTCTCTGTGAAGGATTTCAAGACGGGGAGTCATCTCATGAGGTGTGATAGTAGGGGGGGTCTGTATCCTATCATGCCTGGTTTCAGTCCATCGAGTCAAGCCTTGCCATCAGCTTTTGCAGCAATCTCTCCCTCCATGTGGCATGCTCGTCTGGGTCATCCGGGATCTTCTATTTTATCAGTTTTAGATAAAAATAGATTTATTTCTTGTAAGGGTACGAGTCGTACTCCACTTTGTCAATCTTGTTCATTAGGAAAAATTGTTAAGTTGCCATTTGTAGACTCCAATTCTTATACTTCAATGTCATTTGATATTATTCATAGCGACTTATGAACGTCTCATGTTCTTAGTTCATTGGGTCATCGATATTATGTTCTCTTTTTAGATGATTATTCTAGATTTTTGTGGACGTTTTCAATTGCGAATAAATCACAAGTGTTTTCCGTATTCATCAAATTTAGAGCGTTCATTCGTACTCAATTCGAAAGAGAAATAAAAAATATTCAATGTGATAATGGGAAAGAGTATGACAATAGGGAGTTTCGGGAATTCTGTGCTAATAATGGGATAAATTTTCATTTTTCGTGTCCTCATACATCTTCACAAAATGGGAAAGCCGAACGCAAAATTCATTCCATAAATAACATTGTCCGAACTCTCTTAATTCATGCCTCCATACCTCCATATTTTTGGCATCATGCTCTACAAATGGCCACATATCTTCTTAACATAATTCCTTCTAAAGGTCTGACATATTCTTCCCCCCTCAAAATCCTATATAATAAGAACCCTTCTTATTCTCATATTCGGATTTTTGGGTGCTTGTGTTATCCGTTTTTCCCATCCACCACAATTAACAAACTTCAGGCTCGGTCTACCCCGTGTGTATTTTTGAGTTATCCATCGAATCATCGTGGTTATAAGTGTTTTGATTTATCCTCCAAGAAAATCATAATTAATCGTCACGTCATTTTTTATGAAACTCAATTCCCTTTTACGAAAGTTCATACTCCCGAGACTAAGTCGTATAATTTTTTGGATGACTAAATATCCCCGTATATTATTCAGAATTTTTCGGACATCTACCGCACCCAAAATCCTCCAAATGGGCCCATCGCCTACCGGACTCACAAGATCGCCAAAGCAGTTCCAAAGGATCGGATCACCCCAAAGAACTGGGCCACCCACCCAATTTTGGAACTGGTCCAGTTGATGAGTCGTTTTTTCGATTTGGGCCAGCAGGCCCACTGCCTGCTGGCCAGTCCATCCCGAGCCCAAAAAATTCCTAAAATTCCCTCAATTCTTCCTCGAGTCATAGACCGGTCACTCGTAGTCAACGGGGTATTTTTACACCTAAAAGACATTTTAATTTACATTCTGATGTCTCTAAATCCCCCTTACCCCGCAATCCTGTGTCCGCATTAAATGACCCTAATTGAAAAAATTGCTATGACTGATGAATATAATGCTCTTATTGATAATAAGACGTGGGAGTTGGTGCCCCGTCCATATGGTATTAATGTTATCAGGTCTATGTGGATTTTTGCTCATAAGGAGAATTCAGATGGGTCATTTGCTCGACATAAGGAGCGACTTGTTGGTGATGGTAAGACTCAGCAGGTTGGGATAGATTGTGGTGAGACGTTTAGCCCGGTGGTAAAACCGGCTACCATTCTCATTGTGCTTAGCGTGGCACTTTCAAAGACTTGGCCAATTCATCAGTTGGATGTCAAGAATGCTTTCCTACATGGTGATATCAAGGAAACAATCTATATGCATCAGCCGTTGGGTTTCAGGGATCCAAATCGCCCTCATCATGTATGTTTGTTGAAAAAGTCCTTATATGGGCTTAAGCAGTCTCCAAGGGCCAGGTACACGAGGTTTGCTGACTTTGTTTCAACTATTGGGTTCATTCACAGCAGGTCAGATAATTCCTTGTTCATCTACCGCCGTGGTTCGTCCTTGGCCTACATTCTGTTGTATGTGGATGATATTATCTTGACTGCCTCTTCCGATGCCTTGCGCCAGTTTATTATGACCATGCTCAGTTCTGCGTTTGCTATGAAAGACTTAGGGCCTTTGAGTTATTTTTTGGGGATTGCCGTCAAGCGTCATTCAGGTGGCTTGTTTTTGTCTCAACAAAAGTATGCTGCTGAGATCATAGAGAGGGCTGGGATTTCATGATGTAAGTCCACTTCCACGCTAGTTTATGCAAACCCCAAGATGAGTGTCGCAGCAAGTGAACCATACGAGGACCCGACCCGCTATCGCAGTCTTGCAGGGGCCCTCCAGTATCTTACCTTTACCAGACCGGATATTACGTATGCGGTTCAGCAGGTGTGTTTATTCATGCATGATCCCAGAGTTGAGCACATGAATGCAATCAAACGCATCATTCGGTATATTCAGGGGACACTGGATCATGGTTTGCACTTGTATCCTTCATCTACATCCACACTTGTCTCTTACACGGATGCTGATTGGGGTGGTTGTCCCGACACCAGATGGTCGACTTCTGGCTACTGTATGTTCCTTGGCAACAACTTGGTCTCCTGGTCGGCAAAGCGTCAGGCAACTCTATCACGCTCAAGTGCAGAGGCAGAATATCGAGGGGTAGCGAATGTGGTATCCGAATCATGTTGGCTACGTGTGCATTTCTTGGCCATTTTTTGTGCTTACACTCCAATCTGGATATTATCAGGCTTCGGGAGAGGGTTTTTAATTTTGTCTACCATTTTCTAGTGATTTCACTTAACTATTTCCATCTTCCTGTGCTTGCAACCGTTGGTCTTACACGGTAGTGAATTATTCTTTTCATGGAGTGACCTTGTTTGTCCATTTGTATTGAGGTTTTTTTTGTTCAGGTTTATACGAGTACAAAGATTTTCATTTTAGTTTTCTTCCCCAATAGTTGTTGTATGGTTTAATACCAACTAATTATTTTTTTCACTAGTGTGTTGTATTCTGCTGTCATTTTTAGTTTTTAGTCCAGATGCTTATGTTCTTCGATGGTCCAACTGATGAGATTCCTGATGTTGATGGTTATGGTCTTACGGACACCTATAAGTACTCAAAACTCAAGTGTGGATCTTTTGACAACCCCTCGAAGTGGTCCTCTCTTTTGGTGTTCTTGCTGCTTATGTTCTCTGCTTCCATTTTCTTGCATCACAAAAGATTGATTTTGTTTATTGGATGGATGTATGATGATAGTTAAGAAGATTAGATCTAGAAAATCTTGAAGGCTAGTGTCTAGTGTTCGTTTCTTGGCCATTTTTTGTGCTTACACTGCAATCTGGATATTATCAGGCTTCGGGAGAGGGTTTTCCAATCATGTCTACCATTTTCTAGTGATTTCCTAGGTTGTACGGGCTTTGCCAGCTTTGCACTTAATTTTGTTCCCTTTCTTGCAGTTGTTGGGTCTTACAGACCAGTGAATCTTTCTTTTCATGGAGCCGCCTGTCAATTGGGTTGAGGTTTCTTTAGTTAATGCTTTTAATGATATTATCGAGGTTTTCCATTCAGTTTTCTTCCCTAACCATAGTTATTCCATTCTCTGTTTGTCGACACTGCTTCACTAGTGTATTGTACTTTGCTGCGAATTTTTTTGTCCAGGTGCTTATGATAAGTACTCTTAACTCAATTAATTTTGAATCGTTTGATATCCCTATGAAGTACCCTACTTTCTTATCACATTAACTGATTTTGTTTGGTTGGATTGATGTTTGTAGACCACATGATGATAGATGGTTTATTTGGAAATTTCGAAGTTTGGTTTCAGTGTGTCGAGAATAGGGAGTTCAACAATCTTTTTTGACATCTCTAGTTATTTCCTAAGTTGTATGGGTTTTGCAAGCTTTGCACTTTACTCTTTCCTTCTTTATGTTGCAGCCTGAGTCTCACAGATGAGTGAATTCTTCTTTTGATGGAGCGACCTTGTTGTTGATTTGTTTTGAGGTTTCTTTAGTTGTCTTATATGACTATCAAGATTTTTAGTTCAATTTTCTTTTCTGATGTCTAACTTTTCTCTTTGTCAAAACTACTGTTGCATGAAAGTTTCTCAATTAAGATAGTATTATTTTTCACTAGTTCTTTTTTTTAAATGTGTAACATGTATATTTTTCACTACTTGTATGACCATGGAATTGTAACTAGTACCTCCACCCAGTGCCCTTTAAATAACCCCACCCAGTGCCCTTTAGATAACCTTTTGAGGACTTCTCTTTTTTCGCCTTCTTGCTGTAATCTTCTTCCAATTACCTTGGTCTCAATGTTCATATCCTTTCTTTCCTTCCTTGTGTGTGGTTTATTTATTTATTTTGTTCTCATCCATGACTGTTTTCTTGTGTATTACAGTTATGTGAGTTTCTAATTGCAATTCTTTGATTGATTTTCAATGTTAAGAAATTCAAAGCTGGTGAGGTCCATTCTAGATGCAATTTTGGGGAATTAAGCTTGCCTTCTGGTTTTGGCGATTTTGAGGTTTTTGTTGTGAGATTCCCCTATGCTATTAGCTCTGTGTTTATGTTTTTCTTTGATGATTGGATATAAGGGTTATTCCATCTTTTTTATTTACATAAGCTCCTTATTTTTGAAAAGGTGTGTTGGTGTATCTTTTTTTGCCACACTATCTAAGCCATCACTCATCTGAAACCTCACAATTTCCTTTTGTTAGAACACGACTAGAACTGGAAATGCGTTCGTCATCTATTCTAGACCACATGGTTAGTAGAACTGGAAATGCGTTCGTCATCTATTGTAGACCACATGGTGAAGCTATCAGTTTGCATCAACTTCTTTTACCTTCTTATTTGGTTCGATCATTATGTCATTCTTAGGTGTGTTTTCAGTTGTCAAGATACATTGGTGGGCTTTTAAGTGCAAGTGCTTCTACAAGAATAATTGTTATTCAATGTTTATGGTCGGGAAGTTGCAGTAGTTCCAAGGTCTTTGGCAATAGATATTGGATATTTCAGTCAAAACTGCTGCTATGTGGATGTTATCAACTAAGATAATTCTTTTCACAAGTGTTGGTTAATGTACATTTAGTTCAGATGCTTACTTTTTTTGATGATCCGACTTTCTCTCTGCTTCCCTTTTATTTTGGTATCACGCTAGCTTAATTTTGTTTTTGGATGAAAGTGAAGACCACGTGATGATGGATAGATATCTGATTTGGAATATTCAAAGGTTGGTACCCAGTATGCGTTCATGGACATCCAATTTCTTGGTCCTTTTCGTGCTTGCACTGCAATCTGGATATTGTCAAAGCTTCGACAATAAGTGGGTTTCGAATCTGGTCTCTGACATCTTTTGTAGTGATTTATTAGTACCCGAGTTACATTAGCTTTGCACTTAACTATTCCTTTCTTTCTGTTCTTGCAGCCATTGGGTCTTACAAAGCCATGCATTTTTTCACTGAACGACCTTGTTTGCCCATTTGTGTTGAGGTTTCTTTAGTTCAGTTTTTTTTCACTAATGTTTGTTGTATTCTGCTGCTATTTCTGGTAGTTTTTAGTCCAGAAGCTTATGTTATTCGACCATCCAATTGATGAGACCCTGGTGGTTGATGGTTATGGACTCAAAATTAAGTACTCAAGTTAGTTATGGATATCTCAATAGCCTTATAAGTGTTCCTCTCTTTTGGTGTTCTCGTTGTGTTTTACTCTACTTCCGTTTTCTTCTGTGTATCATGCAAGCTTGATTTAGTTTGTTGGATGGATATGTGGTAACAGTTAAGATGATTAAATTTATAAAGTTCAAAGGTTGGTGTCCAATATGCATCCTTGTGATCACTATTTCTTGCCATTTTGGGGCTTGTACTCCAATCTGGATATTTGTCAGGCTTCGACAAAAAAAAGGGAGGTTCAATCTTGTCTCTTGCATCTCTAGTGACTTTTGAGATGGTATGGGTTTCGTCAGTTTTGCACTTAATTTTTCCCATCTCTATGTGCTTGAAGTTGTTGGTCTTACATAATAGTGAATTGTTCTTTTCATGGAGCAGTCTTCTTTCTCCATTTGTGTTGAGGTTTCTTTAGTTCAGGCTTTATGCATAGCGGGATTTTCATTTCATTTCTTCCCCAATCAGAGTGATACCCTCCTCTTTTTATCAAAACTACTGTTATATGGGAGTTCTCAACTAAGATATTATATTCCCCTAACATGTGTTGTATCTTTGATGGCATAAAGTTTTTAGTCCAGATGCTTGTGTTCTTAGATGATCCAGCTGATGAGATTCATGATGGTTATAGACACCTGATAAGTACTCCCGGTTAAGTACTCTTCCACTTTGGTGTTCTTGGTACTTATATTCTCTGCTTTTGTTTTCTTTTGTTTATCACGTCACTTGATTTGTTTTGGTTGAAGGCATGTTTGTAGAACACACGGTGACAATGATAGACTAGTAGATTTGGAAATTTTGAAGTCCGGTTTATATAATGCCCTGTGCATCATGTTTTTTGTCCATTTTGGTGCTTGCATTGCAATCAGGATATTGCAAGGCTCCGAGAAAAGAGAGTTTTGTAATCTTGTCTGGAATATCTAGCGATCTCTCCTATGTGGCATGGGTTTTGCCGGATCTTCCTTTCATGGAGTATTGTCTGTCGCAGTGAAGTTTTCCTTAGGCTAGGCTTTGTATGCGTGTCTAGATTTTCGGTTCAGTTTTCTTCCCTGATCATAGAGATTCCATTCTCTCTTTGTCAAATTGCATTCATACGAGAGTTTTCAACTATGACAATTCTTTCCACAAGTGTGCATAATGCATTCTGTGTCATTTTCGGGTTTTTAGTCCAGATGCTTATGTTTTCTGATATTCCAACTATTGAGATCTATTATGGGTATGGACATCTGATAAGTACTCACTCAATTTTGGGTCTTTTGTAGCCCCATAGAGTGCTCCTTTATATTTGGTGTTTTTGCTTCTTATCTTCTCTACTTTTGTTTTTTGGTGCTTCTCATGCTAGCTTGAGTTCCTCTGTTGGAAGGATGCCTACACCACATATAACAGTAATGTCGATTATATTTGGATATCGTGACGCTTCGACAAAGAGGGATTTTTCAGTATCTTGTACTTACCTGTCTAGTGATTTCTTAGGTGGTATGAGTTTTGTTAGATTTACACTTAACTAATTTCTTCTTTTTGTACTTGCAGTTATTGGGTCTTACAGAGCTTTTCATTGTGCGGCCTTGTTTGTCCATTTGTTTTGAGG
Organism: Anisodus acutangulus; assembly: GCA_029783415.1. Classification (NCBI taxonomy): domain Eukaryota; kingdom Viridiplantae; phylum Streptophyta; class Magnoliopsida; order Solanales; family Solanaceae; genus Anisodus; species Anisodus acutangulus. The sequence continues at coordinate 28,999,324 of CM056500.1, read as the reverse complement.
TTTATTTAGTTTAGGATTTTATGAGTACGAGTTTCTCTTCTAGTATTCTTCCCTAATCAGAGTGGATCGGTTCTCTCTTTATCAGAACTGCTCTTGTAGGGAAATTCTTAGCTAAAGTAGTTTTTTCCCAGCTGTCATTTTTAGTATAGTCCATATGTTTATGTCTTTTGTGATCCAACTGACAGAGTCCATGATGTTTGATGGTTATGGACACCTGATAAGTACTCAAAATTCAATTTTGGATATTTTAATAGTCCCGTAAGGTGCTCCTCTATTTTGGTCTTCTCGCTGCTTATCACGTATCTACTCTGCTTTTTTTGTTATCTTTTGTGTGTCGTGCCAGCTTGATTTATTTGTTGGGTGGATGTGGTGACAGTTAGAGGATTAGATTTGGAAATTTGCAAGGTTCGTGTCCTATTTGCTTTCCCGTGCACCCTGTTTCCTGGTCATCTTTGTGCTTGCATTGCAATTTGGATTTTATCAGGCTTTGAGAGATGGGTTTTCCAATCTTATCTGGCATTTTCTAGTGATTTCTTAGGTTGGCTTCGCCAGCTTTGCACTTAACTGTTCCCTTCTCTCTCTGTCAAAATTGTTGTTACCCTCATCTAGAATAATTTTCTTCACTAGTGTGTTGTATTCTGCTGCCATCTTTATCTTTTAGTCCAGATGCTTATATTTTTTGGTTATCCAACGGTTGAGATCCCTGATGGTTATGGACACATTATAAGTACTCTTAACTCAATTAATTTTGGATCTTTTGATAGCCCAGTAAAGTACCCTACATTTGGTGTTCCCGCTTATTTATCTTCTCCGCTTCTACTTTCTCTTGTATAACACACCAGTTGATTTTGTTTGGTTGGATGGATTTGTAGACCACATGGTGATAGTGATATATGATTTGATTTGAAAATTTCAAAGCTTGGTACTTTGGTTTTAGTATGTGTCGAGAAAGGGAGTTCTCCAATCTTGTATGTCATCTCTGGTGATCTTATGGGTAGTATGAGTTTTGCGAGCTTTGCACTTAACTGTTTCTTTCTTTCTGTGCTTGCAGCCACTAGGTCTTACAGAGCAGTCATTCTTCTTTTCATTGAGTGACCTTGCTTGGAGGTTTCTTTAGTTCAGTCATTTATGATTATCGAGATTTTCAATTCAGTTTTTCTTCCCTAATAACTGCCTCTCTTTTTCCAAACTACTGTTGTGTGGAAGTTTCTTAACTAAGATAATGTCGTTCACTCGTGTGTTGTACTATGTTGTCTTGAAGTTTTTAGTCCAGATGCGTGGGTTCTTTGATGATCCAACTAATGAGATCTCTTATGGTTATGAACACATGATAAGTACTCTGTCATCTTCTTATAGCACTGTAAAGTGCCCCTCCTCTTTTGGTCTTCTAGCTACTTATCTTCTATGCTTTCGCTTTCTTTTGGTTATCGCGCCACTCGATTATTTTTCTACTTTTTAGAAGAGCCCTAACATGGACGACCAATGGCAATTTTGTAATTCTGGCTTCATTTAAGGGCAATGTTTCACACGTGTACCTATAAGCTCTCTTCTTCTTCTTCTTCTTCTTTTATCTGTACTTTCTCGAATCCGCTCCGCTCTTCCACGGCTCTCAATTTTGGTGCGGGTATTGCTCTGTCAATTAGCAACATGTTCCTCATCGAATTACAATTTGTTCATCTTAGAGATTCCCAGGAAGAGAACGCTGACTACTACTAATTTTTTTTGTTTCTTTCTTGTTGAGCATGTAAATGTTGTCATGGTTGTCCAATCATATAATGTTACTACTAATAACAAGGTTGATGCAACTAATGTGTTTGAGGAAATTCCCCGGTGAAAGCAAGATCCTTACAGAAAGTCTGTTTACCTCTAGTTTGCTGCTATCAAGCTCTTCCCTTAGCATTCCACTCTAATCCTTTGTATTTCTTTTGTCATGTTACTCTCAACATTATACTTCATATGAAAAAAAAATATCTTGGACGGAAATTGATACCTATTTAGTTGAATTGGATTTTCATTACATTGTGTATCATGCGCTTACGTGGAAGTTAGAACTGTTTCACAATAGACACTAGCTTTTCACCCCGTATATAAAAAAAAGATTACGACACGAGTAAAATGATAATATGTATCTTTAGAGTATTGTGTTATCTGAATTCTCTGCAAAATTATTTTACTGGAAAAGAATGTCTTGTGGCAGAAAGTGGAGAAAAAACCAGCTAGAAATTAGTCAAAAGATTAAGAAATGCTTATCTGTAAGTCTTACTCAGGAGCGAGCAAACAATGGAATTTAGAGGAAACCAACAAGAGAACTCAAGGTGCATATTAGAGTGTATGATTTGGGTTTAGGACTACTATGTACATAGTCAATCGATATATGATCCCAGTAGCAAAAAGACTAAGAGACATCAGATTGGACCTATCATGATGTCTTCCTTCATCAATAAAGTCCAGTACTTTCCTTGTTCTCTTCATGTATGCATTCATGAATCATGACCTCATAAATAACACTATTGTATATACTTTCTACAAATATTGCCATTTCTGATGGTCAATACCTCTATTTGAGACATAATAATGTACTATTTTCAAGAAATGGAACTTGCAATTAGTCCTGCAAGTAAGGTTATGCATCTGATGAAGACTTGAACATAAGGTTCAGCTCTTCTATTTTACATTATCATCTGCTGTCTTTGGTCTTTCGGAAACAACCTCTTTACCTCCCAAGGTAGAGGTAAGCTCTGCGTACACTCTACCCTCCCCAGACCCCCACCGTGCGGGATTACACTGGGTATGTTTCTATTATCTGCTGTCTTTGGAATCTGTTCTAAGGGGAAAAGAATGTTGGAAATTTGCCTTTGGCGGGGAGGTGCGTCCACCCATATTTAATGAATTAAACACTAGTGTTTCACATGTTGGAGGCTTTGTCTCTTCTCACATGCATAATCTACTAAGTGAGTAGATGACCGTAGGGCCAAGAATCGTCAACTTTCGTTGTGAAATGAAAGAGATATTGGTCCATGAAGTAAGGTGTTTGTGGCATGGAAATATGGTGTGGGACAAATCTACCACATCTGTGGGAAAATGATGAATTGCTCTCTTTATAAGTCTCTAAAGTGGTTAAGAGTTTGGGACCCCAAGGGGTATCCCATTTATTTACTTCCCGTACTACTTTACAAGAGTAGCCAACAATTTAAGACAAGACTGTATTGTATTAGTATTAGTGTTCGAAAGATGTCGGTCAAAAGTTGTGTGACCAAATCTAGATATGGCTGTGGTTTTCTGGTAGAAGAGAGTGATGATGATGTTGTTGAAGATCAACGTGTTAATGGTGTCACCGCTCCTGAGAGTGGTTGGAACAAGCGCTCACGAGAGGCTGAGGATGTCAACTGGAACAAGAGAAGAAGGCTGAAGATGTGGTTCTATCTTGCAGCAGATGGCCTATATCTGTCCCAGACAAAGGATCTGAATTATGGTAAGGAGGAAATGGACACTCAGTCCGATGAAGTGACTGAAGTGGGCCAGAATCCGAAATTGGGATAAGTTATTTTTCTTCCTTGTCAAGAATAAAGATTAAATGATGTCTGCTTAAAAATGGCTTAAAAGTAAGGAGGATTATGAAAATGTTTTACGAAATAATTTATATTCCTTACGCTTTAAAATCATAAGTTTAATCTCTTCTTCTTTCCCGTTTAAAGATTGAATTTTGTAAACGACTTAAAAGGATCCGTTCTTTTAAGTGTAATTATTAAAAGTGTGAAAAGTATGTTCGCACATACGAGGAGAAAGATCCACTAACTGTGCGAAAACTGTTACGACTCTTAAGTAAGCGCCAAGAATTATCTGGGCACCAATCATAACGGAAGAAGTCTAAAAGTTAAAGACGTTGAGCCTGTCACACTATTTGGCAGAAGATCCTTCATAGGATGATATTGGACACTTAGTCATACAAAGCCTTCGGGCGAATGGAGTGGGCCAAAATTCCTTTGATATGATGATATTGGACACTTAGTCATACAAAGCCTCCGAACGACTGGAGTGGGCCAAAATTCCTTTGATATGATGATATTGGACACTCAGTCATACAAAGCCTACATGCGACTGGAGTGGGGCCAGAATTCATTTCATAGGAAAAGTAATGGACACCTAGTAAGGTGGGCCAGAGTTTCCAGGTCCTAAATGATCTGAAGGCCAAAAGAAAGGCAGAAAAGAAATTGGACACTCAGTCTGCCAAAGCAACTGAGTGGGCCAGAGTATCCAGATCACATATGATCCGGTTACGCCCTAACCACGGGCAAGGGGTTATTCATGTGAAGCAACGCCACCTCTAAAATCTAAGGGGTTAGAGAGGTTGTCCTCAATAGGACTTCAGGGAATGAGACCACTCTCAGATGAGGTGATACATGTCCCAAACTTGGTTTAAGGGACGTTGTTGGTCAAGCTGGTTTGAGACTAGTCCAGCAGGTCTGTAATAACTAAGAATGGTAAAGTATGTTTCTAGCCAAATGAATGATATATTTGTAATCCGTGCATCTATGCCATCATATATTAAGACACGTTAAATAGAAAGTCATTCAAAAGCTAGCGAAGTTGAGATTGTTGCCTTCTTTCGAAATAAACCTTCAAAATAAATGTGAGGTAGGCGAAGAGGCAAAATCACATTTTCAAGTTCCGTCAAAGGAATAGCGAAAGAAGTACCGCTCCTCTAGAACTTAGTCACACCTTTATGGGTGATTTAAAGTTTATACAAAATAGAGTGGGGAGACAAGTACTTTGTGACCTTCATTGATGATGGTACAACGTATGTAATCCTTTGTTTGTTAAAAAGCAAAGATGAAATTGTTGAAGCGGATAAGCGCTACAAAGCAGAAGTTGAAAATCAACTAAGCCTACAGATTGAGGAATTCGTAGTGATAGAGGGGGAGAATGTGAAGCATCGTTCATTAAACGACTGCTCATAACTCACCTCAGTCCAACGGTATTAGCCAAGCGCAAATTCGTACGCCCAAATTATGTGGGGCAAGGCGATCCTTACCGCTAATGCGATTCTCAATAGAAATACGCATCAGGATAAGGATAACTCTCCGTGTGAAACATGGAAAGGATCTCATATACAAATGTTGTGATGTGGGGTGGCTTGGTAAAAGTTGGAATACCGAAACAGGTCAAGTTGTACCTAAGATTGTAGATTGCATATTTACTGGATCTGCAAATAACAGTAGTGCTTATCGCCTCTTGGTGTCAAAGAATGCTGAATTCTTTGAAGATAACTTTCCTTGAAAAGGAAAAAGAAGTAATTGCTCAAGGTTAACAAGAACCCGCGAGGGCCTGACTATCCGGAACTAGACGTTCCGTATCTACAGGACTCGAAAGTTGTTGGCTATCCGAAACTTAATATTCCAGATCTGCAGAACTCAGGGATTCTAGATGTCGAACCGAGACGAAGCAAAGAAGGGGACAAAGACTTGTTCCAGTCCTTCTAGCTTGTATGGTTGAGAATGAATCATGGACAATTAACAAATAATTGTCATCTCCAGAAGCGCTGCTTTGGAAAGAAGCTACAAAGAGAGAAATAGATTCCATCATATAGAACCATACTTGCGTAATGTTGATCTTCCTCCGGGAAAAGAGCCTTTGGGTTGTGAAAATGGATACTCAAATGTGAGTACAAAGTAGATGGATCTAGTGACGAGTATAAGGCCTCGGCTACTTGTACATGTGCTCCCCTGTGAGTAGCTTAACATCCAGGGCCATTGCAGTCTTGCGTGGCATGGTTGTTGAACCAACCTTCCTAACCGAAGAGTTGGAAGAAGAGGATCAGAGTTGGTTTGCTGGACTGTTAGACTTCTTCCTGAAACTTTCATTTTGGTCCCTGAAATATTTACATTTTGGTCCTGAAAGTTTCAGATAAAACAGAAATAATGAATCTGACCACAAAAACATTTACTCTGAAGTTAGAAAGCCAACAGTTGGAAAACCAACAGTCTGAGAGTGGAAATTATATTGAAACAAAATATATGGATATCACAGATGACATCTTAGGAATTGGATTTCTAAGACATCTAACGGACAGGTCTAACTCCAAACTCAGTTGTGAGATAGTTGACAGTCTCGTTGAAGCCACCAATGGATATGAATCATATAACTGATTGAAATCATGGTGCACCCATAGATAAAGAGCGATATGCACAGGTCACGTGTAGTTCAATGTATTGTACACACTACAACCGACCTGGTATCGGCCTACAAACAGATCAGTTGAACTAAGGTTCACTGATGATCTTAATAAATGATCAATAGAAGGCGTTAAGTCGGATATGACGATATCTGAATTATTTGCTTATCTACAAATTATAGTAATATGGATGTACAGTGGTTCTGGGAGAACACAATGATGCAAACTGAACATCAATTATGAAGAACACCAAAGCCACAAGTAAATGTGTATGGTGGGTCTTGGAAAATCCTCTAAGCAAACTTGCATCGACCGATTCATGATGGGATCGGAGTTTATCGCTTTATACAAAGCATGAAAGAAGTTGAGTAACTTCATGACTCCTTAGAGGACGTCCCTTATTGGGAGAAACCCGTGCCTTCAGCAGTTATACATTGTGGCTAGCCGGTCGGCTTCAGGAAGGACACGGATGATGGCGTCTGGACATAGCTGTCAGGATCTGTCGGAGACATAAGACCGTATGGCAGTTGATCATCACGGGTGTCACTTCCTTGTTTACTAACTAAGGGACTACTCGGAGATCAAGTGTTCTGCTTGTTTAGGGGAATGGGCTTAAAACCCAAACAATATGAACCATTGCGGTGGTAACCCAACCATGCTGATTGGAGATCCCAAGAATTTAGTTCAATGGGAAAACTAAGTTGCAAAAGGTTCAGTTGAGAACTTCGGTGGAAGCAAGAAGCACTTCGGATGATGATTTCTATACGAAAACATGAATCCAAAGCTGTTCCCACGATAGACATTAAAGTGCTACCTGCATGGTGGGTAAAGGGTAAGCTTCCAAACCTTTAATGATCCTCAAATGGTTGAGGTTAAGGTTGGGGAAACTTTTAATGATTCCTAACACTTGAGAAGTGGGGTATAGCAGGATACCTTGTAGGAGATCACCTATTTAAGTGCGAGGACAGGCCGCCTCAAATGAACGCACTTAAGAATCCAAGTGTGTCCACGGCCACAACGGACAAAACCATAAGAATGAAAACGAATAAGGAGAGTTATTGTGTTGGTATCATTGTCTTGGCTTACACTAAACACTGATGGTTCAAGACATCACGTTCACCGCGCAGTAAGTAAGTCCGGTGGTATTCAACTAGGGAAGGTTCAAAGCGGAAGCTACCTCTCCTGATGCAATATCTTTTTGCTGAAAGATTGCTAAAAGTAGGCACCTTGTGTGTGCGCCAAAGTCTCTCTTTCATAGAGGGGATTGTTGGAAATTTGCCTTTGGAGGGGAGGTGCGTCCACCCATATTTAATGAATTAAACACTAGTATTCCGCATGTTGGAGGCTTTGTCTCTTCTCACATGCATAATCTACTAAGTGAGTAGATGACCGTAGGGCCAAAAATCGTCAAATTTCGTTGAGAAATGAAAGAGATATTGGTCCACGAAGTAAGGTGTTTGAGGCATGAAAATATGGTGTGGGACAAATCTACCACATAGGTGGGAAAATGAAGAATTGCTCTCTTTATAAGTCTCTAAAGTGGTTAAGGGTTTGGGACCCCAAGGGGTATCCCATGTGTTTAAAGGAGGAAGGACCTAGATGTGCTTGGGTTCAAAGCTAAGCCCACACACGCGCCGCCGCTGCCCGCCCTTCCCGTCCAGTCCGGGCTCGGGCTCGGGCTCGGGTCGCGGGCTGTGGGCTGTGGGAACTTCCTACCGTTTGGGCTATTTTTTGGAGCATTAACCAGCCATTACTTGGCTGTTAACTCTTCCATAAACAACCCTCCTTCAATGACCATGAACAACCTCACTAATGACATTAAACCTGCCATTATCAGCCTCCCTAATGGCCTCCTCCATGCTATATATTGATTGCCTTTTGGCTCAATTGTGTTGCACATACAGTGGCACATTTCAGTCACGAAAAATAGTACACTAACAGCAACGAAAAATAGTGCACTAACAGTGAGGAAAGACACACATATACACAAGATATACACAACAGAGACACACTATATACACAGAGACAAAACAGAAGAGAAAGTCAGTCCAAATACGTTGGACGAAAACAGAAACTCTTCCTTCCTTTTCCATTTCTTCAGCAAGTCTATTCGTATTTGTTTTCTTCGTCAGACTCAACCTATTTGCTTTGTAGTGTTGAAATTAAAGTGTTGGTTTATCTTGGGAGACTATTGCCCGCTACGTAAAAGCATATATACGGGGCAATCTTGTCTTAAGGACAGAGTGCAATCACTCGACTCAACACAACAGTTGTAACCATCCAGATTTAGTTGTTTCTTGATTTCAGGTTATCAAGATTCAAGACTCAACAAGCTTGCGGAAGTTCTGAACATTGCCTATTTGTTTATCCTTTCGAACACTTGTAATATTTATTTACTTCTCGTACTGCTTTACAAGAGTAGCTAACAAAGAATTCAAATAGCAGAACAGTCTTTGTAAACTATCTCTTTGTTTACTCAGAAAACACTGTCGCGTCTTATTTTCTGGATGGTTTGACCATTTGGATCCACATGTTGATGGTCACGTATTTGGATGCTTTTTGTGATTGTTTCCTCCTCTCCTATGTTACTGTGACAATTTTTCTGGACGATTGTGCTTTTGGCTCACCAAGGACTGATTGGTTTGTGTATTTGCCTAAACAAGCTATTTCCTTGTTCGGATCTATGTCATTTTTATATCTGTATATATGTAAGAGCCACCCAAGAGTTCTCTCACTATGCCTTATCCTTGAAAGGCGATGCATATAAGAGTATAAGACCACGTGACCTCTCTTCTAGCTCTTTGAGCTGGTTAGTACATGATCCATCCCAACGGATTGGAAAAAGCATGGCATCTATGTTACCCGATTTTGAAGGGTTAAAGGTTGAGTTTCATAGTCATTAATTTCATTTGACAGGTACATTTCTGACTGAAGCTTCATTAGTCTATGATACAATACATAGACATGTAAAAGTCATTTGGAAGACCTTCTTTCTGTTATATTTATCTTGACAAATTCCTTCTGCTGTCCTTATTTGTTCACATTAATAAAAAAAAATTCATTAGCATGAAACTATAGTGCTACTTTTAGGAGGTATTTATGTTTGAATTATCTATATTGATTAGCTTCCAATTAAAATTATTAACTGATAAGTCGGGCTTAGTGAAATTATGTAAATGAATACATATTTAGAAGGTATTAACTTGTATAATTCTTAGTGTATAATCACTAAAATTTAACTGTTTTTAACTACTATTTGTTATTGCTTGATTCATCTTAGGACCTCCTCTTGGTTTTTTTAAACAATCTTAGGACCTTCTCTTGTTCCTACTGCTATAGCTTGATGATGTTGAATTTGACTTTGTTGTAATGAAGGAGGAAGAATATGAACTAATAAGCAAGTAAAAGCCCAAATATGCAAATTGAGGCTCCTTCAGTAGGCACAGTGTGTGGTTTAGACGAACATATAACAGTAATTCTAAAAGACACCAGAGTTTAAGATATTTAGTGTAGTCATGCTGCTTAAATTGAATCTAAAAACCATTAAGAATGTGATAATTGCTGTCAGAACTGAGTCAAAAGGTCATAAAGACACTAAATATGTCTTGGCTAACAAATATTTGTTGCACTCTATTAATGTTTGGATACTGAAAGAAGGAAATAAATGACCTTCCATTTACCCTACTGGATCAATAAAACCTCTATTTGTTATGTGCTATAATAGCAAGCATTTCATACGTGCCGCTTGTGTTCTCATCTGTTTAATTCTATTAGATAATGCCTGATCCTAAGTTCGAGAGGCGAAGAAACAACTTGAAGAGAGGAAAGATGTAGCTAAAAAGATCTATGCCATAAATAAGGTTTGCTGGTTCTTACTATCATAGGAGTTATTACCTAAAATAGAGTTATGTTCAAATTGACTTCTGGTACTAAATGTTCTTTCGAGTTTTTCTCTAATCTAATGGTTGAGAAGTTTTCAGTTATAGTTCTCCAAATGACAAGGTTCCGGTGACAAACATTTCCCGATGTCTTGACTTCCCTTTCAAAATTGTCGTGTAATTTAAGCAAGTTTTTCTGACTTAGTAGTCTCTTTGTTCGCATAGGCTAAAGTGAGGTTCGAATTCAGCTGCTCTACAGACAGTACTCTCAAGTGAGATAATATCAATTTAGAGTTTGCAGCACATTAATTTTCTTTGACCCATGCAACAGAGGAATTTCTTCTGATAGAGATAAGACATTAATTTAAAGAATGCATTGTATGTACCTTCTTTTAGAAAGAAAGATAGTTTATTTTCTTGTAACTCTTGTGTTATTGAGTTTGATAAACATTTTATCTCTTGTGATACATTGATGCATGGACACTTTATAATTAATATCTCTTCTGAATTGAATAATGTTAATCTGTCCCATTAGAGAAATTATTTATATGACATAGCAAGAGCGAGTAAGCAGAGTTGCGGGGATTTAGAACTGCTATGGGAGGTACTACTTCAAAATCGAAGTAATAAAACTTTATTTAGTTTTTTCCACAAAATTGTTGGTTAGTGTGTAAGCTTCTCTAATCATCTGCACTTTGATTGTTAAGTCATGTGGAGAATTTTGTGGTAGTATTTGTCCATTTTACATAATTATGGTTGGCTTTCACAGTTTGGTTCATCTTCAGTTACAAGGTGAAACAAACCCCTGCTTAGGCCTCAGAAAACTTTTCTCTTAATCAAACTGAAAAACCATCTGACAGTGAAGATAACAGATTTCAAATAGGCATTGAAGAGGAAGGATAGAAGAGACCTTAGGTCTAAAAGAAAAAGTAGCACTTGTATGCTTTAGCTTTATTCTGTTACTGTATCACTTTGATTTGCTTACTGTTGTAATGTGTCAACAAAATGCCAGGCTCTTTTTCACTTGCAATTCATCTAAGGTGATAACATGCATCAGTAGTAGTTAGTAATTTGTTACTTCTGAGGGAATTTAGTCCCTCGTTAGGTGATTAATATGGTGCAGTGATTCTAAGTTGTTTACACTAGGGATCTTCTAGGTGATAGTGGCCAATGATTACAAATGATCCCTTTTATATGAAACTTAAACTGTTAAAAGTAAAAAGTTCAAGGTACAGATGATAAACTACCTGTGAAGCAATATCCTAATCTATACTCTTAGTTATTACTCCCTCTGTTTTAATTTGTTTGTCTTACTTTCCTTTTCAGTCTGTTTAAAAAAGAATGTCACTTGCTATATTTAGTAACTCTTTAACTCTAACATCTCATATGATATGTTTAAGACCACAAGATTCAAGGCTATTTTGGGATAATTAACGACCACAAGATTCAAAAGTTTCCTTTATTTTTCTTAAACTCTATGTTCGGTCAAACTAAGACCCAAAAATGAAACAGAGGGAGTAGTAATTTTTTTGTAAATTTGTTTTTGGTCAAAAGTTAGGAATGGTTCTTTACAGGATCAGTTAGTAGTGCTAGATACGTTAATTTCCTTTTCAGTCTAAGCTCATGTTTCAAATTTGAATCCTTTTTACACTTCTGCTTTTATCCTTGACAATGTTTCCAAACAAGCAAATCTTATAACCTTTACTATTTGAAGTCTACTTTGTTTTGCAGGTTACACAGAAAAGTCCAACTCTTTATCCTGAAATGGTTTTCGTCACATGTACATTAGTTTTGAGATAGTTGAAGGTTGCAGTTCTTGCAATGACGAATGAGATTCCAATCTCTCATGGGGTTTATAGAGAACTAAAAAAAAAGGGCAGCCCGATGCACTAAGCTCCCGCTATGCGCGGGCTCCGGGGAAGGGCCGGACCTCAAGGATCTATTGTACGTAGCTTTACCTCACATTTCTGCAAGAGGCTGTTTCCACGGCTTGAACCCATGAACTTCTGGTCACATGGCACGGGGTTTATAGAGAACTATGAAGCAAAAATCAAAATCATTGGGTGATGATCGTTTTTTGAATGACCAAGTATTAGAGTTTGATGTTTGCATCCAATTTACCTACTTAGCACAAACTACATCTCATATTTGGGAGACATTTGTATGAGACAATATTACGCAATTTGCTCAAATATGAGTTACAATGGAGACAGAGAAAAGCAATTTTCTGCAAGGGTAACTTCTCCCCTACACTTATTTATGAGAACTAAAACAGTAACATAAAATGAAGAGAATATTATAAGGTTGCTCCTGACATTTTCCAGTGAAAATATTGTGGCAACTCTTCTTAGCAGCTCTTTTCGACTACTATACTTCATCACCAGATAACTATCCAGGTAAAAACAATTAACCACTTAAGAGTATAAATGTTGGGCCCGTGCTAGCACGAGCCATATCCATCTAGTTGTTATATGGATTTGTAGAACATGGTGACAGTAAATAGAGCTTAAGATCTGGAAATATGAAAGGCTGGGATCCAGTATGCGTTCTCTGCACCATTTTGGTCTTTTTGGTGCTTGCACTGCAGACGGTTATTGTCAGGCTTCGACAAAAAGGGGGTCTTCAATCTTGTCTATGGCCCCTCTAGTGATTCCTTAGTATGGGTTTCCTCGTCTTTGCTCTTAACTGCTCTCTTCTTTTCTTTGCTTGCAGCCATGAGCAGTGACTTCTTCTTTTCTTGGAGTGATCATGTTTTGTCCATTTGAGCTGAGGTTTCTTTAATTCGGTCTTTTATGAGTATAGAGATTTTCAATTCAGTTCTCTTCCCTAATGGCTCCCTTTTCTCTTTGTTGAAACTACTGTTGTATTGAAGATTCTCAACTAAGATAATATCTTTCACCAGTGTTTTGTATTCTGCTGCCATGAAGTTCTTACTCCAGTTGCTTATGTTCTGCCACGATCCGACTGATGAAGTTTCTCATATGGTTATGAACACCTAATAAGTACTCGGTCAATTTCAGATCTTTTGATAGTGCTGTAAAGTGCTCTTCTACCTTCGGTAGAACTGGAAATCAGACTTGATCTTCAAAGGAATGATTATTAAAATACTCGTGTCACAACCAGTGCTCGAGCTATCAGTTTGGATTTGATATCTTGACTTCCATCTTAATGCTACTTTTGATGCAACTATTGTTCTACTCGCATCAACTTATTTGGTTTGGTCATCAGTGAATTTCATTTTTGGTGTGGCATCAGTTACATGGATGGGATTTGACTATAAGTATTGGAATAGTTCTTAGTGCAGATGCTCATGTTCTTTGATGGCATGTGATGATGTCTTTTATGGTTATGGGGTTATGGACACTTGATAAGTACTCTAAAGTCAATTCTGGATCTCTGATAGCCGTAAAGTGCTCCTTTACTTTTTGTTTTCTAGCTACTTATCTTTTCTCTGTATCCATTTACTCTTGGATATTACGCCAGCTTGATTTTGTTTGTTGGATGGATGTGTAGACCACATGGTGACAGTAATAGAGGATCAGATTTGGTAACTTCAAAGGCTGGTATCCTTGTGCACCCTGGTTCTTGGTCTTTTTGGTGCTTGCACTCCAATCTAGACATTATCAGGGTTTGACCAAAAAGGGATTTTCAATATTGTCTCTTGCATCTCTAGTGATTTTTTGGTATGAGTTTCATCAGCTCTGCACTTAACTGTTCCCCTCTTTCTGTTCTTGTAGCCACTAGTGAATTATTCTTTTCATGGAGTGACCTTGTTTGTCTATTTGTGTTGAATTTTTTTAGTTCAATTTTATGAGTACGAATATTTTCATTTCAGTTTTCTTCCCCAGTCAGAGTGGTTCCCTCCTCTCTGTCAAAATTGTTGTTGTATGGGAGTTTCCAACCTAGGTAGTTTTCCCGCCACTAGTTTGTGTTCTGTTTTGCTGCCACTTTAGTTTTTTGTCCAGTTCCAACTTAATGAGATTCCTGATGGTTGATGGTTATGGTCTTATGAAACTTGATAAGTACTCAAAACTCAATTATGGATCTTTTGACAGCCCCTTGAAGTGGTCCTCTTTTTTGGTGTTATTGTTTTTTATCTTCTCTGCTTCCTTTTTCTTGTATCCGGTAGCTTGATTTTGTTTGTTGGATGGATGTATGGTGACAGTTATGTGGATTAGATCCGGAGAATCCTGAAGGTTGGTGTCTAGTATGCTTTCATGTGCACCTTGTTTTTTGGCCATTTTGGTGCTTGCACTGCAATCAGGCAATGAGAGGGGTTTTTTGGATCTTGTTTAGTGTTTTCTGGTGATTTCCTAGGTTGTACAGGATTTGCACTTAACTGTTCACTTTTTTCAGTGCTTGCAGCTGTTGGATCTTATTGAATCCGTTTTTTCGTATGCACCTTATTTCTTGGACCTTTTCGTGCTTGCATTGCAATCTGGATATTGTGAGGGCTTCAACAATAAGGGGGTTTCGAATCTTGTCTCTGTCATCTTCTCTAGTGATCTCTAAGTTGGTATGGGTTACATCAGCTTTGCACTTAACTGTTCCTTTCTTTCTGTGCTTGCAGCAGCCATTAGGTCTTACAGAGCTATGAAAAGATTCATGGAATGGCCTTGTTTGTCCATTTCGATTGAGGTTTCTTTAGTTCAGGCTTTTATGAGTACATGAATTTTCATTTCTCAACTAGAATAGTTTTCTTCACTAATGTTTGTTGTATTCTGCTACAATTTTAGCTTTTAGTCCATATGTTAATGTTCTTCAGCCATCCAACTTCTGAGCCCCCGGTGGTTGATGGTTATGGCCACCTGATTAAGTACTCAAGTCAGTTATGGATATCTCAATAGCCCTGTAAAGTGTTCCGCTCTTTTGGTGTTCTCACTGCTTATTTGCTCTGCTTCCGTTTTCTTCCGTGTATCATGCGAGCTTGATTTGGTTTGTTGGATGGATATGTGGTAACAGTTAAGAGGATTAAATTTGGAAAGTTCAAAGGTTGGTGTCCAGCATGCATCCTTATGCATCACTATTTCTTGCCATATTGGTGCTTGTACTCCAATTTGGATATTTGTCAGGCTTCGACAAAAAAAGGAATTTCAATCTTGTCTCTTGCATCTCTGATAATTTCTGAGGTGGTATGACTTTCGTCAGTTTTGCACTTAACTATTTCCTATATTTCTGTGCTTGCAGCTGTTGGTCTTACATAACAGTGAATTATTCTTTTCATGGAGTGGAGTGGCCTTGTTTGTCCATTTGTGTGGAGGTTTCCTTAGTTTAGGATTTTATGCGTAGCGGGATTTTCATTTCATTTCTTCCCCAATCATAGCGATTCTCTCCTTTCTTTGTCTAAATTACTCTTGTATGGAAGTTCTCAACTAAGATATTATTTTCCACTAGTGTATAGTGTGTTGTATCTTTGATGCCATAAAGTTTAGTCCAGATGCTTATGTTCTTAAATGATCCAACTGATGAGATCTCTGATGGTTATGGACACCTGATAAGTACCCAAATTTTTGGATCTTCTTATATCCCCGATAAGTACTCCATTTTGGAGTTCTTGGTACTTATATTCTCTGCTTCTGTTTACTTTTGTTTATCACCTCACTTGATTTGGTTTGGTTGGAGACATGTTTGTAGAACACATGGTGACAGTGATAGAGGAGTAGATTTGGAAACTTCGGAGTCCAGTTTATGTAATGCCTTGTGCACCATGTTTCTTGGCCATTTTGGTGCTTGCACTGCAATCTGGATATTGCAAGGGCCCGAGAAAATGGAGTTTTCCAATTTTGTCTGGAATATCTTATGATCTCTCCCGTGTGGTATGGGTTTTGCCGGCTTTGCAACTGTTCCCTTCTTTCTGCGTTTGCAGTCGTTGGGTCTTTCAGAGCAGTGAACTCTTTCATGGAGTATTGTTTGTCTACTAGCAGTGAGGCTTTCCTTAGTTCAGACTAAGGCTGGCCAGTGGGCCGGGTGGGCCCGATCCCGCTCCAGACCCGCATCGACTTTTTTTTAAAAAAAATTTGCGCTATCGGGACTCGAACCGGGACGGGACATGGTCTCGTCCCGACCTGCCCTAGTCCCGTAAGGCCCGACCCGGTAAAGGTCCCGCCCCCGATCCCGCCCGAAACCCCTTTTGCACAAATAATCGATGCACCAACGACCATTTTACATTTTGGTCGTTGTGCAACGAACATTTTTGGCCTCCCCCCTCCCCCAACCCCCTTAATATTTATTTTTAACTCATAAGTTATTATATTTACACTTTAACCCAATTTTTCAACTATAAATACTTCATTTTCTCTTCATCTTTCTCACAAATCTTCCTACAATCTCTCTAAATCTCTCAATCTATCTCTCTACAAGTATGCATTGTCTACTAAATATTGAATTTTATTTATTCATTTGGGAGTGAAGTTGGCAACTAACTTGAGGATCTTTCATCGAGCAAAGTTTCAATTTTCAACCTCTCGATTACACGTCGGCGTTTGGTACATTCGTTCCTTCATTAAATTATTATTGTTTGTTTATTTTATTTAGCGCACTTAATTTCATTTACTTTAATTATTTATTAGTATAATTATAAATTTATAATGGAAGGATTTAAAAGTATGCTTACGGGTAGAGGTCAGGCTTCTTCTATTAGGGGCAACAAGGGCAAGGGTACTTCTTCTAGTCATCCTATTTCTAGACAGAATCTTATTCCTACACAGGATGATTTTGTTGATATTGAACATTTTCCTACAATACCATTAGATTTAGACGAGGAGCTATTTTCTGGAACTCAAGAAGACTTTAATTTAGACGGTGATCTAGATGATACACCCACTAATGTAGATCACAACACACTCACTAGTGCACCTTCAACTGAAATGCCTCCTGTTCCCCCTAGGATGAGACGAGGTCCAGCAAAACGACCATTAAAATCAGATGCATGGACATTTTTTGATAGGGACGTAGAGAATCAAGTAGCTACATGTAAAATTTGTAAATATGTTTTAAAATTTAAAATTGGAAAAGGTCACGGTGGGACGGGGGTTTAATGAGACACGTAGAAATGGCTCATCCAGCTAGGTATGCCCAATACGAGGCTTCAAAACCGGGTGTGCAAACGCCCGCTCAATCGTGACAAGGTTCACATACTGTCCCGGACCAAGTACATGGTCAAATTAACCCTACGACGGTGGGAATTGTAGGCCCTAATTACAATAAACTTAGAGATAGAGAAGCAATGTCAAAATTAGTTGTTGTGAAGGGTTTGTATTTTTCATTTCCTTCATCCCCTGGTTTTATTTATTACATTAGAGAAATGTATAATCCTACTTTTAACTATTTTCCTAGATTAACTGTTAAGAGAGATGCATTTAAATTTGCACATGAATATCAATAGTATTTACGTTATTCATTATATCATTTTAATGGCAAAGTGGCTATCACTTCTGATATAGGTCGTAGTACTAACGACCATAATTATTTAACGGTAACTTGTCATTGGATAGATCATAAATGGTCTATGCAAAAACGTATCTTAGTGTATAGATATATAGATGATAGACACACTGGTGCTTTTATTGCAGAAAATATTTATCAAGTGTGCGATTATTACGGAATAACTGATAAAATTCTAACTATTACGTTAGATAAAGCTTCTTCTAACAATTATGCTATTACAATTTTAAAAAATAGTTTAACTCCATCTTTTCCAGATCATTTTCATATAAAATGTGCGTGCCATATATATAACTTAGTTGTAAAGGATGGTCTATCACTTTTTGAAGACATTCTTAGTAAAATACAATTTGCTATAAACTTTATTTTTAAAAATAATAGAATACAATGAAAAAAAGAATATAAAAAAACTTGTCACGATTGCCAACTACCTTATAGAAAAATTCCAGAAGAAGTACCACTAGGTGAAATTCTTTATACGAGCAACTACTTGTTGCTTATAAATATAGAAAACCTATAACTTTATTTTTTAACTCTCATAATCAAAATCCAGCTAATATGATTGTAGATAGCGATTGGGGAAAAATTTTCAAACTTATTGTATTTCTAGAGAAATTTTTTCAAGCAACAAAAGAATTTTCCGGTATATATTATCCTACTATTTCAACTATGTTGTTTTATATAACTCTAATATTTTTATTGCTTAATGAATATATGGATAAACCAGCTTATAACACAGCTATTAAAAAAATATTTATCAAAATAAAAAAATATTTTATTTCTATTCCCACTATTTATATTATTGCTGTTGTATTAAATTCGACTATTAAAATAGACAGTACTAAATCACTTATTAAAACTATTTATGATTGTATAGCAGTACTACCACCTCCAAGTCCCAAAAATCCAAATCATCCACCCTACCTATTGAACAAACTAAAGAAGAAGTGTTGTCTAGCATAGAAGATGAATGCAAAAAAGTATATAGGTTTTACCAACAAGAAAGTGCTAGCAACCTACCGACTTCCATACCATCTTCTTCTTCTTCAACACAACCTCACAAAAGACATGCTGTTTCTGCGGCTTGTATTGAAAGCCTCAGAAATAGAATGTGCGACCGTAACGCTACTAACCAAATTAGCAAGTTTGATATTTTTGTTTTGCAGAGTTTTGTATCGTACCAAGCAGTTCTCAGTGAAGAATGACGTGAAGAATTGCTGAAATACTGGAGGGAGAATGAGAAGACCTTTCTGACACTTTCAATGATGACCTGAGATATTTTGAACATTCAAGCGTCATCAACGGTGTCTGAAAGCGCTTTTTCTGCCGGCAAATATCAAATAGGAGAGCACATACACTTATTAGCAGGAGAGAGCTTGGAGATTGTAGTATTCTTCAAAGATTGGATACGAGCGAAGCGGAGAATGTGCGGTCAATCGGAGATCAACGAAGAATAAGATGAAAACTACAACGAAATCTTATCCGAAGGTGGTGGAAGCGATATGGAGCAATTTAACCAACAAATATCAATTCCAACCGAAGAACCACAGGAAATTATCAAGAAACTAGAACAAATTTTTTTCAAAATGTAATTTTTTAAATTACAATTTTACTATGTAATTTGCAACTTTTGAACAACACCACAAAGTTGTAATTTTGACAATTGTATTTGTATTACCAAAAAAATCATATGTCTATTAAATAATATAAGAGACACAAAAACAACATTGAGATGTTTTTATTACACTATCTTGTTTAATTATTGAGGTTTTTTTTATATATATGTTGTTTTTTAAATTAAGTGCAAAAAGAAAAAAAGAAAAAAAGAAAAAAAAACCCGCCCCAGCCCGATCCCGCCCCTACCCGATTCCGACAGGATCGGAAATGGGACGGGACGGAGGCGAATCCCGCCTATCCCGCCCGACCTGATCCCGCCCCTCCCCCCGTCCCGCCCTGCCTCGATCCCGCCAATCCTGACCCGACTCGTCCCGGCCCGGCCCACTGGCCACCCCTAGTTCAAACCTAGAAGATTTTTGGTTCAGTTTTCTTCCCTGATCATGGAGATTCCCTTCTCTCTTTGTCAAAATTGCAATTATATGAGAGTTCTCAACTATGATAATTCTTTCCATAAGTGTGTATAATATAGTGTGTTCCATTTTCAATTTTTTAGTCAAGATGTTTATGTTTTTCAATAGTCCAACTAATGAGATCTCTTATGGTGATGGACATTTGACAAGTACTCACTCAATTCTGGGGCTTTTTTTTTAGCCCCATAAAGTGCTCCTCTATCTTTGGTGTTTTTGCTTCTTATCTTCTCTGCTTTTGTTTTCTGTTGCTTATCAGGCTAGCTTGAGTTTCTCTGTTAGAATGATGCCTATACCACATAGAATAGTAATGCTGGAAGGATGCCTATACCATATAGAACAGTAATGCCGATTATATTTGGATATTGTGAGGCTTCGACAAAGAGGGGTTTTTCAATATCTCATCTCCGACATGTCTAGTGATTTCTTAGGTGGTACAGTTTTCCTTAAATTTGCACTTAACTGCTTCCTTCTTTTTGTGCTTACAGCTGTTAGGTCTTACAAAGCTTTGCATTCTGCTTTTCACCGTGCCTTGTTTGTCCATTTGTGTTGAGGTTTATTTAGTTCAGGATTTTATGAGTACTGGGTTCCAATCCAGTTTTCTTCCCTAATCAGAGTTGTTCAGTTCTCTCTTTGTCAGAACTGCTGTTGTAATTGAGTTCTTAGCTAAAACATTTTTTTCCAGCTGTTTGTTGTATTTCGCTGCCATTATTAGTTTTGTCCTGATGTTTATGTTCTTATATAATCCAACTTATAAGTGCTCCTCTATTATGGTATTCTCTCAGCATCTACACTGCTTCTGTTGTTATCTTTTGTGTGTCACACCAGCTTGATTTATTTGTTGGGTGGATTTGATGATAGTTAGAGGATTAGATTTGTATATTTGCAAGGTAGGTGTCCAGCCTGCGTTCGTGTGCACCCTGTATCCTGGTCATCTTTGTGCTTGTACTGCAATCTGGATATTATCAGGCTTCTAGAATGGATTTTTCAATCTTCTTATGCATTTTCTAGTGATTTTTAGGTTGTATGGGCTTCGTCAGCATTGCACTTAATTGTTCCCTTCTTTCGGTGCTTGCAGCTATTGGGTCTTACAAATGTTCCTTATTTTCATGGAGCGGCCCTGTTTGTCAAGTTTTGTTGAGGTTTCTTTAGTTAATGATTTTAATTTATCCTCATCTAAAATAATTTTCTTCACTAGTGTGTTGTATTCTGCTGCCATCTTTATCTTTTAGTCCAGATGCTTATGTTCTTTGGTTATCCAACAGTTGAGATCCCTGATGGTTATGGACACATGATAAATACTCATAACTCAATTAATTTTGGATCTTTTGATAGCCCAGTAAAGTACCCTACATTTGGTGTTCCCGCTTATTTATCTTCTCCGCTTCTGCTTTCTCTTGTATAACACACCAGTTGATTTTGTTTGATTGGATGGATTTGTAGACCACATGGTGATAGTGATATATGATTTGATTTGAAAATTTCGAAGCTTGGTACTTTGGTTTTAGTGTGTGTCGAGAAAAGGGAGTTCTCCAATCTTGTATGGAACATCTGGTGATCTTATGGGTGGTATAAGTTTTGCGAGCTTTGCACTTAACTGTTTCTTTCTTTCTGTGCTTGCAACTACTAGGTCTTACAGAGCAGTCATTCTTCTTTTCATTGACTGACCTTGCTTGGAGGTTTCTTTAGTTCAGTCATTTATGGTTATCTAGATTTTCAATTCAGTTTTTCTTCCCTAATAACTCCCTTTCTCTTTTTCCAAACTACTGTTGTGTGGAAGTTTCTTAACTAAGATAATGTCGTTCACTCGTGTGTTGTATTATGTTGCTTTGAAGTTTTTAGTCCAGATGCGTGGGTTCTTCGATGATCTAACTGATGAGGTCTCTTATGGTTATGAACACCTGATAAGTACTCTGTAAGGGCAATGTTTCACACGTGTCCAGTGTTCTTCAGTGTTCTTCTGTCCCTTTTCTCTTTGTCCATGCTACTATTGTATAGAAGTTTATCAACTAAGATAATATCGTTTACTTGTGTGTTGTATTCTGCTGCCTTGATGTTTTTTGTCCAGATGCTTAGGTTCTTTGATAATCCAACCGATGAGGTCTCTTATGGTTATAGACACCTGATAAGCACTCGGTCAATTCTGGATCTCATCTTTTGATAGCGCCATGAAGTGCTCTTCTACTTTTGGTCTTCTAGCTACTTATCTTCTTTGCTTCCATTTTCTTTTGGTTATCACATGACTTGTTTATTTTTCCTGGTTGGATGGTGTGTAGACCATATGGTGACAGTAATAGAGGTTTAGATTTGGAGATTTTAAAGGTTGGTATCCAGTATGCGATCCACTTTACCCTCTTGGTCTTTTTGGTTCTTGCACTGTAATCTAGATATTATTAGGTCTTCAACTAAAAGAGGGTTTCGATCTTGTCTATATGGTATCTCTACTGATTGTTTGTGTGGTATGTGTTTCATTAGTGTTGCATTTAATTGTTCCCTTCTTTCTGTGCTTGCAGCCGATGGCTCTTACAGTGCAGTAAATTAGTCTTTTCATGGAGCGACTTTGTATGTCCATTTGTATTAAGGTTTCTTTAGTTCAGGCTTTATGAGTACTAAGATTTTCGGTTCAGTTTTTTTCCCTAATCAGAGTGCTTCCTTTCTCTTCTTTGTTGGAACTGTATGCTTGCTTATGTTCTTCGAGGACCCTGATGAGATCCATGATGGTTTATAGTTGTAGACATTAATAACTACTCGAAACTTGATTTTGGATCTTCGATAGTCGTAAATTGTTCTTCTTTTTTGGTGTTCTTGCTGCTTATCTTCTCTGCTTTTGGTTTCTTTTGTGTATCATGTGTGAGCTTTTGATTTTTTTGGTGGATGAATGTGCTACTAGATTTGCAAATTTCAAAGGATGGCGTACAGTGTGTGTTCCTATGCCCCCGTCTCTTGGGTATTTTGGTGCTTGCACTACGATTTGAATATTATCAAGGCTTCTAGAAAAGGGAGTTCTCAATCTTGTGTGGCATCTCTAGTAATTTCCTAAGCTTTTATGGGTTTCGCCAGCTTTTTCCAATGAACTGTTCTATTTTTCTGTGCTTGCAGATGTTGGGTCTTACAGAGCAATGATCGCTTGTATATTTGGGAAGGTAAGGAAGCTGGGATGACATAAAAATTTGCAAAACTGCAGCTTGTCTTCTTTAGTGGTTTTGGATTTGATATCTTTGCTCTCCTTATTTACATTCATCAGTTAATTTTTACTCGTTAGTTTCACATGCTACCTGCTATAAGCATCCTTGGGGCAATTCCAGTTTTCTTTTGCCAGTTGTTGGTTTGGATTTGATATTTTTGCTCTCCTTGAATTCATCAGTTAATTTTGTACTAATTAGTTTCACACGCTACCTGCTATAAGCATCCTTGGGGCAATTCCAGTTTTCTCATGACAATTGTCTGCCTTATTAAGTGGCTTTGGTTTTCTCCCTGATATAGGGTTCTTCTGCTCTGCAACCTTGGTCGTGGTTGTTGCTGTTAGGAGTTCGACCATTGAGGTTGAGAATGGTTTTATGTAGGGGTGGCCAACGGGCCGGGCCCGGCCGGGACGAGTCGGGGTGGGATCGGGTCGTGGCGGGACGTGGGGGAGGGGCGGGATCGGGTCGAAGCGGGACAGGCGGGATTCGCCGAAGTCCCGTCCCGATCGATGGAACCGGGATCGGGGCGGGGCGGGATCAGGTCGTGGCGGGATTTTTTTTTTTTGCACTTAATTTAAAAAATAACATATATAAACAACTCAATAATTGAACAGGATAGTGTAATAAAAATACTCCAAAACTGTTTTTGTGCCTCTTATATTATTTAATAGACATGATTTTTTTTGTAATACAAATACAATTGTCAAAATTGCAACTTTATGGTGTTGTTCAAAAGTTGCAAATTACATAGTAATATTGTAATTTAAAAAAATTACATTTTGAAAAAAACATGTTCTAGTTTCTTGATAATTTTCTGTGGTTCTTCGGTTGAAATTGGTATTTATTGGTCAAATTGCTCCACGTCGCTTCCACCACCTTCGGATAAGATTTCGTTGTAGTTTTCGTCTTCTTCTTCGTTGATCTCCGGTTGACCGCACCTTCTCCGCTCGTATCCAATCTCAGAATAATACTGCAATATCCAAGCTGTCTCCGGCTAATGAGTGTATGTGCTCTCCTATTTGATATCTGTCGGCAGAAAAAGCGCTTTCAGACGCCGTTGATGACGTTTGAATGTTCAAAACATCTCGGGTCATCATTGAAAGTGTCGGAAAGGTCTTCTCATCCCCTCTCCAGTATTTCAGCAAGTCTTTACGTCCTTCTTCATTGAGAACTGCTTGGTACGGTACAGAACCCTGCAAAACAAAAATATCAAACTCGCTAATTTGGTTAGTAGCGCTACAGCCGCACATTCTATTTCTGAGGCTTTCAATACTAGCCGCAGAAACAACATGTCTTTTATGAGGTTGTGTTGAAGAAGAAGAAGATGGTATGGAAGCCGGTAGGTTGCTAGCACTTTCTTGTTGATAAAACCTATATACTTTTTTGCATTCGTCTTTTACGCTAGACAACACTTCTTCTTTAGTTTGTTCAATAAGTGGTGGGTGATTTGGATTTTTGGGACTTGTAGGTGGTAGTACTGCTATACAATCATAAATAGTTTCAATAAGTGATTTAGTACCGTCAATTTTAATAGTCGGATTTAATACAACACCAATAATATAAATAGTGGGAATAGAAATAAAATATTTTTTATTTTGATAAACATTTTTTTAATAGCTTCCTTATAAGCTGACTTATCCTTATATTCATTAAGCAATAAAAATATTAGAGCTATATAAAATAACATAGTTGAAATAGTAGGATAATATATACCGGAAAATTCTTTTGTTGCTTGAAAAAATTTCTCTAGAAATACAATAAGTTCGAAAAAATTTCCCCAATCGCTATCTACAACCATATCAGCTGGATTTTGATTATGAGAGTTAAAAAATAAAGTTATAGGTTTTCTATAGTTATAAGTAACAAGTAGTTGCTCGTATAAAGAATTCCACTTAGTGGGTACTTCTTCTGGATTTTTTTTATAAGGTAGTTGGCAATCGTAACAAGTTTTTTTACATTCTTTCTTTCGTTGTATTCTATTATTATTAAAAATAAAGTTTATAGCAAATTGTATTTTACTAAGAATGTCTTCAAAAAGTGATAGACCATCCTTTACAACTAAGTTGTATATATGGCACACATATTTTATATGAAAATGATCTAGAGAAGATGGAGTTAAACTATTTTTTAAAATTATAATAGCATAATTGTTAGAAGAAGCGTTATCTAATATAATAGTCATAATTTTATCAGTTATTCCGTAATAATCGCACACTTGATAAATATTTTCTGCAATAAAAGTACCAGTATGCTTATCATCTATCCAATGACATGTAATACATTTTTGCATAGACTATTTATAATTTATCCAATGACAGGTTACCGTTAAATAATCATAGTTGTTAGTACTACGGCCTATGTCAGAAGTGATAGCCAGTTTTCCATTAAAATGATATAATGTAAATACTGTTGATATCCATGTGCAAATTTAAATCCATCTCTCTTAACTGTTGATCTAGAAAAACCGTTAAAAGCAGGATTATACATTTCTCTAATGTAATGAATAAAACCAGAAGATGAAGGAAATGAAAAAGGAAAACCTTCCACAACAACTAATTTTGCTATTGCTTCCCTATCTCTATGTTTATTGTAATTAGGGCCTACAATTCCCCCCGTCGTGGGGTTAATTTGACCCTGTACTTGATCCGGGATAGTATGTGAACCTTGTCCCGATGGAGCGGGCGTTTGCGCACCCGGTTTTGAAGCCTCGTATTTGGCATACCTAGCTGGATGAGCCCTTGCTACGTATCTCATTAAACCCCGTCCCACCGTGACCTTTTTCAGTTTTAAATTTTAAAACATCTTTAAAAAATTTACATCTATCTACTTGATTCTCTACGTCCCTATCAAAAAATATCCATGCATCTGATTTTAATGGTTGTTTTGCTGGACCTCGTCTCATACAAGGGGGAATAGGAGACATTTCAGTTGAAGGTACACTAGTAGGTGTGTTGTCATCTACATTAGTGGGTGTATCATCTAGATCACCGTCTAAATTAAAGTCTTCTTGAGTTCCAGACAATAGTTCCTCGTCTAAATCTAATGGTATTGTAGGAAAATGTTCAGTATCAACAAAATCATCCTGTGTAGGAATATGATTCTGTCTAGAAATAGGATGACTAGAAGAAGTGCCCTGTTGCCCATAATAGAAGAAGTCTGACTCTTACCCGTAAACATACGTTTAAATCCTTCCATTATAATTATACTAATAAATAATTAAAGTAAATAAAATTAAGTGCGCTAAATAAAATAAACAGACAATAATAATTTAATGAAGGAACGAATATACCAAACGTCGACGTAACGTCGACATGTAATCGAGAGATTGAAAATTGAAACTTTGCTCGATGGAAGATCTTCAAGTTAGTTGTCAACTTTACTCCCAAATATATAAATAAAATTTAATATTTAGTAGACTTGTAGAGAGATAGATTGAGAGATTGTAGGAAAATTTGTGAGAAAGATGAAGAGAAAATGAGGTATTTATAGTTGGAAAATTGAGTTAAAGTATAAATATAATAACTTATGAGTTAAAAATAAATATTAAGGGGGTAGGGGGTTGGGGGAGGGGAAGGGGAGGCCAAAAATGGCCGTTGCACAACAACCAAAATATAAAATGGTCGTTGGTGCAATGGTTATTTGTGCGAAGAGGAGGTTTAGGGCGGGATCGGGACAGTGGCCAATACATTAGGGTATTGCTGTCTGAGGTTCCGTGTTCGAGTCCTCTGATCAGCGAGAGTGGAACTGTGTTCCCCCAAAAAAATCCCTCCATACGCGTAGGGCCAAGCGGTGTATACTAATCCGTAGGGCCAGGCCGGAGGTGGGGTTTTCTGGGGTATGAGGCCGTAATGCGGTGGAACCAGTCACTTTAAAAAGTTTACCCTACCACAGTTTATCCAAAGTGTTTGGCCCAGTGGCCAATACATTAGGGTATTGCTGTCTGAGGTTCCGTGTTCGAGTGCTCTGATCAGCGAGAGTGGAACTGTGTTCCCCCAAAAAAATCCCTCCATACGCGTAAGGCCAAGCGGTGTATACTAATCCGTAGGGCCAGGCCGGAGGTGGGGTTTTCTGGGGTATGGGGCCGTAATGCGGTGGGACCAGTCACTTTAAAAAGTTTACCCTACCTTAGTTTTATCCAAAGTGTTTGGCCCAGTGGCCAATACATTAGGGTATTGCTGTCTGAGGTTCCGTGTTCGAGTCCTCTGATCAGCGAGAGTGGAACTGTGTTCCCCCAAAAAAATCCCTCCATACGCGTAGGGCCAAGCGGTGTATACTAATCCGTAGGGCCAGGCCGGAGGTGGGGTTTTCTGGGGTATGGGGCCGTAATGCGGTGGGACCAGTCACTTTAAAAAGATTACCCTACCTTAGTTTTAATCCAATGTGTTTGGCCCAGTGGCCAATACATTAGGGTATTGCTGTCTGAGGTTCCGTGTTCGAGTCCTCTGATCAGCGAGAGTGGAACTGTGTTCCCCCAAAAAAATCCCTCCATACGCGTAGGGCCAAGCGGTGTATACTAATCCGTAGGGCCAGGCCGGAGGTGGGGTTTTCTGGGGTATGGGGCCGTAATGCGGTGGGATCAGTCACTTTAAAAAGTTTACCCTACCTTAGTTTTATCCAAAGTGTTTGGCCCAGTGGCCAATACATTAGGGTATTGCTGTCTGAGGTTCCGTGTTCGAGTCCTCTGATCAGCGAGAGTGGAACTGTGTTCCCCCAAAAAAATCCCTCCATACGCGTAGGGCCAAGCGGTGTATACTAATCCGTAGGGCCAGGCCGGAGGTGGGGTTTTCTGGGGTATGGGGCCGTAATGCGGTGGGATCAGTCACTTTAAAAAGTTTACCCTACCTTAGTTTATCCAAAGTGTTTGGCCCAATGGCCAATACATTAGGGTATTGCTGTCTGAGGTTCCGTGTTCGAGTCCTCTGATCAGCGAGAGTGGAACTGTGTTCCCCCAAAAAAATCCCTCCATACGCGTAGGGCCAAGCGGTGTATACTAATCCGTAGGGCCAGGCCGGAGGTGGGGTTTTCTGGGGTATGGGGCCGTAATGCGGTGGAACCAGTCACTTTAAAAAGTTTACCCTACCACAGTTTTATCCAAAGTGTTTGGCCCAGTGGCCAATACATTAGGGTATTGCTGTCTGAGGTTCCGTGTTCGAGTCCTCTGATCAGCGAGAGTGGAACTGTGTTCCCCCAAAAAAATCCCTCCATACGCGTAGGGCCAAGCGGTGTATACTAATCCGTAGGGCCAGGCCGGAGGTGGGGTTTTCTGGGGTATGGGGCCGTAATGCGGTGGGACCAGTCACTTTAAAAAGTTTACCCTACCTTAGTTTTAATCCAAAGTGTTTGGCCCAGTGGCCAATACATTAGGGTATTGCTGTCTGAGGTTCCGTGTTCGAGTCCTCTGATCAGCGAGAGTGGAACTGTGTTCCCCCAAAAAAATCCCTCCATACGCGTAGGGCCAAGCGGCGTATACTAATCCGTAGGGCCAGGCCGGAGGTGGGGTTTTCTGGGGTATGAGGCCGTAATGCGGTGGAACCAGTCACTTTAAAAAGTTTACCCTACCACAGTTTATCCAAAGTGTTTGGCCCAGTGGCCAATACATTAGGGTATTGCTGTCTGAGGTTCCGTGTTCGAGTCCTCTGATCAGCGAGAGTGGAACTGTGTTCCCCCAAAAAAATCCCTCCATACGCGTAAGGCCAAGCGGTGTATACTAATCCGTAGGGCCAGGCCGGAGGTGGGGTTTTCTGGGGTATGGGGCCGTAATGCGGTGGGATCAGTCACTTTAAAAAGTTTACCCTACCTTTGTTTATCCAAAGTGTTTGGCCCAATGGCCAATACATTAGGGTATTGCTGTCTGAGGTTCCGTGTTCGAGTCCTCTGATCAGCGAGAGTGGAACTGTGTTCCCCCAAAAAAATCCCTCCATACGCGTAAGGCCAAGCGGTGTATACTAATCCGTAGGGCCAGGCCGGAGGTGGGGTTTTCTGGGGTATGGGGCCGTAATGCGGTGGGACCAGTCACTTTAAAAAGTTTACCCTACCACAGTTTAATCCAAAGTGTTTGGCCCAGTGGCCAATACATTAGGGTATTGCTGTCTGAGGTTCCGTGTTCGAGTCCTCTGATCAGCGAGAGTGGAACTGTGTTCCCCCAAAAAAATCCCTCCATACGCGTAGGGCCAAGCGGTGTATACTAATCCGTAGGGCCAGGCCGGAGGTGGGGTTTTCTGGGGTATGGGGCCGTAATGCGGTGGGACCAATCACTTTAAAAAGTTTACCCTACCTTAGTTTTAATCCAAAGTGTTTGGCCCAGTGGCCAATACATTAGGGTATTGCTGTCTGAGGTTCCGTGTTCGAGTCCTCTGATCAGCGAGAGTGGAACTGTGTTCCCCCAAAAAAATCCCTCCATACGCGTAGGGCCAAGCGGTGTATACTAATCCGTAGGGCCAGGCCGGAGGTGGGGTTTTCTGGGGTATGGGGCCGTAATGCGGTGGGACCAGTCACTTTAAAAAGTTTACCCTACCTTAGTTTTAATCCAAAGTGTTTGGCCCAGTGGCCAATACATTAGGGTATTGCTGTCTGAGGTTCCGTGTTCGAGTCCTCTGATCAGCGAGAGTGGAATTGTGTTCCCCCAAAAAAATCCCTCCATACGCGTAGGGCCAAGCGGTGTATACTAATCCGTAGGGCCAGGCCGGAGGTGGGGTTTTCTGGGGTATGGGGCCGTAATGCGGTGGGACCAGTCACTTTAAAAAGTTTACCCTACCTTAGTTTATCCAAAGTGTTTGGCCCAATGGCCAATACATTAGGGTATTGCTGTCTGAGGTTCCGTGTTCGAGTCCTCTGATCAGCGAGAGTGGAACTGTGTTCCCCCAAAAAATCCCTCCATACGCGTAAGGCCAAGCGGTGTATACTAATCCGTAGGGCCAGGCCGGAGGTGGGGTTTTCTGGGGTATGGGGCCGTAATGCGGTGGAACCAGTCACTTTAAAAAGTTTACCCTACCTTAGTTTTATCCAAAGTGTTTGGCCCAGTGGCCAATACATTAGGGATTGCTGTCTGAGGTTCCGTGTTCGAGTCCTCTCGATCAATGAGAGTGGAATCGTGTTCCCCAAAAATCCCTCCATACGCTGTAGGCCAAGCGGTGTATACTAATCCGTAGGGCCAGGCCGAGGTGGGGTTTTCGGGTATGGGGTCAGAATGCGGTGGACCACTCACTTTAAAAAGTTTACCCTACCTTAGTTTTAATCCAAAGTGTTTGGCCCAGTGGCCAATACATTAGGGTATTACTGTCTGAGGTTCCGTGTTCGAGTCCTCTGATCAGCGAGAGTGGAACTGTTCCCCAAAAATCCCTCCATACGCCAGTAGGCCAAGCGGTGTATACTAATCCGTAGGCCAGGCCGAGGTGGGGTTTTCTGGGGTATGGGGTCAGAATGCGGTGGGACCACCACTTTAAAAAGTTTACCCTACCTTAGTTTATCCAAAGTGTTTGGCCCAATGGCCAATACATTAGGGTATTGCCGCCTGAGGTTCCGTGTTCGAGTCCTCTCGATCAATGAGAGTGGAATCGTGTTCCCCAAAAATCCCTCCATACGCCAGGGCCAAGCGGTGTATACTAATCCGTAGGGCCAGGCCGAGGTGGGGTTTTCTGGGTATGGGGTCAGAATGCGGTGGGACCACCACTTTAAAAAGTTTACCCTACCTTAGTTTTAATCCAAAGTGTTTGGCCCAATGGCCAATACATTAGGTATTGCCGCCTGAGGTTCCGTGGTTCGAGTCCTCTCGATCACGAGAGTGGAACTGTGTTCCCCAAAAATCCCTCCATACGCCAGAGGGGCCAAGCTGTGTATACTAATCCGTAGGGCCAGGCCGAGGTGGGGTTTTCTGGTATGGGGTCAGAATGCGGTGGGACCACCACTTTAAAAAGTTTACCCTACCTTAGTTTTAATCCAAAGTGTTTGGCCCAATGGCCAATACATTAGGTATTGCCGCCTGAGGTTCCGTGTTCGAGTCCTCTCGATCGAGAGTGGAACTGTGTTCCCCAAAAAATCCCTCCATACGCCGTAGGCCAAGCGGTGTATACTAATCCGTAGGGCCAGGCCGGAGGTGGGGTTTTCGGGTATGGGGTCAGAATGCGGTGGGACCACCACTTTAAAAAGTTTACCCTACCTTAGTTTATCCAAAGTGTTTGGCCCAATGGCCAATACATTAGGTATTGCTGCCTGAGGTTCCGTGTTCGAGTCCTCTCGATCAATGAGAGTGGAACTGTGTTCCCCCAAAAATCCCTCCATACGCCAGAGGCTGCGGTGTATACTAATCCGTAGGGCCAGGCCGAGGTGGGGTTTTCGGGGTATGGGGTCAGAATGCGGTGGGACCACCACTTTAAAAAGTTTACCCTACCTTAGTTTTAATCCAAAGTGTTTGGCCCAATGGCCAATACATTAGGTATTGCTGCCTGAGGTTCCGTGTTCGAGTCCTCTCGATCAATGAGAGTGGAATCGTGTTCCCAAAAATCCCTCCATACGCCAGTAGGCCAAGCGGTGTATACTAATCCGTAGGGCCAGGCCGAGGTGGGGTTTTCTGGGGTATGGGGTCAGAATGCGGTGGGACCACCACTTTAAAAAGTTTACCCTACCTTAGTTTATCCAAAGTGTTTGGCCCAATGGCCAATACATTAGGTATTGCCGCCTGAGGTTCCGTGTTCGAGTCCTCTCGATCAGCGAGAGTGGAATCGTGTTCCCCAAAAATCCCTCCATACGCCAGAGGCCAAGCGGTGTATACTAATCCGTAGGGCCAGGCCGAGGTGGGGTTTTTCGGGGTATGGGTCAGAATGCGGTGGGACCACCACTTTAAAAAGTTTACCCTACCTTAGTTTTAATCCAAAGTGTTTGGCCCAAAGGGCCAATACATTAGGTATTGCCGCCTGAGGTTCCGTGTTCGAGTTCTCTGATCAGCGAGAGTGGAACTGTGTTCCCCCAAAAAAATCCCTCCATACGCGTAGGGCCAAGCGGTGTATACTAATCCGTAGGGCCAGGCCGGAGGTGGGGTTTTCTGGGGCATGGGGCCGTAATGCGGTGGGATCAGTCACTTTAAAAAGTTTACCCTACCTTGGTTTATCCAAAGTGCTTGGCCCAATGGCCAATACATTAGGGAATTGCTGTCTGAGGTTCCGTGTTCGAGTCCTCTGATCAGCGAGAGTGGAACTGTGTTCCCCCAAAAAAATCCCTCCATACGCGTAGGGCCAAGCGGTGTATACTAATCCGTAGGGCCAGGCCGGAGGTGGGGTTTTCTGGGGTATGGGGCCGTAATGCGGTGGGACCAGTCACTTTAAAAAGTTTACCCTACCTTAGTTTTAATCCAAAGTGTTTGGCCCAGTGGCCAATACATTAGGGTATTGCTGTCTGAGGTTCCGTGTTCGAGTCCTCTGATCAGCGAGAGTGGAATTGGGATCCCCCAAAAAAATCCCTCCATAGGCGTAGGGCCAAGCGGTGTATACTAATCCGTAGGGCCAGGCCGGAGGTGGGGTTTTCTGGGGTATGGGGCCGGAATGCAGTGGGACCAGTCACTTTAAAAAGTTTACCCTACCTTAGTTTATCCAAAGTGTTTGGCCCAATGGCCAATACATTAGGTATTGCCGCCTGAGGTTCCGTGTTCGAGTCCTCTCGATCAGCGAGAGTGGAATCGTGTTCCCCAAAAATCCCTCCATACGGTAGGGCCAAG
Source organism: Anisodus acutangulus (assembly GCA_029783415.1). Lineage (NCBI taxonomy): Eukaryota > Viridiplantae > Streptophyta > Magnoliopsida > Solanales > Solanaceae > Anisodus > Anisodus acutangulus. Next base: position 28,966,859 of record CM056500.1, on the reverse strand, counting down.
CGGTGTATACTAATCCGTAGGGCCAGGCCGAGGTGGGGTTTTCTGGGGTATGGGGTCAGAATGCGGTGGGACCACCACTTTAAAAAGTTTACCCTACCTTAGTTTATCCAAAGTGTTTGGCCCAGTGGCCAATACATTAGGGTATTGCTGTCTAAGGTTCCGTGTTCGAGTCCTCTGATCAATGAGAGTGGAACTGTGTTCCCCCAAAAAAATCCCTCCATACGCGTAGGGCCAAGCGGTGTATACTAATCCGTAGGGCCAGGCCGGAGGTGGGGTTTTATGGGGTATGGGGCCGTAATGCGGTGGGACCAGTCACTTTAAAACGTTTACCCTACCTTAGTTTTAATCCAAAGTGTTTGGCCCAGTGGCCAATACATTAGGGTATTGCTGTCTGAGGTTCCGTGTTCGAGTCCTCTGATCAGCGAGAGTGGAACTGTGTTCCCCCAAAAAAATCCCTCCATACGCGTAAGGCCAAGCGGTGTATACTAATCCGTAGGGCCAGGCCGGAGGTGGGGTTTTCTGGGTATGGGGTCAGAATGCGGTGGGACCACCACTTTAAAAAGTTTACCCTACCTTAGTTTTAATCCAAAGTGTTTGGCCCAGTGGCCAATACATTAGGGTATTGCTGTCTGAGGTTCCGTGTTCGAGTCCTCTGATCAGCGAGAGTGGAACTGTGTTCCCCCAAAAAAATCCCTCCATACGCGTAGGGCCAAGCGGTGTATACTAATCCGTAGGGCCAGGCCGGAGGTGGGGTTTTCTGGGGTATGGGGCCGTAATGCGGTGGGACCAGTCACTTTAAAAAGTTTACCCTACCTTAGTTTTAATCCAAAGTGTTTGGCCCAGTGGCCAATACATTAGGGAATTGCTGTCTGAGGTTCCGTGTTCGAGTCCTCTGATCAGCGAGAGTGGAACTGTGTTCCCCCAAAAAAATCCCTCCATACGCGTAGGGCCAAGCGGTGTATACTAATCCGTAGGGCCAGGCCGGAGGTGGGGTTTTCTGGGGTATGGGGCCGTAATGCGGTGGGATCAGTCACTTTAAAAAGTTTACCCTACCTTAGTTTATCCAAAGTGTTTGGCCCAATGGCCAATACATTAGGGTATTGCTGTCTGAGGTTCCGTGTTCGAGTCCTCTGATCAGCGAGAGTGGAACTGTGTTCCCCCAAAAAAATCCCTCCATACGCGTAAGGCCAAGCGGTGTATACTAATCCGTAGGGCCAGGCCGGAGGTGGGGTTTTCTGGGGTATGGGGCCGTAATGCGGTGGGACCAGTCACTTTAAAAAGTTTACCCTATCTTAGTTTTAATCCAAAGTGTTTGGCCCAGTGGCCAATACATTAGGGAATTGCTGTCTGAGGTTCCGTGTTCGAGTCCTCTGATCAGCGAGAGCGGAACTGTGTTCCCCCAAAAAAATCCCTACATACGCATAGGGCCAAGCGGTGTATACTAATCCGTAGGGCCAGGCCGGAGGTGGGGTTTTCTGGGGTATGGGGCCGTAATGCGGTGGGATCAATCACTTTAAAAAGTTTACCCTACCTTAGTTTATCCAAAGTGTTTGGCCCAGTGGCCAATACATTAGGGTATTGCTGTCTGAGGTTCCGTGTTCGAGTCCTCTGATCAGCGAGAGTGGAACTGTGTTCCCCAAAAAAAATCCCTCCATACGCGTAGGGCCAAGCGGTGTATACTAATCCGTAGGGCCAGGCCGGAGGTGGGGTTTTCTGGGGTATGGGGCCGTAATGCGGTGGGACCAGTCACTTTAAAAAGTTTACCCTACCTTAGTTATAATCCAAAGTGTTTGGCCCTATGGCCAATACATTAGGTATCATTGCCTGAGGTTCCGTGTTCGAGTCCTCTGATCAGCGAGAGTGGAACTGTGTTCTCCTAAAAAAATCCCTCCATACGGCGAGGGCCAAGCGGTGTATACTAATCCGTAGGGCCAGGCCGGAGGTGGGGTTTTCTCGGGGTATGGGGTCAGAATGCGGTGGGACCACCACTTTAAAAAGTTTACCCTACCTTAGTTTATCCAAAGTGTTTGGCCCAATGGCCAATACATTAGGGTATTGCTGTCTGAGGTTCCGTGTTCGAGTCCTCTGATCAGCGAGAGTGGAACTGTGTTCCCCCAAAAAAATCCCTCCATACGCGTAGGGCCAAGCGGTGTATACTAATCCGTAGGGCCAGGCCGGAGGTGGGGTTTTCTGGGGTATGGGGCTGTAATGCGGTGGGACCAGTCACTTTAAAAAGTTTACCCTACCTTAGTTTTAATCCAAAGTGTTTGGCCCAGTGGCCAATACATTAGGGTATTGCTGTCTGAGGTTCCGTGTTCGAGTCCTCTGATCAGCGAGAGTGGAACTGTGTTCCCCCAAAAAAATCCCTCCATACGCGTAGGGCCAAGCGGTGTATACTAATCCGTAGGGCCAGGCCGGAGGTGGGGTTTTCTGGGGTATGGGGCCGTAATGCGGTGGGACCAGTCACTTTAAAAAGTTTACCCTACCTTAGTTTTAATCCAAAGTGTTTGGCCAAGTGGCCAATACATTAGGGAATTGCTGTCTGAGGTTCCGTGTTCGAGTCCTCTGATCAGCGAGAGTGGAACTGTGTTCCCCCAAAAAAATCCCTCCATACGCATAGGGCCAAGCGGTGTATACTAATCCGTAGGGCCAGGCCGGAGGTGGGGTTTTCTGGGTTATGGGGTCGTAATGCGGTGGGATCAGTCACTTTAAAAAGTTTACCCTACCTTAGTTTATCCAAAGTGTTTGGCCCAATGGCCAATACATTAGGGTATTGCTGTCTGAGGTTCCGTGTTCGAGTCCTCTGATCAGCGAGAGTGGAACTGTGTTCCCCCAAAAAAATCCCTCCATACGCGTAAGGCCAAGCGGTGTATACTAATCCGTAGGGCCAGGCCGGAGGTGGGGTTTTCTGGGGTATGGGGCCGTAATGCGGTGGAACCAGTCACTTTAAAAAGTTTACCCTACCACAGTTTTATCCAAAGTGTTTGGCCCAGTGGCCAATACATTAGGGTATTGCTGTCTGAGGTTCCGTGTTCGAGTCCTCTGATCAGCGAGAGTGGAACTGTGTTCCCCCAAAAAAATCCCTCCATACGCCGAGGGCCAAGCGGTGTACACCAGTCCATAGGGGCAGGCCGAGGTGGGTTTTTCTGGGGTATGGCCGTAATGCGTGGGACCACCACTTTAAAAAGTTTACCCTACCTTAGTTTATCCAAAGTGTTTGGCCCAATGGCCAATACATTAGGGTATTGCCGCCTGAGGTTCCGTGTTCGAGTCCTCTCGATCACGAGAGTGGAATCGTGTTCCCCAAAAATCCCTCCATACGCCGTAGGGCCAAGCGGTGTATACTAATCCGTAGGGCCAGGCCGAGGTGGGGTTTTCTGGGTATGGGGTCAGAATGCGGTGGGACCACCACTTTAAAAAGTTTACCCTACCTTAGTTTTAATCCAAAGTGTTTGGCCCAAAGGGCCAATACATTAGGTATTGCTGCCTGAGGTTCCGTGTTCGAGTCCTCTCGATCAATGAGAGTGGAACTGTGTTCCCCAAAAATCCCTCCATACGCCAGGGCCAAGCGGTGTATACTAATCCGTAGGGCCAGGCCGAGGTGGGTTTTCTGGGGTATGGGGTCAGAATGCGGTGGGACCACCACTTTAAAACGTTTACCCTACCTTAGTTTTAATCCAAAGTGTTTGGCCCAGTGGCCAATACATTAGGGTATTGCTGTCTGAGGTTCCGTGTTCGAGTCCTCTGATCAGCGAGAGTGGAACTGTGTTCCTCCAAAAAAATCCCTCCAAACGCGTAGGGCCAAGCGGTGTATACTAATCCGTAGGGCCAGGCCGGAGGTGGGGTTTTCTGGGGTATGGGGCCGTAATGCGGTGGGACCAGTCACTTTAAAAAGTTTACCCTACCTTAGTTTATCCAAAGTGTTTGGCCCAATGGCCAATACATTAGGGTATTGCTGTCTGAGGTACCGTGTTCAAGTCCTCTGATCAGCGAGAGTGGAACTGTGTTCCCCCAAAAAAATCCCTCCATACGCGTAGGGCCAAGCGGTGTATACTAATCCGTAGGGCCAGGCCGGAGGTGGGGTTTTCTGGGGTATGGGGTCGTAATGCGGTGGGATCAGTCACTTTAAAAAGTTTACCCTACCTTTGTTTATCCAAAGTGTTTGGCCCAATGGCCAATACATTAGGGTATTGCTGTCTGAGGTTCCGTGTTCGAGTCCTCTGATCAGCGAGAGTGGAACTGTGTTCCCCAAAAAAATCCCTCCATACGCGTAGGGCCAAGCGGTGTATACTAATCCGTAGGGCCAGGCCGGAGGTGGGGTTTTCTGGGGTATGGGGCCGTAATGCGGTGGAACCAGTCACTTTAAAAAGTTTACCCTACCACAGTTTTATCCAAAGTGTTTGGCCCAGTGGCCAATACATTAGGGTATTGCTGTCTGAGGTTCCGTGTTCGAGTCCTCTGATCAGCGAGAGTGGAACTGTGTTCCCCCAAAAAAATCCCTCCATACGCGTAGGGCCAAGCGGTGTATACTAATCCGTAGGGCCAGGCCGGAGGTGGGGTTTTCTGGGTATGGGGCCGTAATGCGGTGGGATCACCACTTTCAAAAGTTTACCCTCCCTTAGTTTTAATCCAAAGTGTTTGGCCCAGTGGCCAATACATTAGGGAATTACTGTCTGAGGTTCCGTGTACGAGGCCTCTCGATCAATGAGAGTGGAATTGTGTTCCCCAAAAAAATCCCTCCATACGCGTAGGGCCAAGCGGTGTATACTAATCCGTAGGGCCAGGCCGGAGGTGGGGTTTTCTGGGGTATGGGGCCGTAATGCGGTGGGATCAGTCACTTTAAAAAGTTTACCCTACCTTAGTTTATCCAAAGTGTTTGGCCCAATGGCCAATACATTAGGGTATTGCTGTCTGAGGTTCCGTGTTCGAGTCCTCTGATCAGCGAGAGTGGAATTGTGTTCCCCCAAAAAAATCCCTCCATACGCGTAGGGCCAAGCGGTGTATACTAATCCGTAGGGCCAGGCCGGAGGTGGGGGTTTCTGGGGTATGGGGCCGTAATACGGTGGGACCAGTCACTTTAAAAAGATTACCCTACCTTAGTTTTAATCCAATGTGTTTGGCCCAGTGGCCAATACATTAGGTATTGCCGCCTGAGGTTCCGTGTTCGAGTCCTCTCGATCGAGAGTGGAACTGTTCCCCAAAAATCCCTCCATACGCCAGTAGGCTGCGGTGTATACTAATCCGTAGGGCCAGGCCGAGGTGGGGTTTTCTGGGTATGGGGTCAGAATGCGGTGGGACCACCACTTTAAAAAGATTACCCTACCTTAGTTTTATTCCAATGTGTTTGGCCCAGTGGCCAATACATTAGGGAATTGCTGGCTGAGGTTCAGTGGTTCGAGTCCTCTCGATCACGAGAGTGGAACTGTGTTCCCCAAAAATCCCTCCATACGCCAGTAGGCCAAGCGGTGTATACTAATCCGTAGGGCCAGGCCGAGGTGGGGTTTTCTGGGTATGGGGTCAGAATGCGGTGGGACCACCACTTTAAAAAGTTTACCCTACCTTAGTTTATCCAAAGTGTTTGGCCCAATGGCCAATACATTAGGGTATTGCCGCCTGAGGTTCCGTGTTCGAGTCCTCTCGATCGAGAGTGGAATCGTGTTCCCCAAAAATCCCTCCATACGCCGTAGGGCCAAGCGGTGTATACTAATCCGTAGGGCCAGGCCGGAGGTGGGTTTTTCTGGGTATGGGGTCAGAATGCGGTGGGACCACCACTTTAAAAAGTTTACCCTACCTTAGTTTATCCAAAGTGTTTGGCCCAAAGGGCCAATACATTAGGTATTGCTGCCTGAGGTTCCGTGGTTCGAGTCCTCTCGATCAATGAGAGTGGAACTGTGTTCCCCAAAAAATCCCTCCATACGCCAGTAGGGCCAAGCGGTGTATACTAATCCGTAGGGCCAGGCCGAGGTGGGGTTTTCTGGGGTATGGGGTCAGAATGCGGTGGGACCACCACTTTAAAAAGTTTACCCTACCTTAGTTTTAATCCAAAGTGTTTGGCCCAATGGCCAATACATTAGGTATTGCTGCCTGAGGTTCCGTGTTCGAGTCCTCTCGATCGAGAGTGGAACTGTGTTCCCCAAAAATCCCTCCATACGCCAGAGGGCCAAGCGGTGTATACTAATCCGTAGGGCCAGGCCGAGGTGGGGTTTTCTGGGGTATGGGTCAGAATGCGGTGGGACCAGTCACTTTAAAAAGTTTACCCTACCTTAGTTTTAATCCAAAGTGTTTGGCCCAGTGGCCAATACATTAGGGAATTGCTGTCTGAGGTTCCGTGTTCGAGTCCTCTGATCAGCGAGAGTGGAACTGTGTTCCCCCAAAAAAATCCCTCCATACGCGTAGGGCCAAGCGGTGTATACTAATCCGTATGGCCAGGCCGGAGGTGGGGTTTTCTAGGGTATGGGGCCGTAATGCGGTGGGATCAGTCACTTTAAAAAGTTTACCCTACCTTAGTTTATCCAAAGTGTTTGGCCCATTGGCCAATACATTAGGGAATTGCTGTCTGAGGTTTCGTGTTCGAGTCCTCTGATCAGCGAGAGTGGAACTGTGTTCCCCCAAAAAAATCCCTCCATACGCGTAGGGCCAAGCGGTGTATACTAATCCGTAGGGCCAGGCCGGAGGTGGGGTTTTCTGGGGTATGGGGCCGTAATGCGGTGGGATCAGTCACTTTAAAAAGTTTACCCTACCTTAGTTTATCCAAAGTGTTTGGCCCAATGGCCAATACATTAGGGTATTGCTGTCTGAGGTTCCGTGTTCGAGTCCTCTGATCAGCGAGAGTGGAACTGTTCCCCCAAAAATCCCTCCATACGCCAGTAGGCCAAGCGGTGTATACTAATCCGTAGGGCCAGGCCGAGGTGGGGTTTTCGGGTATGGGGTCAGAATGCGGTGGGACCAGTCACTTTAAAAAGTTTACCCTACCTTAGTTTTATCCAAAGTGTTTGGCCCAATGGCCAATACATTAGGTATTGCTGTCTGAGGTTCCGTGTTCGAGTCCTCTGATCAGCGAGAGTGGAACTGTGTTCCCCCAAAAAAATCCCTCCGTACGCGTAGGGCCAAGCGGTGTATACTAATCCGTAGGGCCAGTCCGGAGGTGGGGTTTTCTGGGGTATGAGTCAGAATGCGGTGGGACCACCACTTTAAAAAGTTTACCCTACCTTAGTTTTTTCCAAAGTGTTTGGCCCAGTGGCCAATACATTAGGGTATTGCTGTCTGCGGTTCCGTGTTCGAGTCCTCTGATCAGCGAGAGTGGAACTGTGTTCCCCCAAAAAAATCCCTCCATACGCGTAGGGCCAAGCGGTGTATACTAATCCGTAGGGCCAGGCCGGAGGTGGGGTTTTCTGGGGTATGGGGCCGTAATGCGGTGGGATCAGTCACTTTAAAAAGTTTACCCTACCTTAGTTTATCCAAAGTGTTTGGCCCATTGGCCAATACATTAGGGAATTGCTGTCTGAGGTTTCGTGTTCGAGTCCTCTGATCAGCGAGAGTGGAACTGTGTTCCCCCAAAAAAATCCCTCCATACGCGTAAGGCCAAGCGGTGTATACTAATCCGTAGGGCCAGGCCGGAGGTGGGGTTTTCTGGGGTATGGGGCCGTAATGCGGTCGGACCAGTCACTTTAAAAAGTTTACCCTACATTAGTTTTAATCCAAAGTGTTTGGCCCAGTGGCCAATACATTAGGGAATTGCTGTCTGAGGTTCCGTGTTCGAGTCCTCTGATCAGCGAGAGTGGAACTGTGTTCCCCCAAAAAAATCCCTCCATACGCGAGGGGCCAAGCGGTGTATACTAATTCGGACGGCCAGGCGCGAGGAGGGGTTTTCTGGGGTATGGGGTCAGAATGCGGTGGGACCACCACTTTAAAAAGTTTACCCTACCTTAGTTTATCCAAAGTGTTTGGCCCAATGGCCAATACATTAGGGTATTGCTGTCTGAGGTTCCGTGTTCGAGTCCTCTGATCAGCGAGAGTGGAACTGTGTTCCCCCAAAAAAATCCCTCCATACGCGTAGGGCCAAGCGGTGTATACTAATCCGGAGGGCCAGGCCGGAGGTGGGGTTTTCTGGGGTATGGGGCCGTAATGCGGTGGGACCAGTCACTTTAAAAAGTTTACCCTACCTTAGTTTTAATCCAAAGTGTTTGGCCCAGTGGCCAATACATTAGGGAATTGCTGTCTGAGGTTCCGTGTTCGAGTCCTCTGATCAGCGAGAGTGGAACTGTGTTCCCCCAAAAAAATCCCTCCATACGCGTAGGGCCAAGCGGTGTATACTAATCCGTAGGGCCAGGCCGGAGGTGGGGTTTTCTGGGGTATGGGGCCGTAATGCGGTGGGATCAGTCACTTTAAAAAGTTTACCCTACCTTAGTTTATCCAAAGTGTTTGGCCCAATGGCCAATACATTAGGGTATTGCTGTCTGAGGTTCCGTGTTCGAGTCCTCTGATCAGCGAGAGTGGAACTGTGTTCCCCCAAAAAAATCCCTCCATACGCGTAAGGCCAAGCGGTGTATACTAATCCGTAGGGCCAGGCCGGAGGTGGGGTTTTCTGGGGTATGGGGTCGTAATGCGGTGGGATCAGTCACTTTAAAAAGTTTACCCTACCTTAGTTTTAATCCAAAGTGTTTGGCCCAGTGGCCAATACATTAGGTATTGCTGCCTGAGGTTCCGTGTTCGAGTCCTCTCGATCAATGAGAGTGGAACTGTGTTCCCCAAAAATCCCTCCATACGCCAGTAGGGCCAAGCGGTGTATACTAATCCGTAGGGCCAGGCCGAGGTGGGGTTTTCTGGGGTATGGGTCAGAATGCGGTGGGACCACCACTTTAAAAAGTTTACCCTACCTTAGTTTATCCAAAGTGTTTGGCCCAATGGCCAATACATAAGGGAATTGCTGTCGGAGGTTCCGTGTTCGAGTCCTCTGATCAGCGAGAGCGGAACTGTGTTCCCCAAAAAAAATCCCTCCATACGCATAGGGCCAAGCGGTGTATACTAATCCGTAGGGCCAGGCCGGAGGTGGGGTTTTCTGGGGTATGGGGCCGTAATGCGGTGGGACCAGTTACTTTAAAAAGTTTACCCTATCTTAGTTTTAATCCAAAGTGTTTGGCCCAGTGGCTAATACATTAGGGAATTGCTGTCTGAGGTTCCGTGTTCGAGTCCTCTGATCAGCGAGAGCGGAACTGTGTTCCCCCAAAAAAATCCCTCCATACGCATAGGGCCAAGCGGTGTATACTAATCCGTAGGGCCAGGCCGGAGGTGGGGTTTTCTGGGGTATGGGGCCGTAATGCGGTGGGACCTGCACTTTAAAAAGTTTACCCTACCTTAGTTTATTCAAAGTGTTTGGCCCAGTGGCCAATACATTTGGTATTGCTGTCTGAGGTTCCGTGTTCGAGTCCTCTGATCAGCGAGAGTGGAACTGTGTTCCCCCAAAAAAATCCCTCCATACGCGTAGGGCCAAGCGGTGTATACTAATCCGTAGGGCCAGGCCGGAGGTGGGGTTTTCTGGGGTATGGGGCCGTAATGCGGTGGGATCAGTCACTTTAAAAAGTTTACCCTACCTTAGTTTATCCAAAGTGTTTGGCCCAATGGCCAATACATTAGGGTATTGCTGTCTGAGGTTCCGTGTTCGAGTCCTCTGATTAGCGAGAGTGGAACTGTGTTCCCCCAAAAAAATCCCTCCATACGCGTAGGGCCAAGCGGTGTATACTAATCCGTAGGGCCAGGCCGGAGGTGGGGTTTTCTGGGGTATGGGGCCGTAATGCGGTGGGACCAGTCACTTTAAAAAGTTTACCATATCTTAGTTTTAATCCAAAGTGTTTGGCCCAGTGGCCAATACATTAGGGAATTGCTGTCTGAGGTTCCGTGTTCGAGTCCTCTAATCAGCGAGAGCGGAACTGTGTTCCCCCAAAATAATCCCTCCATACGCATAGGGCCAAGCGGTGTATACTAATCCGTAGGGCCAGGCAGGAGGTGGGGTTTTCTGGGGTATGGGGCCGTAATGCGGTGGGATCAGTCACTTTAAAAAGTTTACCCTACCTTAGTTTATCCAAAGTGTTTGGCCCAATGGCCAATACATTAGGGTATTGCTGTCTGAGGTTCCGTGTTCGAGTCCTCTGATCAGCGAGAGTGGAACTGTGTTCCCCCAAAAAAATCCCTCCATACGCGTAGGGCCAAGCGGTGTATACTAATCCGTAGGGCCAGGCCGGAGGTGGGGTTTTCTGGGGTATGGGGCGGTAATGCGGTGGGACCAGTCACTTTAAAAAGTTTACCCTACCTTAGTTTATCCAAAGTGTTTGGCCCAATGGCCAATACATTAGGGTATTGCTGTCTGAGGTTCCGTGTTCGAGTCCTCTGATCAGCGAGAGTGGAACTGTGTTCCCCAAAAAAATCCCTCCATACGCGTAGGGCTAAGCGGTGTATACTAATCCGTAGGGCCAGGCCGGAGGTGGGGTTTTCTGGGGTATGGGGCCGTAATGCGGTGGGACCAGTCACTTTAAAAAGTTTACCCTACCTTAGTTTATCCAAAGTGTTTGGCCCAATGGCCAATACATTAGGGTATTGCTGTCTGAGGTTCCGTGTTCGAGTCCTCTGATCAGCGAGAGTGGAACTGTGTTCCCCAAAAAAATCCCTCCATACGCGTTGGGCCAAGCGGTGTATACTAATCCGTAGGGCCAGGCCGGAGGTGGGGTTTTCTGGGGTATGGGGCCGTAATGCGGTGGGACCAGTCACTTTAAAAAGTTTACCCTACCTTAGTTTTAATCCAAAGTGTTTGGCCCAGTGGCCAATACATTAGGGAATTGCTGTCTGAGGTTCCGTGTTCGAGTCCTCTGATCAGAGAGTGGAATCGTGTTCCCCAAAAAATCCTCTCCATACGCCAGTAGGCCAAGCGGTGTATACTAATCCGTAGGGCCAGGCCGAGGTGGGGTTTTCTGGGTATGGGGTCAGAATGCGGTGGGATCACCACTTTAAAAAGTTTACCCTACCTTAGTTTATCCAAAGTGTTTGGCCCAATGGCCAATACATTAGGTATCATTGCCTGAGGTTCCGTGTTCGAGTCCTCTCGATCAATGAGAGTGGAATCGTGTTCCCCAAAAATCCCTCCATACGCCAGTAGGGCCAAGCTGTATACTAATCCGTAGGGCCAGGCCGAGGTGGGGTTTTCTGGGGTATGGGGTCAGAATGCGGTGGGACCACCACTTTAAAAAGTTTACCCTACCACAGTTTATCCAAAGTGTTTGGCCCAGTGGCCAATACATTAGGGTATTGCTGTCTGAGGTTCCGTGTTCGAGTGCTCTGATCAGCGAGAGTGGAACTGTGTTCCCCCAAACAAATCCCTCCATACGCGTAGGGCCAAGCGGTGTATACTAATCCGTAGGGCCAGGCCGGAGGTGGGGTTTTCTGGGGTATGGGGCCGTAATGCGGTGGGACCAGTCACTTTAAAAAGTTTACCCTACCTTAGTTTAATCCAAAGTGTTTGGCCCAGTGGCCAATACATTAGGGAATTGCTGTCTGAGGTTCCGTGTTCGAGTCCTCTGATCAGCGAAAATCCCTCCAAACGCGTAAGGCCAAGCGGTGTATACTAATCCGTAGGGCCAGGCCGGAGGTGGGGTTTTATGGGGTATGGGGCCGTAATGCGGTGGGACCAGTCACTTTAAAAAGTTTACCCTACCTTAGTTTATCCAAAGTGTTTGGCCCAATGGCCAATATATTAGGGTATCGCTGTCTGAGGTACCGTGTTCAAGTCCTCTGATCAGCGAGAGTGGAACTGTGTTCCCCCAAAAAAATCCCTCCATACGCGTAGGGCCAAGCGGTGTATACTAATCCGTAGGGCCAGGCCGGAGGTGGGGTTTTCTGGGGTATGAGGCCATAATGCGGTGGGATCAGTCACTTTAAAAAGTTTACCCTACCTTAGTTTATGCAAAGTGTTTGGCCCAATGGCCAATACATTAGGGTATTACTGTCTGAGGTTCCGTGTTCGAGTCCTCTCGATCAATGAGAGTGGAACGTGTTCCCCAAAAATCCCTCCATACGCCAGAGGCCAAGCGGTGTATACTAATCCGTAGGGCCAGCCGGAGGTGGGGTTTTCTGGGTATGGGGTCAGAATGCGGTGGGACCACCACTTTAAAAAGTTTACCCTACCTTAGTTTTAATCCAAAGTGTTTGGCCCAAAGGCCAATACATTAGGTATTGCCGCCTGAGGTTCCGTGTTCGAGTCCTCTCGATCGAGAGTGGAACTGTTCCCCAAAAATCCCTCCATACGCTGTAGGCCAAGCGGTGTATACTAACTGCAGGGCCAGGCCGAGGTGGGGTTTTCTGGGGTATGGGGTCAGAATGCGGTGGGACCACCACTTTAAAAAGTTTACCCTACCTTAGTTTTAATCCAAAGTGTTTGGCCCAATGGCCAATACATTAGGGAATTGCCGCCTGAGGTTCCGTGTTCGAGTCCTCTCGATCAAGAGAGTGGAATCGTGTTCCCCAAAAAATCCCTCCATACGCCAGTAGGCTGCCAAGCGGTGTATACTAATCCGTAGGGCCAGGCCGAGGTGGGGTTTTCTGGGGTATGGGGTCAGAATGCGGTGGGACCACCACTTTAAAAAGTTTACCCTACCTTAGTTTATCCAAAGTGTTTGGCCCAATGGCCAATACATTAGGTATTGCCGCCTGAGGTTCCGTGGTTCGAGTCCTCTCGATCAGCGAGAGTGGAACTGTGTTCCCCAAAAATCCCTCCATACGCCAGTAGGGCCAAGCGGTGTATACTAATCCGTAGGGCCAGGCCGAGGTGGGGTTTTCTCGGGGTATGGGGTCAGAATGCGGTGGGACCACCACTTTAAAAAGTTTACCCTACCACAATTTTATCCAAAGTGTTTGGCCGAGTGGCCAATACATTAGGGTATTGCTGTCTGAGGTTCCGTGTTCGAGTCCTCTGATCAGCGAGAGTGGAATTGTGTTCCCCCAAAAAAATCCCTCCATACGCGTAGGGCCAAGCGGTGTATACTAATCCGTAGGGCCAGGCTGGAGGTGGGGTTTTCTGGGGTAGTCACTTTAAAAAGTTTACCCTACCTTAGTTTATCCAAAGTGTTTGGCCCAATGGCCAATATATTAGGGTATTGCTGTCTGAGGTTCCGTGTTCGAGTCCTCTGATCAGCGAGAGTGGAACTGTGTTCCCCAAAAAAATCCCTCCATACGCGTTGGGCCAAGCGGTGTATACTAATCCGTAGGGCCAGGTCGGAGGTGGGGTTTTCTGGCGTATGGGGCCGTAATGCGGTGGGATCAGTCACTTTAAAAAGTTTACCCTACCTTAGTTTTATCCAAAGTGTTTGGCCCAGTGGCCAATACATTAGGGAATTGCTGTCTGAGGTTCCGTGTTCGAGTCCTCTGATCAGCGAGAGTGGAACTGTGTTCCCCCAGAAAAATCCCTCCATACGCGTAAGGCCAAGCGGTGTATACTAATCCGTAGGGCCAGGCCGGAGGTGGGGTTTTCTGGGGTATGGGGCCGTAATGCGGTGGGACCAGTCACTTTAAAAAGTTTACCCTACCTTAGTTTTAATCCAAAGTGTTTGGCCAAGTGGCCAATACATTAGGGAATTGCAGTCTGAGGTTCCGTGTTCGAGTCCTCTGATCAGCGAGAGTGGAACTGTGTTCCCCAAAAAAATCCTTCCATACGCGTAGGGCCAAGCGGTGTATACTAATCCGTAGGGCCAGGCCGGAGGTGGGGTTTTCTGGGGTATGGGGCCGTAATGCGGTGGGACCAATCACTTTAAAAAGTTTACCCTACCTTAGTTTTAATCCAAAGTGTTTGGCCCAGTGGCCAATACATTAGGTATTGCTGCCTGAGGTTCCGTGGTTCGAGTCCTCTCGATCAGCGAGAGTGGAATCGTGTTCCCCAAAAATCCCTCCATACGCCAGTAGGGCTGCGGTGTATACTAATCCGTAGGGCCAGGCCGGAGGTGGGGTTTTCTGGGGTATGGGGCCGTAATGCGGTGGGACCAGTCACTTTAAAAAGTTTACCCTATCTTAGTTTTAATCCAAAGTGTTTGGCCCAGTGGCCAATACATTAGGGAATTGCTGTCTGAGGTTCCGTGTTCGAGTCCTCTGATCAGCGAGAGCGGAACTGTGTTCCCCCAAAAAAATCCCTCCATACGCATAGGGCCAAGCGGTGTATACTAATCCGTAGGGCCAGGCCGGAGGTGGGGTTTTCTGGGGTATGGGGCCGTAATGCGGTGGGATCAGTCACTTTAAAAAGTTTACCCTACCTTAGTTTATCCAAAGTGTTTGGCCCAATGGCCAATACATTAGGGTATTGCTGTCTGAGGTTCCGTGTTCGAGTCCTCTGATCAGCGAGAGTGGAACTGTGTTCCCCCAAAAAAATCCCTCCATACGCGTAGGGCCAAGCGGTGTATACTAATCCGTAGGGCCAGGCCGGAGGTGGGGTTTTCTGGGGTATGGGGCCGGAATGCGGTGGGACCACCACTTTAAAAAGTTTACCCTACCTTAGTTTTAATCCAAAGTGTTTGGCCCAAAGGGCCAATACATTAGGTATTGCCGCCTGAGGTTCCGTGTTCGAGTCCTCTCGATCACGAGAGTGGAACTGTGTTCCCCAAAAATCCCTCCATACGCCAGAGGCCATGCGGTGTATAGTAATCGGTAGGGCCAGGGCGGGGGTGCGGTTTTCTGAGGTATGGGCCGTAATGCGGTGGGATCAGTCACTTTAAAAAGTTTACCCTACCTTAGTTTATCCAAAGTGTTTGGCCCAATGGCCAATACATTAGGTATTGCCGCCTGAGGTTCCGTGTTCGAGTCCTCTCGATCAATGAGAGTGGAACTGTGTTCCCCAAAAAATCCCTCCATACGCCAGTAGGCCAAGCGGTGTATACTAATCCGTAGGGCCAGGCCGAGGTGGGTTTTCGGGGTATGGGGTCAGAATGCGGTGGGACCACCACTTTAAAAAGTTTACCCTACCTTAGTTTATCCAAAGTGTTTGGCCCAATGGCCAATACATTAGGTATTGCTGCCTGAGGTTCCGTGGTTCGAGTCCTCTCGATCACGAGAGTGGAATCGTGTTCCCCAAAAAATCCCTCCATACGCCAGAGGGCCAAGCGGTGTATACTAATCCGTAGGGCCAGGCCGAGGTGGGTTTTTCTGGGGTATGGGTCAGAATGCGGTGGGACCACCACTTTAAAAAGTTTACCCTACCTTAGTTTTAATCCAAAGTGTTTGGCCCAATGGCCAATACATTAGGGAATTGCCGCCTGAGGTTCCGTGTTCGAGTCCTCTCGATCATGAGAGTGGAACTGTTCCCCAAAAAATCCCTCCATACGCCAGTAGGCCAAGCGGTGTATACTAATCCGTAGGGCCAGGCCGGAGGTGGGGTTTTCTGGGGTATGGGGTCAGAATGCGGTGGGACCACCACTTTAAAAAGTTTACCCTACCTTAGTTTATCCAAAGTGTTTGGCCCAATGGCCAATACATTAGGTATTGCTGCCTGAGGTTCCGTGTTCGAGTCCTCTCGATCAATGAGAGTGGAACTGTGTTCCCCAAAAATCCCTCCATACGCCGTAGGGCCAAGCGGTGTATACTAATCCGTAGGGCCAGGCCGAGGTGGGTTTTTCTGGGTATGGGGTCAGAATGCGGTGGGACCACCACTTTAAAAAGTTTACCCTACCTTAGTTTTAATCCAAAGTGTTTGGCCCAATGGCCAATACATTAGGAATTGCTGCCTGAGGTTCCGTGTTCGAGTCCTCTCGATCGAGAGTGGAATCGTGTTCCCCAAAAATCCCTCCATACGCCAGTAGGGCCAAGCGGTGTATACTAATCCGTAGGGCCAGGCCGAGGTGGGGTTTTCGGGGTATGGGTCAGAATGCGGTGGGACCACCACTTTAAAAAGTTTACCCTACCTTAGTTTATCCAAAGTGTTTGGCCCAATGGCCAATACATTAGGTATTGCTGCCTGAGGTTCCGTGTTCGAGTCCTCTCGATCAGCGAGAGTGGAATCGTGTTCCCCAAAAATCCCTCCATACGCCAGTAGGCCAAGCGGTGTATACTAATCCGTAGGGCCAGGCCGGAGGTGGGGTTTTCTGGGTATGGGGTCAGAATGCGGTGGGACCACCACTTTAAAAAGTTTACCCTACCTTAGTTTATCCAAAGTGTTTGGCCCAATGGCCAATACATTAGGTATTGCTGCCTGAGGTTCCGTGGTTCGAGTCCTCTCGATCAATGAGAGTGGAACTGTGTTCCCCAAAAATCCCTCCATACGCTGTAGGGCCAAGCGGTGTATACTAATCCGTAGGGCCAGGCCGAGGTGGGGTTTTCTGGGTATGGGGTCAGAATGCGGTGGAACCAGTCACTTTAAAAAGTTTACCCTACCTTAGTTTTAATCCAAAGTGTTTGGCCCAGTGGCCAATACATTAGGGAATTGCTGTCTGAGGTTCCGTGTTCGAGTCCTCTGATCAGCGAGAGTGGAACTGTGTTCCCCCAAAAAAATCCCTCCATACGCCGAGGGCCAAGCGGTGTATACTAATCCCGAGGGCCAGGCCGAGGTGGGGTTTTCTGGGGTATGGGGTCAGAATGCGGTGGGACCACCACTTTAAAAAGTTTACCCTACCTTAGTTTATCCAAAGTGTTTGGCCCAATGGCCAATACATTAGGTATTGCCGCCTGAGGTTCCGTGTTCGAGTCCTCTCGATCAGCGAGAGTGGAACTGTGTTCCCCAAAAATCCCTCCATACGCCAGTAGGCCAAGCGTGTATACTAATCCGTAGGGCCAGGCCGGAGGTGGGGTTTTCTGGGGTATGGGGCCGTAATGCGGTGGGACCAGTCACTTTAAAAAGTTTACCCTACCTTAGTTTTAATCCAAAGTGTTTGGCCAAGTGGCCAATACATTAGGGAATTGCTGTCTGAGGTTCCGTGTTCGAGTCCTCTGATCAGCGAGAGTGGAACTGTGTTCTCCCAAAAAAATCCCTCCATACGCGTAGGGCCAAGCGGTGTATACTAATCCGTAGGGCCAGGCCGGAGGTGGGGTTTTCTGGGGTATGGGGCCGTAATGCGGTGGGATCAGTCACTTTAAAAAGTTTACCCTACCTGAGTTTATCCAAAGTGTTTGGCCCAATGGCCAATACATTCGGGTATTGCTGTCTGAGGTTCCGTGTTCGAGTCCTCTGATCAGCGAGAGTGGAACTGTGTTCCCCCAAAAAAATCCCTCCATACGCGTAGGGCCAAGCGGTGTATACTAATCCGTAGGGCCAGGCCGGAGGTGGGGTTTTCTGGGGTATGGGGCCGTAATGCGGTGGGATCAGTCACTTTAAAAAGTTTACCCTACCTTGGTTTATCCAAAGTGCTTGGCCCAATGGCCAATACATTAGGGAATTGCTGTCTGAGGTTCCGTGTTCGAGTCCTCTGATCAGCGAGAGTGGTCCCCCAAAAAAATCCCTCCATACGCGTAGGGCCAAGCGGTGTATACTAATCCGTAGGGCCAGGGCGGAGGTGGGGTTTTCTGGGGTATGGGGCCGTAATGCGGTGGGACCAGTCACTTTAAAAAGTTTACCCTACCTTAGTTTATCCAAAGTGTTTGGCCCAATGGCCAATACATTAGGGTATTGCTGTCTGAGGTACCGTGTTCAAGTCCTCTGATCAACGAGAGTGGAACTGTTCCCCAAAAATCCCTCCATACGCCAGTAGGCCAAGCGTGTATACTAATCCGTAGGGCCAGGCCGAGGTGGGGTTTTCTGGGTATGGGGTCAGAATGCGGTGGGACCAGTCACTTTAAAAAGTTTACCCTACCTTAGTTTATCCAAAGTGTTTGGCCCAATGGCCAATACATTAGGGTATTGCTGTCTGAGGTTCCGTGTTCGAGTCCTCTGATCAGCGAGAGTGGAACTGTGTTCCCCCAAAATAATCCCTCCATACGCATAGGGCCAAGCGGTGTATACTAATCCGTAGGGCCAGGCCGGAGGTGGGGTTTTCTGGGGTATGGGGCCGTAATGCGGTGGGATCAGTCACTTTAAAAAGTTTACCCTACCTTAGTTTATCCAAAGTGTTTGGCCCAATGGCCAATACATTAGGGTATTGCTGTCTGAGGTTCCGTGTTCGAGTCCTCTGATCAGCGAGAGTGGAACTGTGTTCCCCAGAAAAATCCCTCCATACGCCAGAGGCCAAGCGGTGTATACTAATCCGTAGGGCCAGGCCGAGGTGGGGTTTTCTGGGTATGGGGTCAGAATGCGGTGGGACCACCACTTTCAAAAGTTTACCCTGTCTTAGTTTTAATCCAAAGTGTTTGGCCCAGTGGCCAATACATTAGGGAATTGCTGTCTGAGGTTCCGTGTTCGAGTCCTCTCGATCAATGAGAGTGGAACTGTTCCCCAAAAATCCCTCCATACGCCAGTAGGCCAAGCGGTGTATACTAATCCGTAGGGCCAGGCCGAGGTGGGGTTTTCTGGGTATGGGGTCAGAATGCGGTGGGACCACCACTTTAAAAAGTTTACCCTACCTTAGTTTATCCAAAGTGTTTGGCCCAATGGCCAATACATTAGGGTATTGCTGTCTGAGGTTCCGTGTTCGAGTCCTCTGATCAGCGAGAGTGGAATTGTGTTCCCCCAAAAAAATCCCTCCATACGCGTAGGGCCAAGCGGTGTATACTAATCCGTAGGGCCAGGCCGGAGGTGGGGTTTTCTGGGATATGGGGTCGTAATGCGGTGGGACCAGTCACTTTAAAAAGTTTACCCTACCTTAGTTTATCCAAAGTGTTTGGCCCAATGGCCAATACATTAGGGTATTGCTGTCTGAGGTTCCGTGTTCGAGTCCTCTGATCAGCGAGAGTGGAACTGTGTTCCCCCAAAAAAATCCCTCCATACGCGTAGGGCCAAGCGGTGTATACTAATCCGTAGGGCCAGGCCGGAGGTGGGGTTTTCTGGGGTATGGGGTCGTAATGCGGTGGGATCAGTCACTTTAAAAAGTTTACCCTACCTTAGTTTATCCAAAGTGTTTGGCCCAATGGCCAATACATTAGGGTATTGCTGTCTGAGGTTCCGTTTTCGAGTCCTCTGATCAGCGAGAGTGGAACTGTGTTCCCCAGAAAAATCCCTCCATACGCGTAAGGCCAAGCGGTGTATACTAATCCGTAGGGCCAGGCCGGAGGTGGGGTTTTCTGGGGTATGAGGTCAGAATGCGCGGACCACCACTTTAAAAAGTTTACCCTACCTTAGTTTATCCAAAGTGTTTGGCCCATTGGCCAATACATTAGGGAATTGCTGTCTGAGGTTTCGTGTTCGAGTCCTCTGATCAGCGAGAGTGGAACTGTGTTCCCCCAAAAAAATCCCTCCATACTCCGAGGGCTGCGGTGTATACTAATCCGTAGGGCCAGGCCGAGGTGGGGTTTTCTGGGTATGGGTCAGAATGCGGTGGGACCACCACTTTAAAAAGTTTACCCTACCTTAGTTTATCCAAAGTGTTTGGCCCAATGGCCAATACATTAGGTATTGCTGCCTGAGGTTCCGTGTTCGAGTCCTCTCGATCAGCGAGAGTGGAATCGTGTTCCCCAAAAATCCCTCCATACGCCAGTAGGCCAAGCGGTGTATACTAATCCGTAGGGCCAGGCCGAGGTGGGGTTTTCTGGGGTATGTCAGAATGCGGTGGGACCACCACTTTAAAAAGTTTACCCTACCTTAGTTTTAATCCAAAGTGTTTGGCCCAAAGGGCCAATACATTAGGTATTGCTGCCTGAGGTTCCGTGGTTCGAGTCCTCTCGATCAACGAGAGTGGAACTGTGTTCCCCAAAAATCCCTCCATACGCCAGTAGGGCTGCGGTGTATACTAATCCGTAGGGCCAGGCCGAGGTGGGGTTTTCTGGGGTATGGGGTCAGAATGCGGTGGGACCAGTCACTTTAAAAAGTTTACCCTACCTTAGTTTTAATCCAAAGTGTTTGGCCAAGTGGCCAATACATTAGGGTATTGCTGTCTGAGGTTCCGTGTTCGAGTCCTCTGATCAGCGAGAGTGGAATTGGGATCCCCCAAAAAAATCCCTCCATAGGAGTAGGGCCAAGCGGTGTATACTAATCCGTAGGGCCAGGCCGGAGGTGGGGTTTTCTGGGGTATGGGGCCGTAATGCGGTGGGATCAGTCACTTTAAAAAGTTTACCCTACCTTAGTTTATCCAAAGTGTTTGGCCCAATGGCCAATACATTAGGGTATTGCTGTCTGAGGTTCCGTTTTTGAGTCCTCTGATCAGCGAGAGTGGAACTGTGTTCCCCCAGAAAAATCCCTCCATACGCGTAAGGCCAAGCGGTGTATACTAATCCGTAGGGCCAGGCCGGAGGTGGGGTTTTCTGGGGTATGGGGCCGTAATGCGGTGGGACCAGTCACTTTAAAAAGTTTACCCTACCTTAGTTTTAATCCAAAGTGTTTGGCCCAGTGGCCAATACATTAGGGAATTGCTGTCTGAGGTTCCGTGTTCGAGTCCTCTGATCAGCGAGAGTGGAACTGTGTTCCCCCAAAAAAATCCCTCCATACGCGTAGGGCCAAGCGGTGTATACTAATCCGTAGGGCCAGGCCGGAGGTGGGGTTTTCTGGGGTATGGGGCCGTAATGCGGTGGATCAGTCACTTTAAAAAGTTTACCCTACCTTAGTTTATCCAAAGTGTTTGGCCCAATGGCCAATACATTAGGGTATTACTGTCTGAGGTTCCGTGTTCGAGTCCTGTGATCAGCGAGAGTGGAACTGTGTTCCCCCAAAAAAATCCCTCCATACGCGTAAGGCCAAGCGGTGTATACTAATCCGTAGGGCCAGGCCGGAGGTGGGGTTTTCTGGGGTATGGGGCCGTAATGCGGTGGGACCACCACTTTAAAAAGTTTACCCTACCTTAGTTTTAATCCAAAGTGTTTGGCCCAATGGCCAATACATTAGGTATTGCTGCCTGAGGTTCCGTGGTTCGAGTCCTCTCGATCGAGAGTGGAACTGTGTTCCCCCAAAAATCCCTCCATACGCCAGGGCCAAGCGGTGTATACTAATCCGTAGGGCCAGGCCGAGGTGGGGTTTTCTGGGGTATGGGGTCAGAATGCGGTGGGACCACCACTTTAAAAAGTTTACCCTACCTTAGTTTATCCAAAGTGTTTGGCCCAATGGCCAATACATTAGGTATTGCCGCCTGAGGTTCCGTGTTCGAGTCCTCTCGATCAATGAGAGTGGAACTGCGGTTCCCCCAAAAAATCCCTCCATACGCGTAGGGCCAAGCGGTGTATACTAATCCGTAGGGCCAGGCCGGAGGTGGGGTTTTCTGGGGTATGGGGCCGTAATGCGGTGGGATCAGTCACTTTAAAAAGTTTACCCTACCTTAGTTTATCCAAAGTGTTTGGCCCAATGGCCAATACATTAGGGTATTGCTGTCTGAGGTTCCGTGTTCGAGTCCTCTGATCAGCGAGAGTGGAACTGTGTTCCCCCAAAAAAATCCCTCCATACGCGTAGGGCCAAGCGGTGTATACTAATCCGTAGGGCCAGGCCGGAGGTGGGGTTTTCTGGGGTATGGGGCCGTAATGCGGTGGGACCAGTCACTTTAAAACGTTTACCCTACCTTAGTTTTAATCCAAAGTGTTTGGCCCAGTGGCCAATACATTAGGGAATTGCTGTCTGAGGTTCCGTGTTCGAGTCCTCTGATCAGCGAGAGTGGAACTGTGTTCCCCCAAAAAAATCCCTCCATACGCGTAGGGCCAAGCGGTGTATACTAATCCGTAGGGCCAGCCGGAGGTGGGGTTTTCTGGGGTATGGGGTCAGAATGCGGTGGGACCACCACTTTAAAAAGTTTACCCTACCTTAGTTTATCCAAAGTGTTTGGCCCAATGGCCAATACATTAGGTATTGCTGCCTGAGGTTCCGTGTTCGAGTCCTCTCGATCACGAGAGTGGAATCGTGTTCCCCAAAAATCCCTCCATACGCCAGTAGGCCAAGCGGTGTATACTAATCCGTAGGGCCAGGCCGAGGTGGGGTTTTTCGGGGTATGGGGTCAGAATGCGGTGGGACCACCACTTTAAAAAGTTTACTCCTACCTTAGTTTATCCAAAGTGTTTGGCCCAATGGCCAATACATTAGGTATTGCTGCCTGAGGTTCCGTGGTTCGAGTCCTCTCGATCAATGAGAGTGGAATCGTGTTCCCCAAAAATCCCTCCATACGCCAGAGGGGCCAAGCGTGTATACTAATCCGTAGGGCCAGGCCGAGGTGGGGTTTTCTGGGGTATGGGGTCAGAATGCGGTGGGACCACCACTTTAAAAAGTTTACCCTACCTTAGTTTATCCAAAGTGTTTGGCCCAATGGCCAATACATTAGGTATTGCTGCCTGAGGTTCCGTGTTCGAGTCCTCTCGATCGAGAGTGGAATCTGTTCCCCAAAAATCCCTCCATACGCCGTAGGCCAAGCGGTGTATACTAATCCGTAGGGCCAGGCCGAGGTGGGGTTTTCTGGGGTATGGGGTCAGAATGCGGTGGGACCACCACTTTAAAAAGTTTACCCTACCTTAGTTTATCCAAAGTGTTTGGCCCAATGGCCAATACATTAGGTATTGCTGCCTGAGGTTCCGTGTTCGAGTCCTCTCGATCACGAGAGTGGAACTGTGTTCCCCAAAAATCCCTCCATACGCCAGTAGGCCAAGCGGTGTATACTAATCCGTAGGGCCAGGCCGAGGTGGGGGTTTTCTGGGTATGGGTCAGAATGCGGTGGGACCACCACTTTAAAAAGTTTACCCTACCTTAGTTTTAATCCAAAGTGTTTGGCCCAGAGGCCAATACATTAGGGAATTGCTGTCTGAGGTTCCGTGTTCGAGTCCTCTGATCAATGAGAGCGGAAGTGTGTTCCGCCAAAAAAATCCCTCCATACGCCAGGGCCAAGCGGTGTATACTAATCCGTAGGGCCAGGCCGAGGTGGGGTTTTCTGGGGTATGGGGTCAGAATGCGGTGGGACCACCACTTTAAAAAGTTTACCCTACCTTAGTTTATCCAAAGTGTTTGGCCCAATGGCCAATACATTAGGTATTGCCGCCTGAGGTTCCGTGTTCGAGTCCTCTCGATCACGAGAGTGGAACTGTGTTCCCCAAAAATCCCTCCATACGCCAGTAGGCCAAGCGGTGTATACTAATCCGTAGGGCCAGGCCGAGGTGGGGTTTTCTGGGTATGGGGTCAGAATGCGGTGGGACCACCACTTTAAAAAGTTTACCCTACCTTAGTTTATCCAAAGTGTTTGGCCCAATGGCCAATACATTAGGTATTGCCGCCTGAGGTTCCGTGGTTCGAGTCCTCCGATCAGCGAGAGTGGAACTGTGTTCCCCAAAAATCCCTCCATACGCCAGAGGGCCAAGCGGTGTATACTAATCCGTAGGGCCAGGCCGAGGTGGGGTTTTCTGGGTATGGTCAGAATGCGGTGGGACCACCACTTTAAAAAGTTTACCCTACCTTAGTTTATCCAAAGTGTTTGGCCCAATGGCCAATACATTAGGTATTGCTGCCTGAGGTTCCGTGTTCGAGTCCTCTCGATCACGAGAGTGGAATCGTGTTCCCCAAAAATCCCTCCATACGCCGTAGGGCCAAGCGGTGTATACTAACCGTAGGGCCAGGCCGAGGTGGGGTTTTCTGGGTATGGGTCAGAATGCGGTGGGACCACCACTTTAAAAAGTTTACCCTACCTTAGTTTATCCAAAGTGTTTGGCCCAATGGCCAATACATTAGGTATTGCCGCCTGAGGTTCCGTGTTCGAGTCCTCTCGATCAGCGAGAGTGGAATCGTGTTCCCCAAAAATCCCTCCATACGCCAGAGGCCAAGCGGTGTATACTAATCCGTAGGGCCAGGCCGAGGTGGGGTTTTCGGGGTATGGGGTCAGAATGCGGTGGGACCACCACTTTAAAAAGTTTACCCTACCTTAGTTTATCCAAAGTGTTTGGCCCAATGGCCAATACATTAGGTATTGCCGCCTGAGGTTCCGTGTTCGAGTCCTCCGATCAGCGAGAGTGGAACTGTGTTCCCCAAAAATCCCTCCATACGCCAGTAGGCCAAGCGGTGTATACTAATCCGTAGGCCAGCCTGAGGTGGGGTTTTCTGGGTATGGGGTCAGAATGCGGTGGGACCACCACTTTAAAAAGTTTACCCTACCTTAGTTTTAATCCAAAGTGTTTGGCCCAATGGCCAATACATTAGGTATTGCTGCCTGAGGTTCCGTGTTCGAGTCCTCTCGATCGAGAGTGGAACTGTGTTCCCCAAAAATCCCTCCATACGCCAGTAGGCCAAGCTGTGTATACTAATCCGTAGGGCCAGGCCGAGGTGGGTTTTCTGGGTATGGGGTCAGAATGCGGTGGGACCACCACTTTAAAAAGTTTACCCTACCTTAGTTTATCCAAAGTGTTTGGCCCAAAGGGCCAATACATTAGGTATCATTGCCTGAGGTTCCGTGTTCGAGTCCTCTCGATCACGAGAGTGGAACTGTGTTCCCCAAAAAATCCCTCCATACGCCAGAGGGCCAAGCGGTGTATACTAATCCGTAGGCCAGGCCGAGGTGGGGTTTTCTGGGGTATGGGGTCAGAATGCGGTGGGACCACCACTTTAAAAAGTTTACTCCTACCTTAGTTTATCCAAAGTGTTTGGCCCAATGGCCAATACATTAGGTATTGCTGCCTGAGGTTCCGTGTTCGAGTCCTCTCGATCAATGAGAGTGGAATCGTGTTCCCCAAAAATCCCTCCATACGCCAGTAGGCCAAGCGGTGTATACTAATCCGTAGGGCCAGGCCGGAGGTGGGTTTTCTGGGGTATGGGGTCAGAATGCGGTGGGACCACCACTTTAAAAAGTTTACCCTACCTTAGTTTATCCAAAGTGTTTGGCCCAATGGCCAATACATTAGGTATTGCTGCCTGAGGTTCCGTGTTCGAGTCCTCTCGATCAATGAGAGTGGAACTGTTCCCCAAAAATCCCTCCATACGCTGTAGGGCCAAGCGGTGTATACTAATCCGTAGGGCCAGGCCGAGGTGGGGTTTTCTGGGTATGGGGTCAGAATGCGGTGGGACCACCACTTTAAAAAGTTTACCCTACCTTAGTTTATCCAAAGTGTTTGGCCCAATGGCCAATACATTAGGTATTGCCGCCTGAGGTTCCGTGTTCGAGTCCTCTCGATCAGCGAGAGTGGAACTGTTCCCCAAAAATCCCTCCATACGCCAGTAGGCCAAGCGGTGTATACTAATCCGTAGGGCCAGGCCGAGGTGGGGTTTTCTGGTATGGGGTCAGAATGCGGTGGGACCACCACTTTAAAAAGTTTACCCTACCTTAGTTTATCCAAAGTGTTTGGCCCAATGGCCAATACATTAGGTATTGCCGCCTGAGGTTCCGTGTTCGAGTCCTCTCGATCCGAGAGTGGAACTGTGTTCCCCAAAAAATCCCTCCATACGCCAGTAGGCCAAGCGGTGTATACTAATCCGTAGGCCAGGCCGAGGTGGGGTTTTCTGGGGTATGGGTCAGAATGCGGTGGGACCACCACTTTAAAAAGTTTACCCTACCTTAGTTTATCCAAAGTGTTTGGCCCAATGGCCAATACATTAGGGAATTGTTGTCTGAGGTTCCGTGTTCGAGTCCTCTCGATCAATGAGAGTGGAATCGTGTTCCCCAAAAATCCCTCCATACGCTGTAGGCCAAGCGGTGTATACTAATCCGTAGGGCCAGCCGAGGTGGGGTTTTCGGGGTATGGGGCCGTAATGCGGTGGGACCACCACTTTAAAAAGTTTACCCTACCTTAGTTTATCCAAAGTGTTTGGCCCAATGGCCAATACATTAGGTATTGCCGCCTGAGGTTCCGTGTTCGAGTCCTCTCGATCAGCGAGAGTGGAATCGTGTTCCCAAAAAATCCCTCCATACGCCGTAGGGCCAAGCGGTGTATACTAATCCGTAGGGCCAGGCCGAGGTGGGGTTTTCGGGGTATGGGTCAGAATGCGGTGGGACCACCACTTTAAAAAGTTTACCCTACCTTAGTTTATCCAAAGTGTTTGGCCCAATGGCCAATACATTAGGTATTGCCGCCTGAGGTTCCGTGTTCGAGTCCTCTCGATCAGCGAGAGTGGAACTGTGTTCCCCAAAAAATCCCTCCATACGCCAGAGGCCAAGCGGTGTATACTAATCCGTAGGGCCAGGCCGAGGTGGGGTTTTCTGGGTATGGGGTCAGAATGCGGTGGGACCACCACTTTAAAAAGTTTACCCTACCTTAGTTTATCCAAAGTGTTTGGCCCAATGGCCAATACATTAGGTATCATTGCCTGAGGTTCCGTGTTCGAGTCCTCTCGATCAATGAGAGTGGAATCGTGTTCCCCAAAAATCCCTCCATACGCCGTAGGCTGCGGTGTATACTAATCCGTAGGGCCAGCCGGAGGTGGGGTTTTCGGGGTATGGGTCAGAATGCGGTGGGACCACCACTTTAAAAAGTTTACCCTACCTTAGTTTATCCAAAGTGTTTGGCCCAATGGCCAATACATTAGGTATTGCTGCCTGAGGTTCCGTGTTCGAGTCCTCTCGATCAATGAGAGTGGAACTGTTCCCCAAAAATCCCTCCATACGCCAGTAGGCCAAGCGGTGTATACTAATCCGTAGGGCCAGGCCGAGGTGGGGTTTTCGGGGTATGGGGTCAGAATGCGGTGGGACCACCACTTTAAAAAGTTTACCCTACCTTAGTTTATCCAAAGTGTTTGGCCCAATGGCCAATACATTAGGTATTGCTGCCTGAGGTTCCGTGGTTCGAGTCCTCTCGATCAATGAGAGTGGAACTGTGTTCCCCAAAAATCCCTCCATACGCCAGTAGGCCAAGCGGTGTATACTAATCCGTAGGGCCAGGCCGAGGTGGGGTTTTCTGGGTATGGGTCAGAATGCGGTGGGACCACCACTTTAAAAAGTTTACCCTACCTTAGTTTATCCAAAGTGTTTGGCCCAATGGCCAATACATTAGGGAATTGTCATTGCCTGAGGTTCCGTGTTCGAGTCCTCTGATCAATGAGAGTGGAACTGTGTTCCCCAAAAATCCCTCCATACGCCAGAGGCTGCCGTGTATACTAATCCGTAGGGCCAGGCCGGAGGTGGGGTTTTCTGGGGTATGGGGCGGTAATGCGGTGGGACCAGTCACTTTAAAAAGTTTACCCTACCTTAGTTTATCCAAAGTGTTTGGCCCAATGGCCAATACATTAGGGTATTGCTGTCTGAGGTTCCGTGTTCGAGTCCTCTGATCAACGAGAGTGGAACTGTGTTCCCCAAAAAAATCCCTCCATACGCGTTGGGCCAAGCGATGTATACTAATCCGTAGGGCCAGGCCGGAGGTGGGGTTTTCTGGGGTATGGGGCCGTAATGCGGTGGGACCAGTCACTTTAAAACGTTTACCCTACCTTAGTTTTAATCCAAAGTGTTTGGCCCAGTGGCCAATACATTAGGGTATTGCTGTCTGAGGTTCCGTGTTCGAGTCC
This sequence comes from Anisodus acutangulus, assembly GCA_029783415.1. Lineage (NCBI taxonomy): Eukaryota > Viridiplantae > Streptophyta > Magnoliopsida > Solanales > Solanaceae > Anisodus > Anisodus acutangulus. Next base: position 28,939,378 of record CM056500.1, on the reverse strand, counting down.
TCTGATCAGCGAGAGTGGAACTGTTCCCCCAAAAAAATCCCTCCATACGCGTAGGGCCAAGCGGTGTATACTAATCCGTAGGGCCAGGCCGGAGGTGGGGTTTTCTGGGGTATGGGGCCGTAATGCGGTGGGATCAGTCACTTTAAAAAGTTTACCCTACCTTAGTTTATCCAAAGTGTTTGGACCAATGGCCAATACATTAGGGAATTGCTGTCTGAGGTTCCGTGTTCAAGTCCTCTGATCAGCGAGAGTGGAACTGTGTTCCCCCAAAAAAATCCCTCCATACGCGTAGGGCCAAGCGGTGTATACTAATCCGTAGGGCCAGGCCGGAGGTGGGGTTTTCTGGGGTATAAGTCAGAATGCGGTGGGACCACCACTTTAAAAAGATTACCCTACCTTAGTTTATTCAAAGTGTTTGGCCCAATGACCAATACATTAGGTATTGCTGCCTGAGGTTCCGTGTTCGAGTCCTCCGATCAATGAGAGTGGAATCGTGTTCCCCAAAAATCCCTCCATACGCCGTAGGCTGCCGGTGTATACTAACCGTAGGGCCAGGCCGAGGTGGGGTTTTCTGGGTATGGGGTCAGAATGCGGTGGGACCACCACTTTAAAAAGTTTACCCTCCCTTTTTTTATCCAAAGTGTTTGGCCCAATGGCAAATACATTAGGGTATTGCTGTCTGAGGTTCCGTGTTCGAGTCCTCTCGATCAGCGAGAGTGGAACTGTTCCCCAAAAATCCCTCCATACGCCAGTAGGGCCAAGCGGTGTATACTAATCCGTAGGGCCAGGCCGAGGTGGGGTTTTCTGGGGTATGGGTCAGAATGCGGTGGGACCACCACTTTAAAAAGTTTACCCTACCTTAGTTTATCCAAAGTGTTTGGCCCAATGGCCAATACATTAGGTATTGCTGCCTGAGGTTCCGTGTTCGAGTCCTCTCGATCAATGAGAGTGGAACTGTGTTCCCCAAAAATCCCTCCATACGCCAGTAGGGCCAAGCGGTGTATACTAATCCGTAGGGCCAGGCCGAGGTGGGGTTTTCTGGGTATGGTCGTAATGCGGTGGGACCACCACTTTAAAAAGTTTACCCTACCTTAGTTTATCCAAAGTGTTTGGCCCAATGGCCAATACATTAGGTATTGCCGCCTGAGGTTCCGTGGTTCGAGTCCTCTCGATCACGAGAGTGGAACTGTGTTCCCCAAAAATCCCTCCATACGCTGTAGGCCAAGCGGTGTATACTAATCCGTAGGGCCAGGCCGAGGTGGGGTTTTCTGGGTATGGGGTCAGAATGCGGTGGGACCACCACTTTAAAAAGTTTACCCTACCTTAGTTTTATCCAAAGTGTTTGGCCCAATGGCCAATACATTAGGTATTGCTGCCTGAGGTTCCGTGTTCGAGTCCTCTCGATCACGAGAGTGGAACTGTGTTCCCCAAAAATCCCTCCATACGCCAGTAGGCCAAGCGTGTATACTAATCCGTAGGGCCAGGCCGAGGTGGGGTTTTCTCGGGTATGGGGTCAGAATGCGGTGGGACTACCACTTTAAAAAGTTTACCCTACCTTTGTTTATCCAAAGTGTTTGGCCCAATGGCCAATACATTAGGGTATTGCCGCCTGAGGTTCCGTGTTCGAGTCCTCTCGATCACGAGAGTGGAACTGTTCCCCAAAAAATCCCTCCATACGCCAGAGGGCCAAGCGGTGTATACTAACTGTAGGGCCAGGCCGAGGTGGGGTTTTCTGGGTATGGGTCAGAATGCGGTGGGACCACCACTTTAAAAAGTTTACCCTACCTTAGTTTTAATCCAAAGTGTTTGGCCCATGGCCAATACATTAGGTATTGCTGCCTGAGGTTCCGTGTTCGAGTCCTCTCGATCGGCGAGAGTGGAACCGTGTTCCCCAAAAATCCCTCCATACGCCAGTAGGGCCAAGCGGTGTATACTAACTGTAGGGCCAGGCCGAGGTGGGGTTTTCTGGGGTATGGGGTCAGAATGCGGTGGGACCACCACTTTAAAAAGTTTACCCTACCTTAGTTTTAATTTAAAGTGTTTGGCCCAGTGGCCAATACATTAGGGTATAGCTGTCTGAGGTTCCGTGTTCGAGTCCTCTGATCAGCGAGAGTGGGACTGTGGTCCCCAAAAAAATCCCTCCATACGCCAG
>CM056500.1:28700525-28937126 GCA_029783415.1 Anisodus acutangulus | reverse complement strand
AACACATTGGCGTAAAACTACCTGGCGTCCCCGTGCAAAAGAGTGATCGGTCTGGATAATGTACCAAATATGTAAAGGCATGAAGAATAGCATAATGTAGAGTACGCCGAAGGTAGCCTAAGTCAAGAAGTAACCAACTTGTACAAAATGTCTCTAAGGGCCATAATATGCCTAAGTATCGTATATGCGTACGCATAATGCTTGGTCATACATATACATGCATATAACTCCATCAAGCCTGCTGTGGGCATCCCATCATATCATATCGACCCTCTGGTGAGGCATAATCATCATCATATTGGTTGATCGGTGGTGGTGCGTACATAGCGATTTAACCTTTCCCACACCCCATATACATATCATATAGTAGCGTATATAACTTTGTGTAGGTCATGGTATATACATGTATGTAATGCATGAATGATACTAAGACACTCTGAGTCTATCGTAGTGATGTAAGGTCGCTTGCACCTCCGATTAACATTATGGAACTACAATATATTTACGTTATGAGTCAATAAGACAAGATATACCATGAATCAACAAACTTCTTCACAGAGTGGAAGGGACATATACATTTCTAGCTTTCAAGAGTGTAGAGTTACTTTGGACGGGCATTCGTTTACGTGCCAAAGTTAAGGAAAGAGTAGCCTTGTGAACATACCTTTGTTGCTAATGACTCCACATACTGCATGTAATACTTCAACCTACATCAAGGAATTAAAATTATGGTTAATTCCATGAAAGGACTCAAAACACATATCTAAGCTAGTAGCTCTCTTACGGAAAAACCCTGGCAGCACTTCCCTTACTTTCCTCACTTCCCAAATTCAAAAACAAGCACCAAACAATGATATTAACAATATCAATAACCAATCCACATCCATTCCGCCCCTCAACAACGTAAGAAAACATCCGACAATTCAAACAATAATATAACGAGCTGGCAAGCTCAGTTTGTGATTAAACAACTATAGTTTTAAACACCTTCTTTCCTTCAAGAATGTATCCAACAACATTGACCACAACATACTCCATCCAACCCTCACATGTGACAACCATATGATAACATGAAACTACTCCAAAATAGTCCATAACAACACAACTTTTACATGATTTTCAGCCCCAATTTCCTATAAGTTCTTCACTACACCACTAGCTAGAACTTAGACAAGATTAAATACATGAAGGAAAGAGGTTTCGTTAACTCTAATTCACACTACAAGGGCAAGGTAAACATGGAAGTATCTTACATTGGATGAGAATTAATTTCCTTCACTTGGATTCTTCAAGATCGGAGACAATTTTTCAACTTGAATTGAAGAACAAGAAGAGGATTGCTTAAGATTCTTAAGGATTTAGGGCTGACTATTTTAGTTGGAGTTTCTCTTCCAATTGAAACTTGAAAAGAAAAGAGAATCACTTGAGGTCTCTTAGGGTTATGGCAAAATCATCTTTTTGGAGAAGGGTTTCTATAGCTGACTTTAGAGTGAATTTGCTGAGTGAAATTGAGAGTATAATGATGTTCATCAGCCCTTAAAAAGGGCCTCATGATCGACCAACACTTGCCCCTTTTGGTGGATTAATTTGGGCCCTTCCTTTTAGCAAGAGGTAACACACCTACTTGTCTCCTGCTTGCTTCATTAATAGGTGTCACATGCTGCCCTCATTCACTTAAACACGTCTCATCCTCGTTAATAATCATGACATGCTCAAGTTGGTAGAATCGGTAAGAAAGTAGCTCACCAAGTAGGGACCCCGGTAAGCAAGTAGCTCAATTTTATGTATCCAATAGCATGCGCCGTTGTTTTCCAAGTCTCATTCACCTTAACTTACTTAAGATTCTCTGTAAACCTTCATTAACCTTTGTAGAGTGGATTTCATCCTTTATAGGCTCATGTTAGATATCTTATAATGACAATAACTTATGAAGTACGAGGTATAACACTATGCATGTCTAATATCGTATAACCTCAAGATAATCCTCGATGTCCAAGACTAGGAGGACTAATATATGACTAATCTCAACATACAAAACCACGAGGTGTAACAAAATGCAAGGGTATTGACTCTCACCTCGGTGACTCTGATAAGCTATGATGCCTCACTCTTAATCACATCTCCGATCTAGAACAAGTGAGGCTACTTCTTTCTCATTGCCTCTTCTCCGCTTCCAAATTATATCTTCTTGATTCTTGTTCCTCCATAGTACTTTCTACTGAGGCTACCACCTTAGTTCTCATCGTGTGGACTTGAAGATCTAATATAGCTATGGTAACCTCCTCGTAGAAGATAGGTTCTCAAAGGACTCTGAACATCATCTTTGGAACATTCCAAGATGGATCCCCGATGCACTTCCTTAGCATAGATACATGGAAGACTGGATGCACCGCTCTAACTCGAGGATATTTCCAACTCATAGGCCACTTGGCCTATTCTACTCGCTATAACCCAAACCAGGAGGGCCATGACCGTCACCTGAGCCTTACTTGTCGAGCACCACTAGACAAACATTTACCACATAATCATAAATAAGCATGGGCCACGAAGTGCTCTCAACGAGGTAACCTGTCGACTCATAGAAATAAATAAGTTGTAAAGGTGCAAGACCGACAAGGCATATATGTACGCACATAGATGTTGGACATGACCGTCTGGCCGATAAGGCTACTATAGATGACTATACAACAAAAACATAGGCCTAGGAGGCCATGACATTTGATCGCATCATAACTATCTATAAGTCCTCTCATGAGTAATGCGTGACTTCATATGCTCGGGACAAAAAGGCACCGCTGCACTCCACATGCATATAAAAAAAATCGTATCAAGACTAGACCGCAACTCTGGAACAAGTAGAGCGGTCCAATATGAGCTGAATAGGCAACCTACTGGTGCGGTCCGTCGCCCTGTCTACCTGAACCTGTTGGCGTAAAACACAGCGTCCCCCATGCAAAAGGGGCGTCAGTACGGATAATGTACCGAATATGTAAGGCATGAAGAATAGCATAATAGAGGCATGAAGGTAGCCTAAGTCAAGAAGTAACCAACTTGTACAGAATGTCTCTAAGGGCCATAATATGCCTAAGTATCGTACATGTGCGTACATAATGCTTGGTCATACATATACATGCATATAACTCCATCAAGCCTCTGTGGGCATCCCATCATATCATATCAGCCTCTGTGGGCATAATCATCATCATATTGGCTGATCAGGTGGTGGTGCGTACATAGCGATTTAACCTTTCCCACACCCCATATACATATCATATAGTAGCGTATATAACGCCTGTGAGGTCATGGTATATACATGTATGTAATGCATGAATGATACTAAGACACTCTGAGTCTATCAGAGTGATGTAAGGTCGTTGCACCTCCGATTAACATTATGGAACTAACATATTTCATTATGAGTCAATAAGACAAGATATACATGAATCAACAAACTTCTTCAATAGAGTGAAGGACATATACATTTCTAGCTTTCAAGAGTAGAGTTACTTTGGACGGGCATTCGTTTACGTGCCAAAAGAAGGAAGAGTAGCTGTAACATACCTTTGTTGCTAATGACTCCACATACTGCATGTAATACTTCAACCTACATCAAGGAATTAAAACTATGGTTAATTCCATGGAAGGACTCAAAACACATATCTAAGCTAGTAGCTCTCTTACGGAAAATCGGGCAGCACTTCCCTTACTTTCCTCACTTTCCCAAATTCAAAACAGCACCAAACAATGATATTAACAATATCAATAACCAATCCCATCCATTCCACCCCTCAACAACGTAAGAAAAATCCGACAATTCAAACAATAGTATAACGACGGCAAGCTCGATTTGTGATTAAACAACTATAGTTTTAAACACCTTCTTCCTTCAAGAATTTATCAACAACATTAACCACAACATACTCCATCCAACCCTCACATGTGACAACCATATAATAACATGAAACTACTCCAAAATAGTCCATAACAACACAACTTTTACATGATTTTCAGCCCCAATTTCATAAGTTCTTCACCACACCACTAGCTAGAACTTAGACAAGATTAAATACATGAAGGAAAGAGGTTTCGTTAACCTAATTCAAGCACTACAAGGGCAGAAACATGGAAGTAGCTTACATTGGATGAGAATTAATTTCCTTCACTTGGATTCTTCAAGATCGGAGACAATTTTTCAACTTGAATTGAAGAACAAGAAGAGGATTGCTTAAGATTCTTAAGGATTTAGGGCTGACTAGTTTAGTTGGAGTTTCTCTTCCAATTGAAACTTGAAAAGAAAAGAGAATCACTTGAGGTCTCTTAGGGTTATGGCAAAATCATCTTTTTGGAGAAGGGTTTCTATAGCTGACTTTAGAGTGAATTTGCTGAGTGAAATTGAGAGTATAATGATGTTCATCAGCCCTTAAAAAGGGCCTCATGATCGACCAACACTTGCCCCTTTTGGTGGATTAATTTGGGCCCTTCCTTTTAGCGAGTAGGTGACACACCTACTTGTCACCTGCATGCTTCATTAATAGGTGTCACATGCTGCCCTTATTCACTTAAACACGTGTCTCATCCTCGTTAATAATCATGACATGCTCAAGTTGGTAGAATGGGTAAGAAAGTAGCTCGACCAAGTAGGACGGTAAGCAAGTAGCTCGACCAAGTAGGACGGTAAGCAAGTAGCTCAATTTTATGTATCCAATATCCCGTTTGTTTTCCAAGTCTCATTCACCTTAACTTACTTAAGATTCTGATAAACCTTCATTAACCTTGTAGGTAGATTTCATCCTTTATAAGATCATGTTAGATATCTTATAATGACAATAACTTATGAAGTACGAGGTATAACAATAGGCATGTCTAATATCGTATAACCTCGAAGATAATCCTGATGTCCAAGACTAGGAGGACTAATATATGACGAATCTCAACATACAAAACCACGAGGTGTAACAAAATGCAGGGGTATTGACTCTCACCTCATCTGACTCTGGATAAGCTATGATGCCTCACTCTTAATCACATCTCCGATCTGGAACAAGTGAGGCTACTTCTTTCTCATTGCCTCTTCTGCTTTCCAAATTATATCTTCTTGATTCTTGTTCCTCCATAGTACTTTCACGGAGGCTACCACCTTAGTTCTCATCGTGTGGACTTGACGATCTAATATAGCTATGGTAACCTCCTCGTAAGATAGGTTCTCAGTGACCTGAACATCATCTACTGGAACATTCCAAGATGGATCCCCGATGCACTTCCTTAGCATAGATACATGGAAGACTGGATGCACTGCCTCTAACTCTGAGGGTATTTCCAACTCATAGGCCACTTGGCCTATTCTACTGTCATAACCCAAACCGGAGGGCCATGACGGTCACCTGAGCCTTACTTGTCGAGCACCACTAGACAAACATTTACCACATAATCATAAATAAGCATGGGCCACGAGGGCTCTCACGAGGTAACCTGCTGACTCATAGAAATAATAAGTTGTAAAGGTGCAAGACCGACAAGGCATATATGTACGTACATAGATGTTGGACATGACCGTACGAGCCGATAAGGCTACTATAGATGACTATACAACAAAAACATAGGCCGAGGAGGCCACATAACATTTGACTGCATCATAACTATCTATAAGTCCTCTACTGGGGTACGTGACTTCATAAGGTCGGGACAGGGCACCATCGTACCCACATGCATATAAAAAAAATCATATCAAGACTAGACCGCAACTCTGGAACAAGTAGAGCGGTCCAATATGAGCTGAACAGGAAACCTACTGGTGCGGTCCATCGCCCTGTCTACCTGAACCTGTTGGCGTAAAACGCAGCATCCCCCATGCAAAAGGGGTGTCAGTACGGATAATGTACCGAATATGTAAGGCATGAAGAATAGCATAATAGAGGCATGAAGGTAGCCTAAGTCAAGAAGTAACCAACTTGTACAGAATGTGTCTAAGGGCCATATTATGCCTAAGTATCGTACATGTGCGTACATAATGCTTGGTCATACATATACATATATATAACTCCATCAAGCCTCTGTGAGCATCCCATCATATCATATCAGCCTCTGTGGGCATAAGCATCATCATATTGGTTGATCAGGTGGTGGTGGGTACATAACGATTTAACCTTTCCCACACCCCATATACATATCATATAGTAGCATATATAACGCCTGTGAGGTCATGGTATATACATGTATGTAATGCATGAATGATACTAAGACACTCTGAGTCTATCAAAGTGATGTAAGGTCGTTGCACCTCCGATTAACATTATGGAACTAACATATTTCATTATGAGTCAATAAGACAAGATATACATGAATCAACAAACTTCTTCAATAGAGTGAAGGACATATACATTTCTAGCTTTCAAGAGTAGAGTTACTTTGGACGGCATTCGCTTACGTACAAAAGAAGGAAGAGTAGCTGTAACATACCTTTGTTGCTAATGACTCCACATACTGCATGTAATACTTCAACCTACATCAAGGAATTAAAACTATGGTTAATCCCATGGAAGGACTAAAAACACATATCTAAGCTAGTAGCTCTCTTACGGAAAATCGGGCAGCACTTCCCTTACTTTCCTCACTTCCCCAAATTCAAAACAGCACCAAACAATGATATTAACAATATCAATAACCAATCCCATCCATTCCGCCCCTCAACAACGTAAGAAAAAATCCGACAATTCAAACAATAGTATAACGAGCGGCAAGCTCAGTTTGTGATTAAACAGCTATAGTTTTAAACACCTTCTTCCTTCAAGAATTTATCAACAACATTAACCACAACATACTCCATCCAACCCTCACATGTGACAACCATATTAATAACATGAAACTACTCCAAAATAGTCTATAACAACACAACTTTTACACGATTTTCAGCCCCAATTTCATAAGTTCTTCACCACACCACTAGCTAGAACTTAGACAAGATTAAATACATGAAGGAAAGAGGTTTCGTTAACCTAATTCAAGCACTTCAAGGGCAGAAACATGGAAGTAGCTTACATTGGATGAGAATTAATTTCCTTCACTTGGATTCTTCAAGATTGGAGACAATTTTTCAACTTGAATTGAAGAACAAGAAGAGGATTACTTAAGATTCTTAAGGATTTAGGGCTGACTAGTTTAGTTGGAGTTTCTCTTCCAATTGAAACTTGAAAAGAAAAGAGAATCACTTGAGGTCTCTTAGGGTTATGGCAAAATCATCTTTTTGGAGAAGGGTTTCTAAAGCTGACTTTAGAGTGAAATTGAGAGTATAATGATGTTCATCAGCCCTTAAAAAGTGCCTCATGATCGACCAACACTTGCCCCTTTTGGTGGATTAATTTGGGCCCTTCCTTTTAGCGAGTAGGTAACACACCTACTTGTCACCTGCATGCTTCATTAATAGGTGTCACATGCTGACCTTATTCACTTAAACAGGTGTCTCATCCTCGTTAATAATCATGACATGCTCAACCAAGAAGGACGGTAAGCAAGTAGCTCGACCAAGTAGGACGGTAAGCAAGTAGCTCAATTTTATGTATCCAATATCCCGTTTGTTTTCCAAGTCTCATTCACCTTAACTAACTTAAGATTCTGATAAACCTTCATTAACCTTGTAGGTAGATTTCATCCTTTATAAGCTCATGTTAGATATCTTATAATGACAATAAGTTATGAAGTACGAGGTATAACAATAGGCATGTCTAATATCGTATAACCTCGAAGATAATCCTGATGTCCAAGACTAGGAGGACTAATATATGACGAATCTCAGCATACAAAACCACGAGGTGTAACAAAATGCAGGGGTATTGACTCTCACCTCTGCTGACTCTGGATAAGCTATGATGCCTCACTCATAATCACATCTCCGATCTGGAACAAGTGAGGCTACTTCTTTCTCATTGCCTCTTCTGCTTTCCAAATTATATCTTCTTGATTCTTGTTCCTCCATAGTACTTTCACGGAGGCTACCACCTTAGTTCTCATCGTGTGGACTTGACAATCTAATATAGCAATGGTAACCTCCTCGTAAGATAGGTTCTCAGTGACCTGAACATCATCTACTGGAACATTCCAAGATGGATCCCCGATGCACTTCCTTAGCATAGATACATGGAAGACTGGATGCACTGCCTCTAACTCTGAGGGTATTTCCAACTCATAGGCCACTTGGCCTATTCTACTATCAGAACCCAAACCGGAGGGCCATGATGGTCACCTGAGCCTTACATGTCGTGCACCACTAGACAAACATTTACCACATAATCATAAATAAGCATGGGCCACGAGGGCTCTCACGAGGTAACCTGCTGACTCATCGAAATAATAAGTTGTAAAGGTGCAAGACCGACAAGGCATATATATGTATGTACATAGATGTTGGACATGACCGTACGAGCCGATAAGGCTACTATAGATGACTATACAACAAAAACATAGGCCGAGGAGGCCACATAACATTTTACTGCATCATAACTATCTATAATCCTCTACTAGAGTACGTGACTTCATAAGGTCGGGATAGGGCACCGTCGTACCCACATGCATAAAAAAATTGTATCAAGACTAGACCGCAACTCTGGAACAAGTAGAGTGGTCCAATATGAGCTGAACAGGCAACCTACTGGTGAGGTCCGTCGCCCTATCTACCTGAACCTCGCATGAAAACGCAAATGGGCCTCTCCATGCAAAGAGTGGCTTGGCATTTAATAATGTACCGAATATGTAAGGCATGAAGAATAACATAATAGAGGCATGAAGGTAGCCTAAGTAAAGAAGTAACCAACTTGTACAGAATGTCTCTAAGGGCCATAATATGCCTAAGTATCGTACATATGCGTACATAATGCTTGGTCATACATATACATATATATAACTGCATCAAGCCTCTGTGGGCATCCCATCATATCATATCAGCCTCTGTGGGCATAATCATCATCATATTGGCTGATAAGGTGGTGGTGGGTACATAACGATTTAACCTTACCCACACCCCATATACATATCATATAGTAGCGTATATAACGCCTGTGAGGTCATGGTATATACATGTATGTAATGCATGAATGATACTAAGACACTCTGAGTCTATCAGAGTGATGTAAGGTCGTTCCACCTCCGATTAACATTATGGAACTAACATATTTCATTATGAGTCAATAAGACAAGATATTCATGAATCAACAAACTTCTTCAATAGAGTGAAGGACATATACATTTCTAGCTTTCAAGAGTAGAGTTACTTTGGACGGGCATTCGTTTACGTGCCAAAATAAGGAAAAGTAGCTGTAACATACCTTTGTTGCTAATGACTCCACATACTGCATGTGATACTTCAACCTACATCAAGAAATTAAAACTATGGTTAATTCCATGGAAGGACTCAAAATACATATCTAAGCTAGTAGCTCTCTTACGGAAAATCGGCAAGACTTCCCTTACTTTCCTCACTTCCCAAATTCAAAGCAGACCAAACAATGATATTAACAATATCAATAACCAATCCCATCCATTCCGCCCCTCAACAATGTAAGAAAAAATTCGACAATTCAAACAATATTGCATATATTGCATCAGCACGCATCCTAAAACCGTTTTCGAGGCATCACAATATACAACATAGCCTTCTGGACCCTTTGGGAGAGTAAGAATTGGTGCCAATGTTAGTATGTCCTTTAACTCCTGGAAACTTTGCTCACATACATCGGACCATTGGAACTTTATGGCCTTTTTTGTCAACCATGTCAATAGTGATGATATGGTAGAAAATCCTGCTATAAACCTCCTATAATAACAGCTAAGCTTAAAAACAATGAACCTCTGATGGAGTCATGGGCCTCGGTCAATTCTTCACCGCTTCTACCTTCGAAAGTGTCAACTCTTATACCTTCATCCGACACTATATGACCAAGGAAAGCCATCAATTCAACCAAAACTCACACTTGGAGAGCTTAGCATACAACTTATGATCCCCGAGTGTTTGTAGTACTACCTGCAATTGATCCACATGATCTACCTCTGAGTGAGAATAACCAGAATATCATCTATAAATACTATCACAAATATATCCAGAAATGGGTGAAACACACTGTTCATTAGATCCATAAATGTTGTTGGCGCGTTTGTGAGCCCAAATAACATTACTAAGAACTTGAAGTGCCCATACCTTGTTATGAAAGCCGTTTTCGGAATGTCCTTCTCCTTGACCCTTAGCTGATGGTACCCTAAACTTAGGTCGATCTTTGAGAAACATTTTGCACCCTCAGAATCGATCAAACAAGTCATCAATCCTAAAAAGAGGGTAATTGTTCTTAATATTGACTTTATTCAACTGTTGATAGTCGATACACATTCGTAACGAATCATATTTCTTTCGTACAAATAATACCGATGCACCCCAAGGGGGTATACTGGGCCTAATGAAGCCTTTCTCAAGCAGATTTTTTAATTACTCCTTTAATTCTTTCAATTCAACTGGAGTCATTCTATAAGGAGAGATAGATATCGGCTGAGTGTCTGGCAACACATCCATACCGAACTCAATCTCCCTCTCGGGAGGAAGGCCTGCAAGTTCATCTGGAAATAAATCAAGAAACTCATTAACCACCGGAATTGATTGAAGAGTAGGAGGTAAAGCATCAGTAGCTCTAGCCTGAACAAGATGGTATATACAACTTCTAAAAATTATCTTTCTTGCCTTAAGGTATGAAATAAACCTACCCTTTGGCGTCGCAGTATTACCCTTCTATTCAAGGATTGGCTCGTCTGGAAACTGAAATCTAACATTTTTTGTTTGGTAATCAACATTAGTGTAGCACGATGCCAGCCAATCCATGCCCATAATAATCTCAAAATCAACTATTTCTAACTCTACCAGATCCGCTAGGGTCTGATGGTTACAAACTAACACTGCAAAATTCTGATAGACCCGTCTAGCAACTACCGACTCACCCACTGGTGTAGATACCACAAATGGCTCTTTTATCAACTCATGCTCCATACCAAACTTACAGGCAATGAAAGGGGTGACATATGATAGATTTGAGCCTAGATCTAACACTCATATACATTATGTGAACAGACTGATAATATATTTGTAATAACATCAGGTGAAGACTCCTGATCCTGGCCACCACCGAAGCTAGTTGCTCCACCCTTACCTTTGCCTTGACTGGCTGGTGTTTGATGACCTTGCTTTGACGAGCGTGCTAAAGATGATGAAGCTGCTATAGATCCGGCTTGCTGGGCCCATACTCCTCCGCCTTTTGTCAGACATTCCCGCATAATATGATTGGGATAACCACAAGAATAGCACACATCTGATCCTTGTTGGCATGACCCTGAATGGTCCTTACCACAGTGCTCATATCAAGTCAAAGGTGGCCTCATCTGACTAGAATCCCCTCTATAATAGGACCTTGATACTCATGAACTCTGATCTGGTCCAGATTGAGCAAACCGATCAACCCTTGACCTAAAAAATGATGATAGTGCACTAGTTGTCGGGTAGGATGGGCACCTATAAAAATATGGCCTAGGCCCACCTCTGAACTCTCTTATGTCACCTATGGACCTGGCCTTCTTGTGTTGACCCCAATCACATTCTCGATCTACCCGCTGTTTCTCTTACGATCCTTCATATTCTGTGCATAATCCGGAATGTGAGCAATATCCATATCCGGATTCAGAGAAGCCGTAGTACACTCATTAACCAAGTGTGGCTCCAACCCATTGACAAAGTTATGTACCTGGTCTCTCATCTCAGATATGATCGTAGGTGCATATCTGGCCAACGAATTAAACTGTAAGCTATATTCCCAAACACTCATATTACCCTGCTCAAGACATAAAAATCTATCCTGCTTGGCCCGTCGGAGCTCGACCGGTAGAAAATGTTGTAAGAAGGCTTTTAAAAACTCTCTCCATCCTGCTGGTGGGGCACGAGGTCCCCTAGAATTCTCCCATGTCTCATACCAGGTCACTGCGACATCCCGTAATATATAAAATGCAAACTTTATCGACTCAGCATCGGTGGCATCCATTACCCGCTAGGTACGCTGCATCTGATCTAGAAAATTCTGCAGGTCGCATTTAGGTCTGATCCTGTGAATACCGGAGGGTCCAGGTTGATGAAATCCTGAGCTCTCACACTAACTGCACTATCAGAAGGATCGATAGTCTGACGTTGGGCCTGGGTGGCCACCAATCGAGTCAATAACTATACAACACTTCGTATATCAAGATCCTCATCTAGAGTATCAAGCGGAGGAACTGGGGGTACGACAGCCCCACTAATATGATCCGACTTGGGAACGTATGAAAATAACAATCAAATATGCGGAATTAAACAACACAAAGTAAGATAGGTTTGATAGAAGAAATATACGGGAGAATAGATTGAAATCAAGTAATTGATCACAAACCAATGGAGAAGAGACTTGAACTCATGTTTGAATTACCAACTTGGATACATTCAAAGAGACGTTCAATTGAAGAGATTAATACTAACCCTACACTCACTAGGAGCACTACACTGCAATCTAGAACCTAGATACTAGAGAATCACTCTCAATCAATATCATCCAAAAAAACTAAGTAATGAAATAACAAATGTAGTATTTATACTACTTAGGCTAAGAAGACTACTAAGCTATTACAATTATGCCCTTAATGAAGTAAGGGCCTCTTTGCATAAATAACCACCTTCCGGTATTGACATCTTCATCCAATCCCATGCTTCTCTTCTTCAACCAAGTTGAGTCCCTCAAGGATCTCCAAGTCCGCTCCTTGCATGAACATGACTCATATGTCTTGGAGCTCCTCGGCATAGTCTCGGGTGAAGGAACTTGAGTGAGTTGTATCATGTTCCTTCCATGCTATTTCCCACATAGCTTGATAATCTTCACACATATGTCTTCAAAGGCTTATCCTTCATCATCAAGGGGTGTGATGTGTGAAGATACCCATTTGAGACCCCTTGAAGCTCCTCAAATGTGGTGAATATGCTCCATGGATCATTATTGGTTTGAAGCCGAATTCCACCATGAAAAGAGCATAATCACTTTTGTGCCATCCCGTATCGTATTATCCTCCCATTCTTAAAAAGGATTCGTCCTCGAATCCGAACCTTGAAAAAACCAAGGAAAGATATACGAAAATATGGTCCTCAAATCATGAGGGTTAGCACAAAAATAAATAATCAGTATGTTCACTCCAAGTACGGATGAACTTGTGGTACAACCACACATCAATGGTTATCATGAACAAACTCCGCACATATGAGGTTTCAAGAAGTTGATTCCTCCAATCATGAAATGAGGATAAAGCAAAGAAACCAATGAATTAAAAATACAAAACATGCAATGCTACATTGGTTCTAGATGACATGAAACTCATTTGATCCTCATCTCTAAAAAAAAAAAATCATTCCCAAGGTGGTATAATGACAAAGTCACATAAAGCCTCCCCGGGTCAAAAGGAAGAGATATCCACACATCTTGGTCAAGATCACAACTATTTACCCCATGTTCCCCCTTCAACATAAGATGCACCCAAAATACAAACACGAGCGTCATCATATGCAAATAGATAGTAAAGAAAGGTGTCACTCAAAACAACTTCTTCATCTATAGTGTCCTCAAATGTAGCTTCACTATTAGGTTCAAGAACAAGACCTTGCATGCTACTACAATTTTGGTCACATAAAGAAGAATTAGCAATTTGTAAACAAGTTTCACCTATCCTTTTCAAACATTCCTTCTCCGCAAGTGTATTATCATTTCCTAAAGGAAGATCTTCATCATAGGAAAGAGCGTAATCATTCCACATTGAATTCCTATAGACTTTGTAACCCCCAAATGTGGCGACACCTAGCACACCACAAAATATCACCTTCCCCACTTTTAAGTTTCAAACCTTGAAGCTCCAACATCGGTAGAATGCTCAAAAGAACCTCCAAACTGAACGACACTTGAAATTTAGGTTCAACTAACACTAAAGAATAAGAATATAGTGTCAAAACAACAAAATGATACAATTTGTTTTTGGGAATTTTCGGAATTTCAATTTTTTTTTGGATTTTCAAAATAGAAGAACCTAGGATTAAGAATTGTAGATACAATCCTTTAGCCTAAGCTATGATACCAAATGATATGATTTGATTTGGGAACGTATGAAAATAACAATCAAATATGCGGAATTAAACAACACAAAGTAAGATAGCTTTGATGGAAAAAATATAGGTGAGAATATAAGAAAGAAGGAATTGAAATCAAGTAATTGATCACAAACCAACGGAGAAGAGACTTGAACTCTTGATTGAATTACCAACTTGGAAACATTCAAAGAGAGGTTCAATTGAAGAGATTAAGACCAACCCTACACTCGCTAGGAGCACTACACTACACTACAATCTAGAACCTAGATACTAGAGAATCACTCTCAATCAATAATCATCCAAAAAACTAAGTAATGAAATAACAAATGTAGTATTTATACTACTTAGGCTAAGAAGACTACTAAGCTATTACAATTATGCCCTTAATGAAGTGAGGGCCTTGTTTGGTTGTCTTTTCAAGGAATGATGGCTTTGTCTTTAAAGATTGGCCTCTTTGCATAAATAACCACCTTCCGATCTTGACATCTTCATACAATCCGCTTCTCTTCTTCAACCAAGTTGAGTCCCTTAAGGATCTCCAAGGCATCTCCTTGCATGAATATGACTCATATGGCTTGGAGCTTCTCGGCATAGTCTCGGGTGAAGGAACTTGAGTGAGTTATGTCTTGTTCCTTCCATGCTATTTCCCATAGCTTGATCATCTTCACACATAGATCTTCAATGGCCTTCAAAGGCTTATCCTTCATTATCAAGGTGTGTGAGGTGTGAAGATACCCGTTTGAGACCCCTTGAAGCTCTTCAAATGTGGTGAATATGCTCCATGGATCATCATTGGTTTGAAGCCGAGTTCCACCATGAAACCTAGCTCTCATAATCACTCTTGTGTCATCCTGTATCGTATCACCTACTAAGCTTCTCTGGAGCTGGTGGAGTCGGGGAATCATATAGAGGAGTCACACTGTGGGCCTTACTCTAGCCCTTACTAGTGGGTTGCACTTGGCTGGTACCCTCGTCCGCATCCGTATTCAACGCCCTCTTACTCTGGGACTTCTTTCTTATTGTAGGCATTGCTGAAATTCATAAACACGAGACATATTAGGAGTGGAATACTTATTACTCAGCTCTACTGCACGATCTAGAACAAGATGGAAAGGTAACCGTCCTAAATACCTTGTAACATCTTGTTTATAAGTATGGTGCACGACACACCCATAAACAAAACTCTATTGGGCACGGCTTCCAGACTCCCTAGAACAAACCTGCTCTGATACCAAGTTTGTCACGATCAAAGCCAGAGGGCCATGACGGGCACTCGGACCTTACTTGCTGAGCACTACTAGACATACATTCACCACATTACCATAAATAAAATAATAAGCTAAAAAGGTGCAAGACCGACAAGGCTACCATTGATGAGACTATACAACAAAAACATAGGCTGAGGAGGCCACAGAACATCTAACTGTATCATAATTGTCTACAAGCCTCTACTGGAGTACGTGATATTATAAGGTCGGGACAGAGCCCTGCCATACCCATATGCATATAAACAATATCATACCAAGACTAGACTGCAATTCTGGAACAAGTAGAGTGGCCCAATATGAGCTGAATAGGCAACCTACTGGTGCGGTCCGTCGCCTTGTCTACTTGAACTTGCGGGCATGAAATGCAACATCCTCCATGCAAAAGGGGCGTCCGTACGAATAATGTACCGAGTATGTAAGGCATGAAAATAGCATAATGGAGACCTGAGTAACATGAGACAAGAGAGAATTAACCTGCACATAATGCCTCTAAGGGCCATAATATGCATAAGTATCATACATGTGCGTATATATAATGCCTGGTCATACATATATATGTGTATATATAACGCCATCAAGCCTTTGTGTGCATCCCATAATATCATATCGGCCTTTGTAGGCATAATCATCATCATATACCAGCTGATCAGGATGCGGTGCATATATAACAACATAACCTTTCTCATACCCCATATACATA
Source organism: Anisodus acutangulus (assembly GCA_029783415.1). Lineage (NCBI taxonomy): Eukaryota > Viridiplantae > Streptophyta > Magnoliopsida > Solanales > Solanaceae > Anisodus > Anisodus acutangulus. The sequence goes on along the minus strand of CM056500.1, from coordinate 28,920,985 downwards.
TCATATAGTAGCGTATATAACGCCTGTGAGTTCATGGTATATACACGTATATAATGCATGAATTATACTAAAACACTCTGAGTCTATCAGAGAGACGTAACGTCGTTGCACCTCCGATTAACATTATGGAACTAACATCATCAACATAACTTACTTTGAAAAATCAACAAGCCATAAGATAAGATCACTATCATTATATAGAAGTCAAGACCATTAACCTCTAACATATCTAAAAGTGGAGCCGTTGTGGATATTGTTCATTTACGTTCATTTCTTTCTGATCATGCCAAAAGAAGGATGAGTAGCCTTAACATACCTTTGTTGCTTACTTAATAACACGGCATCGGTTCAGCCCATTAGCAATTCAATCTACAAAAAATGATAAGGGACCATTACTAAGCTTACGGAAGCTAGAATTCAACACAAATTAGCGACTAGCTTATCTACGAAAATTTGGACAGCACCTCCCCTTATTCTTTTCACTTTCCTCAAATCAAACAACAAGTCCAAATGTCGAGAATGTCAGCAAACATATTAAATCAATATCTAACCTTATATCCATCACAATAGATCACCAAAACAGTCCACACCATCTCCCACAACAACCAAGTGCTAATTTGCACTTTTCCATCCATACAACTTAGCTAGAACTTGAATACACTTCAATAATGACAACCACAACATACTCAGGTTATACATACTGATTTTAAGCCATAAAACACTATCAAATGACCTCATAACAGTCCAACAAGTTGCAGCAACCTAGAACTCATTTCAGGCCATTTGTTCACAAGTTCTTTTTTCCACAACTTAGCTAAGACTCCAATAAACTCATACACATGAAGAAGAGAAGATTTGTTACCTTATACAGCAAGAAGAAACCCTAGAACAAGTCTCATTTAACTTGAGAGTTCTCACAACTTAGCCACAACGTCAAACAAATGACCTCCACCACTTCTACAATACTTTTAATGAAGAGTAGGTGGTTTAACCTTGGAGGAGGGGCTGCCTTGGGGTGTTTTGTATAGAAAACATTTGAGAGCTTAGGAGAGAAGATCAAAAACCTGAAATCATTTCATACCATGGAAAGGAATGAAACTTAAAGCCCTTTTTCCACTTAGAACCCTAATAGAAAAAAGGGGGTTGTTTGGGGTGAAAGAGAGAGAGAGAGTTGCTGAACTTTCTTTGGATGAAGATGGGTGAGAATGGCCATATTTCAGCCTTATATTATCCCTTATAGTCGACCACCCTCTTGCCCCAATGGGCCTCTCTTTATCTTTTAATTTGGGCCACAAAACAGCCTTAATTTGGGCCACCCATTGCCTTAATTTGGGCCTCTCATTTCAAGTAGGTGGATCACCTACTTATCACTTGCTAGCTTCATTAGTAGATGATACATGCTGGTCCTTTTCTCTTGAAAAGTGTTAAGTAGCTCAAGCTAGTAGGACTTGTAAGCAAGCAGCTCAAGCAAGTAGGATGGGTAAGCAAGCAGATCAATTTTATTTTCCTGAAATCTCATTGCTCACATTTAAGTGCATTCTTCAACCTCAACTTAGTCGTGTATATGTTGAATGAGAGTATGGGATGTAACAATAGGCATGTCTAATATCGTATAACCTCGAAGATAATCCTGATGTCCAAGACTAGGAGGACTAATATATGAAAAATCTCAACATACAAAACTACAATGTGTAACATATTTTAACCTATTTTTCAACCATACCGGTCTTGTAGCATCTCCCAAACTCATTCTAAGTGTCCTCCCATGGTTCAAGAGAAAATCCAAAGCTAAACTATCCAAATCCAACATCAAAAGTCTTGTGAGACTAGATGAGAGTGCTTCTTGTGTTATTGTCATGGTGAGGGTTCTTGTGAGTTGAGAAAGAATTTTGCTGGAAGATGAATCCTGGATAAGGTAAGATACTCCCTCTCTTAGTTTTCTTGAGCTTATCTAAGTTTTATCTAAACTATATGGATGAGAAAGTTGCAAGATAGCACTTGAAAATCGTATTTAAGAGGCTGTGTTGTATGGACTGTTTTAAGGTGGTTGTGAGCTATGTTTTGGGCTGGAAATTTATGGAGTAGCTTGAGTATGATGTTGTTAACATTGTTCTTGTGTTGTTGCTACTATGTTTCTTTATTTGGAAGAAAAGAGAAGGCGGAGACATGTTATTGCCTAGTTAAAAATGAGTTGGCAGCTTGTTGTTGTTATTGGAATATTTGGCTGCCTTGTAATTGTTTTCTCTATGTCTAATGAAATCTTGGGAAATGTAACGAGAACAGGGAAGATGCTTCCCGTTTTGATGTAAAATAAGATCATTCGTTTTATGATAGTTGTATCTTTCATAGCTTAACGATAGCGTCATTATCGTTGTTGTAGATTAGGGTGCGATGAATTGTGTTCAACGTGGTTATTGGATAGATTAATATAAGGTATGTAAAGGTTATTCATTTTCTCTTTTGGCATGACCTTAATTCCAAAATGACTTTTCAGAAAGAACCGTTTTAAAGAAGAGTTTTTAGCGAAAAGCATTCTATTATATTCAAGTCCTTTCCTTTAGAGTTATACATTGTCCCTTGTCGGCTCACATTCCAATTCATACTTATTCATCAATAGTGAGAAAGAAAAGAGTACATTCATATGGTTACAATTATTCAGCATATTTGTATTACCGAGTCGCACACGGCTGGGTAGGTACTTACCGAGCCTACATGGCTGGGTAGACACTTACAGAGCCTACATGGCCGAGTAGCCACTTACTGAGCTCATGTGGCTGGGTAGCTATTTATGTATCACATTACAGTAGTGTGTGAGTTGAGACAAGAGAAGGTAAGTACATACTCAGATTATCATTGACTCTCAGTACTTCTAGTTTATACATATTTCAGTTCAGTTTCAGCTTTAGTTATTCAGTTTCCTTACATGCTCGGTACATTATTTCGTATTGATATCCCTTTGTTTAGGGCATTGCATTTCATGCTTGCAGATTCTAACGGTCAGAGAGATAGACCCCCTAATAGGCGTGCCGAGCATCAGTTTGTTGGTAAGCTCCATTTCATTCGGAGTTGCTAGGTTTAGAGTTTCTGTTGTACAGACAGTATGGGTAGGCCGAGGCCTATCTCGACCACAGTTGTTATCTTTAGAGGCTTGTAGACATGTTATTGTATAGTTGTCAGTTTGGAGACCTTGTTGTCCCATTTATGTATATATGTTTTGGAGTTGTTTTCATTCTGATTTGAGATACTCATTGTTTACATTTTATCATGAGTACGGCTGCCTTGTTTGCCTATGTTGGTATTGTTTGAGTTTCAGCTTGGCCTTATGGGCCTAAGTATGCTGGATTACATCCAGAGCTCCAAGTTACAATTGGTATGCTCGATCAAGTAAGGCACCAGGTGATGATCTCACCATCTATGCCCTCTAGAGCTAGGTGTGACAAACTTGGTATTAGAGACAACCAAGTACACTGGCTAGTGCTTGGTCTACTGAGGGGTCAGTGAGTTTGAGAGTTCATGTGTTTATTATACTATTGGACCCTCTAGAGTTTACAAGGTTAGATGTAGACGAGGATCCACAGAATTTTATAGATCAACTTCATAGGATCTTCAGGGTTATGCATGCTACGGAGACGGAGGCGAGAGCTAGCAAATTTTTAGGTTGCGAGATATTGCCGTTCTTTGGTATGAATTTCAGGGTAATTTTATCCAGAGGTCAGGATGCTCCTCCAGTAGTTTGGGAGGATTTCACAAAGGCCTTCTTAGATCATTACTTGCCATTGGAGATTCGAGAGGCCAGAGCTGATCAGTTCCTCGCCCTCAGACAAGGCAACATGAGTGTCTGAGAGTATAGTCTCCGGTTTGATTCCTTAGCTGGATATACTCCTTCTATGGTAGAGACTATGCAAGCTAGGGTTCATCGATTTGTGTCCAGTCCTGAGCCACATTTGGTTGATGTGTATGATGGCGTTCTTGATTGATAACATGGACATTTCTCGGATTCAAACTTATATGCTCATAATTTAGAGGAGTGTAAGCGTGGGCGTCGGGCTGCATAGAGGGTTGAGGAGCGTAAGCATGGGCGTCAGGCTGCATATAGGGTTGACAAAGAGCAGAATAAGAGGGTGAGATCTGCTAGTCATCCTGGAGAGTTTCAGGGTGATTTTAGACCTGGATTTTTTGGACGGCCACCTAGGTCGCTACCATTTCAATCCCAGGGATACAGATCTGAGCAGTATATTATGTCCAGTCCACGGGAGAGCTCCCAAGATTTAGGGTCTCGGTACCAGAGGGGTTTAGGCTAGATGGGGCCTCCACCATGATGTGATAACTGTGGTCGGGGACACTTCGGGAGATGTCAACTAGGGTCAAATGCTTATTATGCATGTAGACAGTAGGGCCATATGATGAAGGATTGCCCACAGAGAGGTCGGGGTGGCATGGCACAACCGACTAGTTCGGTAGCGGGGTCTTTTACTTCAATGCATCCTACTGGGTGTGGGTCTCAGCCTTCAGCTGGTAGAGGTCGAGGTAGAAGTAGAGCTTCTAGTTCAGGCGGTAACCAAAACCGCATCTATGCTTTGACAAGTCGACAGGATCAGGAGTCTTCACCAGATATTGTGACAAGTATACTGACTATTTGTTCACATAACATTTATGCTTTAATAGATCTTGGATCTACTTTGTCCTATGTTACTCCGTTGGTCGCAGGGAAGTTTGGTATAGTACTTGAGTGTAACACCCCGTACTTCTCATCATGTCTACGACTAAGTTGAAGTCGACGAAGTTACTTGAATATGTAAGAATGAGGTTATAGTGTCCAAGTGTATGTATTATGTTAAGCCTAGTTAAAGTAAATGAGATTCATAAATGAATAAGATGTCGGACAAAGGTAGACGACCTACTAGTTTCACCTACTTTCTTAGACGTCCTACGTGCTTGAGCTACTACTTATCTGTCCTACTTACTCGATCTACTTGCTTACACGTCCTGCTTTCTTAAGCTACTTCTTTACACGTTCTAGCTGCTTGACCTACTTATTTGCCGTCCTACTTATTAAATTAGGAAGACACACATATTTAGAGAAAATCAGCAAACTTCTAGGTTAAGTAATTGACAAGTAGGTGCATCACCTACTTAAAATGAGAGGTCCAGGGAAAGAAAATGTGAGATGGGGCAGATCCAAGTCCAATCTGCCCAAGCCCATTTAAGGGATGATATATATAGATATCACCCCTTGGAATTTGTCATTCAACCCCTCTCTCCAAAATAATTCAACAGCATTCTCTCTTCTCTCTCTCTTACATTCTCCCACCAGCAAGAACAAGCCATGGATGTTCTCTCTCTTCCTCTTCTTCACGTGAACTTCAAGCTTTTATGGAAGCTCCATTTCCTCCTTCATAAACTCAAAGTAATCTTCTCTCTCTCAGAATTACAAGCAGCCATGATAGATTCTTCATCCTCCATAGCTTTCAAGTATTTCCTTTCTTCTTAAGCTTAAGGTAATTAATAATTTTCATGGGTTTGGCTGGATTATTTATGAAAAACTATACAATCTTACCTTTCCATGTTTGAACTTGAAAGAAAACCCTGAGTATCTATCCCAACCAGCCAAAAAGAGTTTGAGGTTGTTCTAGGTGTTGTATTGATGCCCTTTCCACTTTAGTTACCTAAAGAAAGCTTTAAGAGATGAAATTGAAGGGCTGGAAATTGGACAGCAGGTAAGTCCCTCCTTCTACTTCATATGTATAGGTTAGTTTAAGCTATAGATGTGTTTTAGTTGCTACAAGTTCATGGGTTGATGGTTGAAGTTATAAATGAGCTGGTGGACTTGTTATTTAGTTTTGGGGTTGTTCTTGTTGTTCTCTTAGGTGTTGTACATATGGTGGTTGGATGTTTTTGTTGTTGTGAATTGAGCTAGTGGTATGTGGAAGAAACGGGGGAGATGCTGCCCATTTGATTGTAAGATGAACTTTCCCTTGATGGTTGAATGATATAGTTGCATTGATAGTGATGTTGTATAACATGTTGGGACTGATTTCGTGGTATGTGGGGCTGTTCCTATCATTTTAATTTGTTGGAGATTGATATAATTATAGTTATGTATCGTTGATGGTGTTAAAAGGATTAGAAAAGAGATAGGCTTGGATAATCCCGTAGAAACGCTTGTAGAACGAACTTGTAGCTCATTAGCTAGTTGGTGTGTTCTTCTTGTTGATAGCGTCTTATTTTCCTAGTTGTAGTTGGACTTGTGAAGGAGGTTGGTCTTGCCATCTCAATCGGAATGTCTACTTAAAGGTAAGGTTATTTTCTTGACTCGCCACTACAACATGACATACGATATTTGCTTCTTATGTAAACCATGAAGTTTAGGGCTTCCAAGCGTAGTAGTTCCATGTTCCAAGTCTCATGAATCTCTTAAGAAAAGCTATATGTCCGTAATTAGTCATTATTCAAGTGTTTACTCCTAAGAATCGAGTTCCAAGTTTCTATGATGGGATTAGAATTCCCCTTATGTATGATCACGTTCCTATCACACAAAGTGAAATGAAAGAGATGTTATGTGCTCAAACATGGTCGTTACTCAAGCGTATTCGTCTCATAAATTAAGTTACAAGCTGTTGCAAAGAGGATAGAATTTCTGCTTAGGTGGGACCACACTAGTAACCTATAGAGTCCAATTCCATAATAGAATTCTAGAGGTACGTATGCATTTAACAGTTTCATGTACTCCATGTTTGGTGCTGCCTCCGTAATACGAGTATCATATATCTATTAGTAGTTTTGTACTCTTCTTAGAAAGTGTATACAGGGCACAGTGGTTCCCTTGCGAGACTCCTGATAGCATAACGATGGTTAGTAAGAGTTGCTCCACTCATATGTTTTAGCTTATTAGATGTCCTACTAAGGTATTACCCTGATGAGTTGAGTTTCATAAGTGTATAAGTAGCCACATATTTCTACCAGAGAGTAAGTACGAACTATAGTGGCACCCTCAAAATACCTTCCGTAGTGTGACGACTATTGGTTTATGAGGAAAATAGGACCTTACATGTTTGATAGTTGTTGTGTGTTATAGTGACTCATAGTATAAGTGAAAAGGATTTACTTGTTGACGATTGCTAGTTGATAGTTAGATGAGAACCATACTTGTTAATGATGGTAATAGTTTATAAGCATAGTTAAAGAGGTTATTGAATGTCATCTAAGTGGGTGATGTGTAGGACGACTATAAAACGACTTTCAGATGATAGTTGGAGAATTATGGATCTAAGGCTAAGGTATGGTATGTAGCAAGCTACGGGTTGTATGTATGGGACTACAACACGTTGCTCAAGGTAGATGATGTCTCACGGCTAACGTATAAGTAAGTATCATGGGGTGTAGAGCGTAAAGTAAGATGAATCACGTATTAGCTTCAGATGGTTTTCGATGGATTATAGGTCCTAGTGAAGATGAATTATATGGATGGGTTCTAGATTATCTTTAACGGATTATAGTTTGTTATTTAAGATGAGTCATACCGATAATATCCAAATTACCATTATCTGATTGTAGTATCTTACTTAAGATGAATTAGGTGTTGGCTTCCAGAGTATCACTAATGGATGATAGATTTCTATGTAAGATGAATTATATGACAGCTTAGTTAATATAAATGTATCCTTCTTGAGGATAAGACGTTATAGGGAGTTAGAATACAGGTTTTGGAAGCACCAATAAGGAATATAGTAAAGTGAGTTCGTATGTCCATCTCACATTTAGTGAGATAAAGTCCTAACAGATGTTCCCTTCCTATTTGAGTTCCTAGGAATAAAAAGTATCGCAAAATTCATGCTCAGGTGTTCCTTTCACGTGATGTCATTTGTATAGTAACAAGTCATTATATGGTTAAGAGTTTAGATGATCATTAAAGGGGTCATAGAACGTAACATAAAAGGAATTATGTCGTAAGCATCCAGATTACCATTGTGGGGGGGGGGGGGTATAAAGCTTCTTTTAAGATAAACCACATTGACGTAGACAATCATAGTCTATCCAAGGTAGAATGGTCCACAAGACTAGATAATGGTTTCTGAAGGTGTCATAATAGGGTGGTAGAATAGTAGGTATATTCCTATCATATCCAGCAACATAAAGTCTTATCATTTGATTTCTTTCTTTAATGTGAGTTCCAAAGAATGAAGTATCGTAAGTCTTCTACTTTTACAAAGTTGTTTCTCATGTGATATTATTTGTGTCATATCATGTCCTCGTCAATGATCCAACTCTCTTTGTTATGAATCTCATCTGTTTCCAAGGTTCATAGGTAAAAAAAAGCATCATAGAGCAGTAAGTATGTTAAGGCTACTCTTCCTTCTTTTGTCATGATCAAATGAAATGAACGTAAATGAATGATAGGATAATGGCTCCACTCTTAGATATGTTAGAGGTTGATGTTCTTGACTTCTATAAAATGATAGTGATATTATCTCATGGCTTGTTGAGTCTTCAAAGTAAGTTATGTTGATGATGTTAGTTCCATAATGTTAATCGGAGGTGCAACGACCTTACATTACTCCGATAGACTCACATTGTCTTATATAAATACCATGACCACACATGCACGTATGATATATGATATGTGTATGGGGTGTGGCAAAGGTGATGGCGTTATATACGCACCACCACCTGATCAGCTGGTTATATGATGATAATTATGCCCACATAGGTTGTTATGGTAAGGAAGATGCCTAATGAGGCCAATGGCGTTATATACGCATATATGTATGACTGCATACACATATACAATATACATGTGCATATCATGGCCCTCAATGGAAATTCATAGTTTCAAGTTGATTCTTCCCTATCTCTCCTTACACTTGATGTTCTTTCATATGATTATTTCAATCTACTTTACGTATGTGGTACAATCTTTCTATACTGACATCCCTTTTGTCGGGGGCGTTGCATTTGTTATATTTCACATTGCAGGCCCAATTATACAGGTTGGAAGGCTGGTTTACTACATAGTGCAGATCATCAGGGGAAGAGTTGCAAGCTCTAATTTCACCTGGAGCCAAGTCAAGTCTAGTAATTGCATTGCTGTTAGAGATTATGGGTAGCTTGGGGCTCTGTCCCAGCACTTGTATTAGTTGTTCAATAATAGGTACTCACAGAGGCTTCATAGACAGAGTCAGTGGGTTATTTTATATTCAATTGCATACCATGGGCCAGTGGTCACATTCATGTAAAAAATATTTTTGTTCACATAATTCATTTGTGTTACAAGTTACGTCATTTATCCTATTACAAGATCATAGTAGATGCATGTAGTGCATGGTCCGTCCAACTCATGTTTTGGGGAATGGCACTGAGTTTGCTAAGCAAGCCTTTTACGGTATCCACACCGGTTAGTAATCCAGTTATTGCTAGGCGAGTCTATCGAGGCTATGCGGTAGTGATCTGTAGCCGACAGACTTTAGTAGATCTTATTGAGTTAGAGATGGTTGATTTCGACATTATTATGGGCATAGATTGGCTAGCACCTTGTCATGCTAACATGGAGTGTTGGACAAAGATTGTCCGATTCCATTTTCTGGGCGAGCCTGTCCTAGAATGGAAGGGTAATGCGGCAACCCCTAAGGGTATTTCCTACCTTAAGGCAAAGAAGATGATCGCCAAATGGTGTAATTTATCATATTGTCCGAGTTAGAGATGCTGATGTTGAACCACTGACTCTTCAATTTGTTCTGGTGGGCAATGAATATCCAGATGTGTTCCCATATGAGCTTTCTAGTCTTCTTCCGGAGCGTGAGATTGACTTCGGCATTGATGTGCTTCCAAACACTCAACCGATATCCATTCCCCTTATAGGATGGCTCCTGCTGAGTTAAAAGAGCTAAAAGTAGTAGTTGAAAGATCTTCTGGAGAAGCGCTTTTACCGGCCTAGTACCTCACCTTGGGGTGTGCCGGTATTGTTCGTACGAAATAAAGATGGGTCACTGCGAATGTGCATTGACTACAAGCAGCTGAACAAAGTCACCATCAAGAATAAGTATCCACTTTCGAGAATTAATGACTTGTTCGATCAGTTCCAGGTGTTTCTCAAAGATTGACTTAAGATCAGGGTGCAAGAGAAAGATATTCCAAAGACGGCCTTCAAGACGAAATATGATGACTTCTAGTTTCACATAATGTCCTTTGGATTAACTAATGCTCTAGCAGTGTTTAGGAGCTAATAAATAGTGTATTCTGGCCATTCTTAGATTTGTTCGTGATTGTATTCATTAATGATATCATTGTTTGTTCACGTTCAGAGGCAGAACATGCATATTTTAGAGATGTACTTCCGACACTTCAGGACCGTAAGCTGTATGCGAAGTTTTCTAAATGTGAATTCTAGTTGAATTCTGTGGCATTCCTTTGTATCAATAAGGGCATAAAATTTGATACTCAAAAGATTGAGGCCGTGAAAACTTGGCCTAGGCCCACAACAAAAGCGGCTAAGTTTCTATGGACAGATGCTTGTGAGCAGAGCTTCCATTAGTTAAAGAATAAATTGGCGTTAGCACCAGTTCTAACACTTCCTGAGGGATCAAAAGGATATGCAGTTTATTGTGACACTTCAGGCATCGGGCTAGGATGCGTTCTGATGCGACATGGTAAAGTGATTGCCTGTGCGTCGAGACAATTAAAGAAGCATGAGAAAAATTATCTGACCTATGATTTGGAGTTAGCACCGGTGGTGCATGTGCTTAATATATAGCGCCATTATCTTTATGGAGTTCATGTTGACATTTTTACATATCATAAGAGCATACAATATATCTTTAAGCAGAAGGAGATGAATTTGTGGCAATGGCGATGTCTTGAGTTGCTAAAAGATCATGATGTTGATATCTTGTACCATCTAAAGAAGGCTAATGTTGTAGCCGATGCCCTCAACCATAAATCTATGGGATATTTAGCCTTTGTAGGGACAAATAAGAGAGAATTGACTTGTGAGTTGCATCAGTTAGCGAGTCTAGGAGTTCGGTTGCTGGACTCAGGTGATGGTGAAAGAGTATCAATATGAGGATCCCCAATTAGTGCAGTACAATGAGCAAGCTCAGCATAATGAGAAGTCACATTTTGAGCTAACGGAAGATGAAGTCCTAAGATACCGAGGCCCTATCAAGTGAGTGAATATTATCGGGTCATGAAGGAACTTCAAGAGAGGGTTCAAAGGGAGGAAATGGGAAAATGTGAAAATGAGGCCTTGGATGCTCAAGGAGGGTAATGTTCGACCCAAGAGAAGGACAAAATGTGCATTATTGCCGAACCTAGCACTTGTTTGCAAAGGGTTGATGAGGAGCACTACATGGTGTATCCCGTAAATGAAGGGTTTTTATTTGATGCTAATCAAGATACTAGCACTTTGCCTAGTATTGTGTCTTTTCTTTTTCAGGCATGCATGATGATATGATCGCCGAGGAGATGCCAAAAGGAATACCCCATTCTCAAGGTTTGCACATCTCTCTTTCCAACCCTTTTGGTTTTCAATGAGCAATCCCATAAGCTTTGTTAGGCATGACCCAAGAGCTATGGGAAGGTATGACAATACTTGTGATGTTCTAGTTGGAGTACCAAGGTTCTTTCATTCCATACCATGCTATACATGTGATGATGCCTCTTATGTGTCATTCTTATACTCAAATTGCAAGGAGTACCTCACACTATTATTAGTGATAGGGACTCCACCTTTCTTATGCCCTTGTGGAAGAGTCTTTGGGGTATATTTGGTACCAAGCTCATGTTCTCTACTTCATATCACATCCAAATGGAGGGGCAAACCGAGGTAGTGAATAAGACTCTTGAGAACATGATTCGGTGTGTGATTAGAGAAAAGACAACTTCTTGGGAGAACCATATGCTTTTGATTGATATTACTTGCAATAGGTTACCCCATTTCTCTATTTACATGACCCCATTTGATACTTGTTATGGCGATATCTCTCATGTAGCCTCTTTACTTGCTAGGAACACTTCAGATTACTCATGTGACTTTTTCTTTGTGTTCTTATGTGTTTCAATTTTGGGTTTACATGGACGGTGTGTGCATAATAGCTTAAGGAATATCCACGTCTTTGACTCCGGTGTTATATTCCCTTGTGATGAGTTGGTAGTAGTTTCATGTTTGGGTCGGACTAGTGCGGGGAATGAGATTTTAAATGGGTTTGTCTTTGTGTTACAACTCACATCTAGTCATGAGATCATCAATTGTTTCTTGAGAAATGAGGATTTGATGTTCTTCATGATGTGTAGAACCAATGTAGTTTCACATGCTTGTCATTTTAAATCCATTGGTTTCTTTGCTTCACCCTCATTTCATGATAGTTGGAGGTATCAACTTCTTAATGCCTCATATGTAGAAATCTTGTTCGTAGTGATCATTGATATGTGATTGTACCACAAGTTTACACATCCTTGGCATGCTAACGAGGTTATTATTGATTGAACTAGCCCTTATTCTTTGAGGACCATGTTTGTGTTTGTCTCTCCTTGGTTTTTGCAAGGTTCGAATTCGAGGACGAATCCTTTTCAAGAAAGGGAGGATGATACGATATCGGGAAGCACAAGTAACTCCAAATCATTCATATTAGATCAATCCAAGGAGCTCCAAGCTATGCAAGCAATTTTTATTCACAAAGGAACCTTGGAAGCACTTGAAGGGATGCGGACGCAAGTATTCAACATTTGAAGGATCGCGTGGGAGGAAGAAGAACCCGAGAATTCAAGCTGTCACAGTTTGTAGTGCCATCTGCGACAGCAGATATTGCCTTGTGACACCATCTGCGAATCACAGATGGTGCCTGGCGGGTGATTTGGGCCTGTTTTGGTCATTTCTTGCAATTTGAGGGCTTGGTCACTTTTGGGCCAAGTTTATAATAAGGAATGGTATAAATAGGTACTTAGCCTCATTTTACCCTTAGCGTGCTTTAATGATGAAACTTTTGAGAGAGATTAGTATTGTAGTAATAGTTTAGTTCTAGTTCTTAGTATAATTGTAGTGTAATTGTGAGGTTGTTCTAGACCTTGTTCTTGATTCACAAGTGAGCTTTGCTCACTAGTGGAATCATTCAACTCTATAGTTTATGTGCTTTAGTAGTCTAATTCCATTGAGGTCTTTGTTTTCATATGAAATTGGTTGCTTTGGATTGCTATTATTGTGACTATTCTCCTATCCTTTAATTTTGTGCATTTCAATTCAATTTCTTGGAGTTTCACTTTTAGGAATCGTATCATATCGTGCCAATGCAAGCATGCCATGTGCTACTCGGAAGGCCTTGGCAATATGATAGAGCTATGAATCATAAAGGAAGAACCAATCGGTACTCGTTTGTGCATGAAGGGCACAAGTATGTTCTACATCCGTTGTCACCTTTGCAAGTTAATGAAGTCTATCGGAAGATGAGGGAGCTAAAGGAGAAAGGGAAGGGTGTGGAAGGAAGTAGTGGAGAAGTTGAAGTTGTAGAGGAAATGCACCTAGGGGGAAAGAGAAGGTGGCTCTCTTAGCTATTTAGGGGAGATTAGGGAGGAGATGGAGGAGCAACACCCGGTGGTCCTTATCATGCATAGAGACTACTCTTTGAACACTAACGAACTAACCTATTATTTGCCTAGTTGTATTTCTTCTCTCTCTTTTGTAGGATTATGATGATGTGTTCCCCACGGAACTTCCCAAGGGATTGCCCCCTTAAGGGGAATTGAGCACCAAACTGACTTTGTCCCAGGTTCACAATTGCTAAACAAACTGGCTTATAGAGCCAACCCGGAGGACACCAAAGAACTCCAAAGGCAAGTGGATGAACTCCTTAAAAAGGGAGTTGTGCAAGAAAGCATGAGTCCGTGTGTCGTGCCGGTGATATTGGTTCCCAAGAAAGATGGATCATGGAAAATGTGTGTAGATTGTCGAGCCATTAACAAGATCACAGTAAAGTATCATCATCCCATACCTAGACTTGATGATATATTAGATGAATTAAATGGTTTATGTGTCTTTTCAAAGATTGATCTAAGGAGCAGATACCATCAAATTTGAATGAAACTCGGAGATGAATGGAAAACTGCATTCAAGACCAAGTTTGGTCTCTATGAATGGTTAGTAATGTCATTTGGTCTCACTAATGCTCCTAGTACTTTCATTCGTCTAATGAATCATGTGATGAAACCTTTCATTGGAAAATTCATAGTTGTTTACTTTGATGACATATTAGTGTATAGCAAAACCATGGATGAGCATGTTGATCATTTGAAGTGTGTGTTTGAAGTACTTTGGTAAGAAAACCTTTATGATAATGTCGCTAAATGCTCTTTTTGTGTTGATGAAGTTGTTTTCTTGGGCTTTGTCACAGTTCAATGGGCATAGAGGTGGATGAATCCAAAATATATGCTATTAAGAATTGGCCAACTCCTAAATCTATTGGTGATGTGAGAATTTTTCATGGATTGACTAGTTTCTATAGGCAAATTGTTAAAGGATTTAGTACCATAGCCGCTCCCTTGATCGAGGTAATCCGAAAGGATAAACTTTTTTCTTGGGGTGACAAGCAAGCAAGAGACTTGGAAACCTTGAAACAAATGCTTAGCTCTGCACCATTGTTGCAATTACCCGATTTTGATAAAATCTTTGAAATTGAATGTGATGCTAGCAAAGTAGGTATTGGTGTCATTTTGATGCAAGACCAAAAACTCATTGCCTATTTTAGCAAAAAGCATAAAGGTGCGACTTTGAATTATTCCAATACCTACTTTACTAACATCACATTTGAACAATGGTGCGGAGCTAAGCATTTGTTTCAAGGTTTCAAAGGCTCTTGCTTGCTCCTCACCCCAAGAAAAAAGTTTATCCTTTTGGATTACCTCGATCAAGGGAGCGACTATGGTACTAAATCCTTTAACAAGTGCCTATAGAAACTAGCCAATCCATGAAAACTTCTCACATCACTAATGGATTTAGGAGTTGGCCAATTCTTAATAGCGTCTATTTTGGATTCATCCACCTCTACGCCCCCTTGAACTCACAACAAAGCCCAAGAAAATAACTCCATCAACACAAAAAGAGTATTTAACCACATTAGCATAAAGTTGTTCTTGTCTAAGCACTTCAAACACACACTTCAAATGATCAACATGCTCATCCATGGTTTTGCTATATACTAAGATGTCATCAAAGTAAACAACCACAAATTTTCCAATAAAAGATTTCATCACATGATTCATTAGATGCATGAAAGTGCTAGGAGCATTAGTGAGACCAAATGGCATCACTAACCATTCATAGAGACCAAACTTGGTCTTGAATGCAGTTTTCCATTCATCTCTAGGTTTCAGTCAGATTTGATGGTATATGCTCCTTAGATCAATCTTTGAAAAAACACATGAACCACTTAATTCATCTAACATTTTATCAAGTCTAGGTATGGGATGGCGATACTTCATCATGATCTTGTTGACGGCTTGACAAACTAGGCACATTCGCCATGATCCATCTTTCTTGGGAATCAAAATCATTGGCACATCACATGGACTCATGCTTTCTTGCACAACTCCTTTTTTGAGAAGTTCATCCACTTCCCTTTGGAGTTACTTAGTGTCCTTTTGGTTGGCTCTATAAGTCGATTTGTTTGGCAATTGTGACCCCAAGACAGCCAATTTGGTCCTCAATTCCCCTTAAGGAAGGAAATCCCTTGGGAAGTTTCGTGGGGAACACAACATCATAATCCTGTAAAAGAGAAGAAATACAACTAGGCAAAGAAGAGGCTAGTTCCTTAGTGTGCAAAGAATAGTCCTTATGTATGATAAGGACCATCAGGTGTTGCTCCTCCATCTCCTCCCTAATCTCCCCTAAACTAGCTAAGAGAGTCACATTCGCCTTTTGTCTAGGTGCCTTCACCATGTAACTTCCCTCTACGACTTCAACTTCTCCACTACTTCCTTCCACACCCTTGCCTTTCTCCTTTAGATCCCTCATATTCCGGTAGACTTCATTAACTTGCAAAGGTAACAATGGGTATAGAACATGCTTGTGCCCTTTATGTACAAACGAGTACCGATTGGTTCTCCCTTCATGATTCATAGATCTATCATATTTCCAAGGCCTTCTGAATAGCACATGGCAAGCTTGCATTGGCACCACATCACATAATATCTCATCTTGGTGTTTGCCAATCTTAAACTGATCAAGACTTGTGTGTGTACCCTCTACTCACCACATTCATTCAACCATTGGAGCTTGTAAGGAGTTGAGTGTTTAGTGGTCGGAATCTTCAATATTCCACCAAGGTGGTACTTGCTACATTAGCACAACTTCCACTATCAATGATCAAGGAACATACATTTCCCTTGATGAGGCATTTAGAATGGAAGAGGTTTTCCCTTTGGCTTGGATCATCCATAGATTTAATTACCATTGCCCTCCTCAATACATAGTTTGGCACATTGAGCCTCCCTTCTTGAGGCATATTATTGATTAACAAGGGTCTCCTTGCTAACTCACATGGAACGGTAACGTCCTCATCTTTCTCACTTCCCTCATCATCTACACAATCATCATCTTCTTGAGTACCTCCTTCATCAACCTCCTCATACTCCCTCTCATCCTCATCACTACAAGGATCTTCAACCCTTACAATGAATGCCCTCCTGTTGGGACACTCACTCATTCTATGAACATATCCTTGACATTTGTAATATTGGATGGGTTTAGCATTAGTACCTCCTTCTTTTGGCGCAAACTTTGGAGGTTGTTTCCCAACTTGATTGTTCTTGACAAATGGCTTCTTGGAATCTTGCATGTTGCCCTTGTTCTTTTGCCAATTAGAGGAAGAAGTTCCCCCTTCTTTGTTCTTGCTCCATGAAGTTGAATACCCCTTGGATTTGATCGATTTATCCTCCTTGAGCCCCTTCTCAATTTCAATTGCAGCTTTAAGAGTTTCGTCAAGTTTATTATAACTATGAAGCCTCATTTGGGATGCGATCTCTTTATTCAACTGGCTCAAAACCGAGTTATGACATTCAATTCTTCTTCTTCGAAATCAATCCTTATTTTCACAAGTTGGAACTCGTCACAGTACTCCTCTACACTTTTGAGATTTTGTTTCAAGGTATAGACCTTCTTTAGTTGTTCTTGCTTGTACCGATCGGACACATACTTTCTTGACATGATCATTTTTAATTCTTCCCAAATAGGAGTTAGAGCAAGTCCATTGGTTTGAGTTTCCCACGATGTCGAGGCGAATACTTCAAATTGAGCTATGCCTTCTTCACTTCGGATATTTCATTGGTGATGAAGATCCGATCACAATGTGTAATCCAATCGAGGAACACATCCGGACACTACTTCCCTTGAAGATTGGAATGGTGACTTTGATGGAATTAAGAATCATGTCTCGCCCACCGATGTTCCCATGGTTTCCATGGTCCCTATAGAGTTCTTTGCCATAATCATCACCGTAGTAGTTACGTCCTTGGTAACCATCACAGTCTCGGTAACTTCCTTGCCTACCCACTTGAGGGAAAGGACCATTCCTTCCACCTCTACCCCGGTGTGGACCTTGATAAGGTATTTATTGTCCCCTCATTTGATCGGTCAACTCGATTACCCCAACCTCTTAACTCCTCTTGCAAATCATCTCCATGTGGCTGGACATGTCGGATTGGTTGACAAATATTTGGTGGTGGTTGGTGTGGATTAGTTCATTTGGTAGTGGTACAATTGGGTTCTCATTTCGAGGTGGTGGTGGTACAATTGGGTTCTCATTTGGAGGTAGTGGCGGTGTGTTGTTAGGGGGAGTGGGTTGGAACTTGTGGTGAAAGATCTCATATGTCATGGTAGGAGAGGTTATCATCTTGCACTCTACTAGTGGATGCTTGAAGATTTTGACCTTGGGGTAGCAATGATGCTTGCCTACCGACCCTTCAATAACGCCCACCCGAACATCCAAACTAGTCATTTGACGGTTAATGTCCACCAAAGCATTCATCACATCAACAAGAGTAGGTCCCCCGATGGGAACTTGGGTCTCATCGCTCGAACTTATCATGGTACCTATTTTAGAACAATCTATCAAAACAAACAAACATGTTAGGTTAGGAAAATAAACCTCACAAGTCACTCGAGTATGCGCACTTTTGGTTTCCTCACAAATTATCTTGCCTAATGATTGTACCTTGTTTAGTCTAGTGAGTTACAAGGGTTCAGTTTATACTCCGAGATCAAGAGTGGATCTTTGTCAACTCTATGAAAGAACGATTCGACTCAAACTAACGGACTTGATTCAAGAAGTGATCGATGAAGTTAAAAAGAGAAAAGAATGAAAGAAGATGTTCAAGAACTAGCTAATCACTTTGTAAGATCAATTACAAGTGTTAACTAGTTTAGATGATCAAAGTAATGGAAAGAAAATCGAAATGAAATGAATTTTGAGTCAAAAACCTAAAAAGCGTGGTCTGTTATTCACTGTGCAGGACCTGCGGTTTGCATACAGTGCTTGCGGCATAGTCTACGGTTCACAAATATTGTTGTTGAGTTCCCAAAATCACTGCAGAAGTCTACGCCTGCTCTGCAATTCGCATATGTCACCTGCGACACAACATGCGGTTCACAGGTTGTGCTTTTGAATTGGCTGATTTGTGGGCCCCAACCAACCTAAAACTTTCCTTTTTTAGATCTACAAACACCTTTTTGCCACTTGACTTGCATTCTTTTGGACCAAATGTCTCTTTTGAGTATCTTATTCCTCATGAATATATGAAGATAGCTCAAAAACATGAAGAATACCCAAAATTCAATGGTGGTCCAAATCAACTCCAAATTACCCCAAATTTAAATCCATGCTCCCCTTGATGAGTATAAAAACCCACCAACCTTTGAATCCAATAATGCCCTCCTTCACCAAAACCCACTTTCATGTTTCAAACCTTCAAGGTCCTTCAATGGTAGAATCTTCAATACACCTCCAAATGCCATGAAATTTGAGACCTATGAATTTTTTATATCAAGGAACTTAAATTTAATCTCAAATCCACTAACAAAACTTTGGGGGGGGGGGTTATTTTATTTTTTATTTTGTAGTAACAATAACCAAGACTAGATTTGTAGGAACAAATATAGAACCTAAGCTCTGATACCAATTAATACAATAGAGGATAGAAGAAAAAGGAAACTAACAAGGAATTCAAAAAGATAAGGAAATTAAAGGATAGATAAGTTGACACAAAGAGAAATACCAATTGACAATCAAGGTTCTATATAACCAAGACCTCCAATTGAGTAATCACAGTCACCAAACTTCTTAAGGTGACCGTAAGGGAAACAAAGTCCCCAAGCAACCAACCTTCTCAACAAAGCATTCAACCAAAAGCTTCAACAAGCTCTCATCTCTCATGCTCCCAATGGAGTCTCACAATTTTAATACTTCATATTCATAAAAGTCTACCTAATGAAATAAACTAAAGTAGTATTTATAATGAAGTAAGGGCCTTGTTTGGTTGTGATGCAATCCTAGTTTCCTCAAGATCGTCTATGTGGAGTCAAGACCATGAGCTCCAAGTGTCACGAGGGTTGCACATGAGGATGGATGTTAGAAAGCATACTTTACTGCATTCCCAAGGATTCCGAGTGTGGATGATTGCATGAGAAGGTGAAAAGACCAAGAATGTCAAGGATGACACCATTTGTGAACCGCACATGATGCCACAGATGGTGTTTGCGAGCCGCAAATCAAACATAGAAGCTGACAACCCAAAGAAGCAGAACAACACCACTTGCAATTCTCAGATGGTGCCACAGATGATGCCTGTGAATCGCAGGTCTTCCACAGATCATGACAGCTCAGCGTTTTAGGTTATTTTTGCAATCCAAAGGTGTAATTCTTGGGTCCTTTGTGTAATGACTTAGCCTAAGACTATAAATAGGGATATTAGGTCATTTCAATAGGTAGATGATGTTGAATTGAGATATTTGATACTCCTTTGAGAGTTTGAGTATTTGAGGGCTTGTTGAAGCCATTGATTTAACCTTTGTTTGAGAGGATTTGTTGCTTGGGACATTGGTTCTTTTGAGGCCGTCCTAATAGATTTAGGTGCTTGATTTAGGATATTCAATTGAGGTCTCAAACTTTAATTTAGTTTTTGATTGCTTTTGATTCCTTTTCTTGTGTCAACCTCTTTATCCTTTACTTTCATATTGATGATTTTGTTTCTGCAATTTGGTATGTATCAATTGGTATCAGAGTTTAGGCTAGAGTTTTGTTTCAACAATTCTCAATCCTAGGTTTCTACTTATTTGAAAAATCACAAAAATCTAAAAATTTTGAAAACTCAGAAAAAAATTAATTTGTTGTTGGATTTGAGTATTTCTAATGGTAGATTTGGACTCCTAGAGGTTATCACATACTCAAACTTCAAGTGATTGGAGGTGTTTTGAGTGAAATCATCATTGGATGATCTTCAACCTTGAAGAACACCAAATGGGTCTTGATGAATTAGTGTTCATTTGATTCCGAAAACTATTGGGATTTATTCTCCTTGTTGAGAGGAAGCTAGATCTGAAAATTGAGCCAAATTTGAGTGGATTTAATACTAGTTGGAAATTTGAAGTGTTCATCAAGTTCTTGTGAAGAAGAAGGCCAAAAAGTGGTGTTTGATCCTAAACCCTAAGGTAAAGTTGGGAAAAGAGTTTTTGGGGCCCAAAAATAATAAAAATCCAAGGAAAGTGGGTCCAATTCGTTAACATTACAGAGAATATTCAAAAGTGATCAACCAAACGGATCCCAAGGAATTTTTATGTCACCGGCGATTTGGAACATAGTCACAACCTGCGAATCTCACTTGAATGACTGTGATAGAGAATTTGCAATTTGCATATATGAATCGCAAACTGTGCACATGTATAGCAGATTGCGCTTTTTTAGGTTTTGTGATTTCAATTCGATTCCGAATCCATTTATTTTCACTTCTTTGATTCTCCAAACTACTTAAAATCAAATAATAGACCTATTTGATTGTTAATTAGTTCTTGTGTCCGTATTTTCTTTCGTGTTATTTTCTTTTTGTTCTTTTCTCATTTTAATTCGTAGTTAACTTCTTGATTCAAGTCTGTTAGTTTGAGTTGAATCATCCTTCATCAAGTTGAACAATAATCTATTCCGGCCAAGAGTAGCAACTAAATCCCTTGTGACAAACTGGAATTAAATCAGGTACAATCAATTGGCCGAGGCAATTTGTGAGGCAATCAAAGGTGCGCACAATTGAGTTATTGTGAGATTTATTTTCACCAACTTAACGTGTTTGCTTATTTTGTTAATTGTTCTAAATAGGTAACCATGGATTACGATTCATGTGATGGCGACTTTGATGGTTGTAATGATGAGGAATATGGCTATAACGAAGAGGACTACAATGAAGAGTGTAATGCTTCTAATGAGGGTTGTGAATATGATTATGGTCACTACAACGAAGAACATGAGGCAAGGAGTACTCATGGATCCCATGTGGAGGCTAATGACTTGGAAGAGCCTTATGATGACCATCATGACTTTGAAGGTACTTCAACGTACCACTCTTACTCTTCTTGTGATGAAGGTATTGGCCTTGAGTATGATGATAGAGAAGTGTCAAGTGCTTATGACGAAGGTAAATCTCAAGGTCAAGAAAAGCCGACTTATAGCCATGCTCTATTTGCCTGTGGTGGTTTTACTTGCCCGTCCTCAAGTGGTACCTTTCAAACGATCTTATTATGGATGCATGAGACCATACCACACCAACAAACCTCACAGTTTTGTGAGAAGAGCTCAACCGAAGGGCAACATGAGAATTGAGCCTAACGGAATAGTACATTCAATGTTGGTGAAAGTACATAATGATTGGGGAGTCGCCTTAAACTTAATGATCACCATCGTGGTTGCTATATTTCTCCTCAAGCCACACTCCATCTAGGATTACATTAGACTCAAAAAAGGACCCTTATACTAAAGGAGATATTTGGTCGATATGGTGAATGTACCCTTTTCTTATGGGAACTATCAAGAGGAAGTGTGGTGTATAGTACTTTCCGCGGGACCATGTGACTTGTGTTTGGAATGTTCTTGGTTCAAGACCATGGGGTTGCTTATGAGTGCGATTGGTATAGGTATAATAGTGGGTGAAAGGGCGAAATTTCTATTTCCATTTATACCTCCAAGTATTAAAGTGCGGGAGCCCAATGTGAAATGGCCTATCTTGTGTAAGGAATCTAGTGGTGAAACCAATGAGGATTCAAGATGGATGAAATCTTTGCTAGCTACAGTTATTCACAAAAAAAGGAAGGTGGACTTAACCCTTAGCACTTTTTAAGCAAGACTTGCCAACTTTTGGAGTACATGATCAAGAGCTCAAAGGAGATAGGAAGCTCAATTGAGACTTGGGAGGCATTGAAAAGGAGCTTGAAGAACTTTTATCCTGAGCCCCATGAGAAGTGGAATAGAACCAAGAGAACTTCTCAAGTGAAGAAACCAAAGGAAAGAAAGCAAACTGCTCCTTGTGAGACCGTTCAAGACCTTCCACAAGAAGGGGAGATTACCATACCTTTCCACTTGGCGCAAAAGAAAATGACCTCATATGGAACCAAGAGGTCTAATGAACTTGAGAGACAAAAGATTGAGTGAAGGGAGGGCAAAGTGGCAACTCAAGAGTGGAAAAAGGAGAGGATGTGTGGAATGATGTGAGGGAGTTGTCACAAATTCAATCTAACCTTTATACTTCTTCATCTTTTTGTGAAGAATCTTTTATAGGTACTCAAGGAAATGGAATGTTAAAGGAGTCTTCACGTGAAGAACTCCCGCGCTTGGAAGAGAGAATGGAGGCCAAGACCGCCTTTCCACTTGGTCAAATGAGCTTGCATATGAGATATCAAGGTAAAGAAGATTCTTTGTATGAACTTCAAGGTAGTAATGGCTAAACTCAATACTTACAACTCTTTGATTGAACAAGTTTGTGATGTGAGTGTGAGTGATAGCTTGATTTTGTGTGAGCTTAATGATTCTTTGCCATGTAATGATAGTGTATTTTTTTAGAGTGTCCATACACTAGTTGATCCTTTTGATGATCGAATTGACTCTTCTTGCAAGGTCGATTTGTGTCCACCTAGTGTTGACACTTGTGATTTGAATAAAAGTACATTATCATGTGATCAACTTGAGTGTAATGTTAGTTCACTAGTCGAGGTATCTTGTGATGTGATTAATGAACCTCCGATTAGTGATGACGTGGTTGTAGTTGATCATTTAAATGAGTGTGACACCCCACCCTTGCTTGATAAATGTGAAAATGAGTCTCTTGGTCTTGTCTTTGTGTCAACTGATGAGTCCCAAGATTGTGGTGGTGATGTGTGTTTTGTAGATAGCCATGAAGACCTTACATGTTTAAATTCTTCATCATTGATTAATTGCTTTGTCATTAAAGATAACATCTTATTTGATGATGACATGACTATCGAGGAGGATGTGCATAGTGGCATGTTATGTGAGGTTGAAAATGTAGCCAATTTTGGTGGCTACAAGATCTATGGGAACCCACTATGAGAGATTGACACCCTTCTCTTAGATGGAAGCCTCGTCTTGAGGGATTGTAATCAATCGTAGGGGTGGAATGTTTTGATTGTTTGAGCAACCCAACTAGTCATTACCTTTCCTCTAATGAACTTAATTATGAGCCTTTGAATGATTCTCCACCTATCTATGATAGTGATATGCATGCTAGGCTTGAATCAAGTGACCTCTATGGATTTGATCCGTACCTTGATAAAAATGCTAATGAGGAGAGTTATATTGGTGATATTGCTTCATTAGATATTTTCCTTACTAGATTATCTTCTTGTGAGGTCACATATTTGAATATTTAGGTGTATGTGTTCCCTAAAGATTTTCTACTTGACTTTACATTAAGGGACACTTTACTCTACTACTTGTTTGCTTATGATAACACTCATGCTTGTGTTGAGGGTGCATCTTATGTTGGCAAGGGTTTTCATAGGATATATGGGGGTGTTCTTGTCCAAGATGTGTGGGTGTTCTTCCTTTTTGACCCCAGTGGTGTTATAGATGGTATGACATTGATAAATGCTTTCCATACCACATTGTTTTCTTGTGGGGTTCTTTGTACATATGATAAGGGTTTTGTGTCTAATGGGGATTTTAAACTTGAAGTTGAATTAAGAGACACTTTCCTTTACTATTGTCATTGTGAGATGATCCTCGTGGATCTCTCTCGTACTAATGAATCTTGTAGTGGTGACATTTTGTCTTCTTGGTTGATGTGTGTAGATGACCCTTTAAATTTGAGGACAAATTTCTTTTAAGAAAGGGAGAATGATGCAATCCTAGTTGCCTCAAGATTATCTATGTGGAGACAAGACCATGAGCTCCACGTTTGATGGTTACTTGTTCAAGAACAAACGACTATATATGTGTGCCCATGAGCTCTTGGAGGGAACTTTTTGTAAGGGAGGCACATGATGGGGGTTTGATGGGTCATTTTGAATTAATAAAACCATGGGAATTCTTGACGAACAATTTTATTGGCCTAAAATGCGAAATGATGTTGTTTTGATTGTATACCCCTCTCCCCACCCCTCAACGGCATTGGCTTGACATTTCTTTAGATTTTGTGTTGGAATTGCCAAGAACCAAATGGGGCAAAGATAACATTTTTATTGTTGTTGACCGCTTCTCTAAGATGGCTCATTTCATTGCTTGTCATAAGTGTGATGATGCATTTCATATTGCCTCTTTGTTTGTTGATAATGTGATCAAATTGCATGATATTCCCAAAACCATAGTGAGTGATAGGGATTCTAAATTTCTTAGCCATTTTTGGAAAGAATTGTGGGGACGACTTGGTACTAGATTATTATTTTCTACGTCTTGTCACCCACAAACCAATAGCCAAACCGAGGTTGTGAATAGGATTTTGGGTTCTACGCTTAGGGCCATGGTTAAAGGGAAACTAGAATCTTGGGAAGATCAATTGCCTTTAGTTGAATATGCATATAATCGAGTCATTCATGACTCTATTGCCATGTCTCCATTTGAGGTTGTTTATGGCTTTAATCCACTAACCCCTCTAGATCTCACCCCTTTGTCTCAGGATATTTTTTTAAGTTTAGATGGAATCAAAAGGGTCGAAGCCATGAAGAAACTACATGAGAAAGTGAGGCTTCAAATTGAAAAGAAGAATCAAGATGTGGCGCCAAGAGAGCAAACAAGGGCCGAAAAAGAGGTCTGCTTGAATAGGGAGATTGGGTTTGGGTATATAAGCAAGGAGAGATTCACCAACAAGAGGAAATCAAAGTTGATATGCCTAGAGGTGATGGTCCATTCGAAATGCTTGAGAGACTCAATGACAATGCCTACAAAATTGACCTACCTCTGAAATATCAAGTCCACAACACCTTCAATATTTGTGATCTTTCTCTCTTTGACACCAAGGATGATGAACCCCTAATTTGAGGACAAATTCTTCTCAAGAAGGGGAGAATGATGCAAATCAAGTTCCATCATAATCGTTCACGAGGAGTCAAGCCCAGAACTTCAAGCACTACAAGGCCTATTCATGAAGATGGACACCATCCCGAGGTTTCCAAGTGTTTATGATAGCATGGGAAGCTGAAAAGATAACAAATGGTGCAGAAAACACCACCTGCAAATCACAAATGGTGTCGCATGGGGAGCCTGCAAACCGCAGACCTCGCAGTCGCAGATGATGATGGAGCAGAAGGCATGACATGCGAATCACAGATCATATCACAGACACAACCTGTGATTCACAAGTCAAGAGAAGAATGTGATAGTAAGGCATTTTGGTTATTTTTGCAATCCAAGACTGTCACTTTTAGACCTCTTGTGTAATAAATTAGTTCTAGACTATAAGTAGGGACCTTAAGTCATTTCATTCCTTAGATTATCTTGAACATTGTTATTTATGCTTCTCTTTGAGAAATTGAGTGTTGAGAGCTTGTTTAGGCTTTTCATTGAATGATTAGAAAGGTGGGTTGCTTGGGAATTCAATTCCGTTGAGGTCCTCCTAATAGGATGAATCAATTGAAGTCCATAGTTTAATATACTTTGAGTTGCTTTTGATTCCATTTTATTGTGTCTTCCTTTTTATCTTTTAATTTCTTGTTGTTTGATTTCTTTTCCGCAATTTGGTATGTATCATAATTGATCTTACAAAGTGATTAGCTAGTTCTTGAGCTATCTTCTTTCGTTCTTTTCTCTTTTAACTTTGTTGTAACTTATTGAATCAAGTTAGTTAGTTTGAGTCGATTTATTTCTTCATCGAGTCGAACAAGAATCTATTCCGGCCAAAAGTAGAAATTGAACCCTTGTGACTCGTCGACCTAACTAAGGCTCAATTATTAGCGAAGCAATTTGTGAGGCAATCAAAGGTGCGATACTTGAGGGATTTGTGAGTAAATTTTCACTAACATAATGTGTTTGCTTGCTTTGTTGAGTGTCTTAAACAAGTACCATGGTGCATTCGGAAGAGGAATCATTGGATCCTATTGAGGAACCAACTTTAAGTCAAATGAGTGTGTTTGCTTCCATTAGCCGACAAGTGAGTGGTATAGATGTGAGATTGGGAGTCATTGAAGAGAGGACTCGAGAGTCATCCTCAACTCTCCGAAACCATTTCCAACCACACAAGTGGGTTGAGACAAGAATCTTCATCCACTCTATCACCCGAAGCCATTCATCAAATAACCACCCCACTCCAACAAACACCATACCATTATCCCCACTATGAGATGGCAATCACATCACACCACCACCAAATAACCCTCAACAACCACAAAATGACCCTCACCCACCACCAAATGAACTGTATCCATCACAACCACTTCCAAATGCCCGTCCACAACTCCGAAATGTTCAACCATTAGAGTTGAAATACGAAGACATGTTCTTCGGCCCACAACTATCAAGATATTGATGAAACTCTTGAAGCGACCATCAAGATAGAGGAGGGGCTTAAGGAAGACAAGATCAATAAGTCGAAGGGGTACACAAGTACGTGGAACAACAACAAGGAATGAGGAACTTCTTCTTCCCATTGGCAAAAGAACAAGGGCATCATACAAGAATCCAAGAAGCCCATTGTAAAGAACAATCAAGTTGAGGAACAACCTCTGAATTTTGTTCCAGAATAAGGAGGTACGAACACTAAACCAATCCAATGTTTTAAGTGTCAAGTGTTTGGTCATAGAATGAGTGAGTGTCCCAATCGGAGGACCTTTGTTGTGAGGTATGAGGAGGCTTGCATTGAGAAAGTTGAAAGGGCATGTGAGAAGGATGATGATGGGGTACTCATGAGAATGATGATCTTGTGGATGATGAAGAGCAAGATGATATTACCGTCCCTATGGGTTAGCAAGGAAAGCCATGTTGATTGATAATTTGCCTCAAGAAGGGGAGCTCACCGTTCCTAACTATGTAGTGAGGAGGGCCATGATAAGCAAGGCTATGGATGATCCAAGTCAAAGGGGAAACCTCTTTCATTCCAAATGCCTCATCAAGGGAAATGTATGTTCCTTGATCATTGATAGTGGAAGTTGTGCTAATACAGCAAGTACCACCTTGGTGGAATTCTTGAAGATTCCAACCACCAAACACTCAACTCCTTACAATCTCCAATGATTGAATGAATGTGGGGAGTTTAGGGTACACAAATAAGTCTTGATCAATTTAAGATTGGTAAATACCAAGATGAGATATTATGGGATGTGGTACCTATGCAAGCTTGCCATGTCTTAGTCGGGAGGCCTTGGCTATTTGATAGGGCTACAAAGCATGATGGGAGGACCAATCGGTATTCACTTGAGCATGAGGGGCACACACATGTTCTACATCCCTTGTCACCATTGCAAGTCAATGAAGTCTATCAAAAGATGAGGGAATTGAAGGAGAAAAGTAAGGGTAAGAGGAAAAAGAGTGATCAAGAGGGTGCTAACATAGGTAGTGAGAAAAGGGAGGAGTCAAATGGAAGGGATAAGGTGACTCTTTTGGCAAATTTAAAGGAGATTAGGGAGGAGGTGGAGGAGCAAATTGAGGTGGTCTCTATAATACATCGTGACTACTCTTTACCATCTAATGATCTAACCTCTTCTTTGTTTAGTTCTACTTATTCTCTCTTGCAGGACTATGATGATGAGGAGATACCACACAACTCTGCCCATCGAAGCAATCTGATGGATCCTTTGAATGAATGTCAAGGTAAAAAATTTTGTCTTAACACTCCTACTTCTTTGAGTGACTTGGATGATAATGTGAGTGTGAGTGAATATTTGCCTTGCAATGAGCTTGATGTACTTCCTACTATTGGAAGGAGTGATTTGGAAAATGATCCTCATCTAATTGAGAGTGATACCACATATTTTTATGATTCCATGTCTAGTAACTATTCTCTCTCTAGCGATAATACCTTATTTGATGATGATGATGATGAGATCATTTCTAGTGATTTTCCTATTGGTTTGGTGTCACGCCTCAAAACACGAGTTAGACGGACCATGCTCTACATGTACCTACTGTAATCTTGTAATACGGTAAATGACATAACTTGTAACACAAATGAATTCTATGAACAAACATTTTTTTATTTGTACATGAACGTGGCCACTGGCCCATGGTATGTAATTGAATATAATATAACCCATTGACTCTATCTATGAAGCCTTTATGAGTACCTATTATTGAACGACTAATACCAGTGTTGGGACAGGGCGCCAAGATACCCATAATCTCTAACATCAATGCAATTACTAGACCTGACTCGGCTCCAAGTAAATTTGGAGCTTGCAACTCTTCCACTGATCATCTGAACTATCTAGTAAACCAGTCTGCCAACCTGTACAATTGGACCTACAATATGAAATATAATAAATGCAGTGCCCCCGACAAAAGGGATGTCAGTACAGAAAGATTGTACCGAATACGTAAGGCAGATAGAAATAATCATAAGAGAGAATATCAACTATAAGGAGAGATAGGGAAGAATCAACCTAAAACTCTGAATTGCCACTGAGGGCCATGATATGCACATGTATATTATATATGCGTATATAATGCCGTCTTATATATATATGAGTATATAATGCCATCAAGGCTCTGTGGGCATCCCATCATATCATATCGGCCTATGTGGGCATAATCATCATCATATACCAGCTGATTAGGTGGTGGTGCATTTATAACACCATAACCTTTCACATACCCCATATACATCTCATATAGCATACACGTATATAACGCATGTGAGGTCATGGTGTATACATGTATATAATGCATGAATGATACTAAGACACTCTGAGTCTATCGGAGAAAGTCAAGAACATAATCCTCTAACATAGGAGTGGAGCCGTTTTGGATATTGTTCATTTACGTTCGTTTCATTCTGATCATGACAAAAGAAGGAATAGTAGCCTTAACATACTTACTACTCTATGATGCTTTCTTTTACCTACAAACCTTGGAAACATATGAGATTCATAACAAAGAGAGTTGGATCATTGTCGAGGACTTGATATGACACAAATAATATCACACGAGGAAGAACTTTGTAGAAGTAGAAGACTTGCGATACTTCATTCTTTGGAACTCACATTAAAGGAAGGAATCAAATGATAAGACTTCATGTGGCAGGATATGATAGGAATATACTTATTGTTCTACGACACTAATTATGACATCTTCAAAAGCCATTATCTAGTCTTGTGGACCATTCTACCTTGGATAGATGATGATCGTCTATGTCAGTGTGGTTTATCTTAAAAGAAGCTTTATACCCCACAATGGTAACATGTATGCTTACAACATAATTCCCCTTACGTTACATTATATGACCCCTTCTACGATCATCTGAAATCTTAACCATTTACCTAAACATTAGCCATGAGATATCATCTACATTAGGCAACATGGTGTTGTCACGACCTAAACCGGAGGGCCATGACAGACACCCAGACCTTACTCGTCGAGCACCACTAGACATACATTCACCACATAATCATAAATAAGCATGGGCCACGAGGGCCTTCATGAGGTAACCTGCTAACTCATAGAAATAATAAGCTGAAAAGGTGCAAGACTGACAAGGCATATCTATACAACAAAAACATAGGCCGATGAGGCCACATAACTTCTGACTATACCATAACTATCTACAAGCCTCTACTGTAGTACGTGACATCATAAGGTCAGGACAGGGCCTCGCCATACCCATATGCATATTAACAATATCGTACCAAGACTAAACTGTAACTCTGGAACAAGTAGAGTGGTCCAATATGAGCTGAATAGGAAACATACTGGTGCGGTTCATCGCCCTGTCTACCTGAACCTGCGGACATGAAACGCAGCGTCCCCCAGGCAAAAGGGGTGTTAGTACGAATAATGTACCGAGTATGTAAGGCATGAAAAATAGTATAATAGAGGCATGGAGGTAACCTAAGACAAGAAACAATCAACATGTATAGAATGCCTCTGAGGGCCATAATATGCCTAAGTGTCATACATGTGCATACATAATGCATGGTCATACATATGCGGATATAACGTCATCAAGCCTCTGTGGGGCATCCCATCATATCATATCAGCCTCTGTAGGCATAATCATCATCATATACCAGCTGATTAGGTGGTGGTGCGTATATAATTTCATACCCCATATACATATCATATAGCGTATATAACTCTGATTAGCTCGTTGCACCTCCGGTTAACATTATTAAACTAACATCATCAGCATAACTTACTTTGAAGAATCAACAAGCCATAAGATAAGATCACTATCATTATATCAAAGTCAAGAACATCATCTTCTAACATATCTAAGAGTGGAGCCATTATAGATATTGTCGTTTACGTTCATTTCATTTTGATCATGCCAAAAGAAGGAAGAGTAGCCTTAACATACCTTTGTTGTTTACTTAACCACACGGCATCAGTTCAGCCCGTTAGCAATTCAATATACAAAAAAATGATAAGGGATCATTACTAAGCTTACGGAAGCTAGAATTCAACACAAATGAGCGACTAGCTTGTCTACGAAAATTTGGACAGCACCTCCCCTTATTCTTTTCACTTTCCACAAATCAAACAATAAGACCAACATGTCGAGAATGTCAGCAAATATATTAAATCAATATCTAACCTTATATTCATCACAATACATCACCACAATAGTCCACACCATCTCTCACAACAACCAAGTACTAATTTGCACTTTTCCATCCATACAACTTAGCTAGAGAGAGATAGTTGCTGAACTTTCTTTGAATGAAGATGGGTGAGAATGGCCAAATTTTTTGCCTTATCTTACCCCTTAGGGTCGACCACATTCTTGCCCCAATTGGCCTCTCTTTATCTTTTAATTTGGGCCACAAAACAGCCCTTTAATTTGGGTCACCCATTGCCTTTTAATTTGGACCTCTCATTTCAAGTAGGTGGATCACCTACTTGTCACTTGCTAGCTTCATTAGTAAATGATACATGATGGTCCTTTCCTCTTGACAAGTGTCACGTCCTTATATAATAATCACAACGAGTGTTAAGTAGTTCAAGCTAGTAGAACTGAAAGTAAGTTGGTGAAACAGGCACGTCGGGTAAGAAAGCAGCTCATTTTTATTTGCCCAAATCTCATTTCCCACGTTTAAATGCATTCGTCAACCTCAACTTAGTCGTGTATATGTTGAATGAAAATACGGGATGTAACAATAGGCATGTCTAATATCGTATAACCTCAAAGATAATCCTGATATCCAAGACTAGGAGGACTAATATACGACGAATCTCAACATACAAAACTACGAGGTGTAACAGGTGTAATCCCGTACCTATCATACCTTAACCTTAGATCTATCATCCTCCAACTATTATCTGAGAGTCGTCTTATAGTCATTCTAAACACATTTATCCTAGACAACCTATTGTAACTTCTTCGTTTATACTTATAGGCTATCACTTTCGTTAACAAGTAAGGTTCCCATCTCATTGTAAACTAGTAGTCATGAACTAGTAAATCCTTTTCACTGGTTGCTACTGGTCACTAGAACATACAACAACTATCAATATGCAAGGTTCCCCTTTTGTCATCAACTAGTCGTCACACTACGGGAGTACTTTTGAGGGTGCCACTATAGTTCATACTTACTCTCTCATAGGAAAGCGTGGCTACTAATACACTTATGAAACTCAACGCATTGGGGAAATACCAATTCATCCATGAAGCTATTAAAAATATGAGTGGAGCAACTCTTACTAACCGTCGCTATGCTATTGGGAGTCTCACGAGAGAGCCGTTGTGGCTCGTATACATTTTCTAAGAAGAGTACAAGACTTCTAATAAATATATGAAACTCATATTATGGAGGCGGCACAAACAGGGAGTACATGAAACTATAAAATGCATATGTGGAGCACCTCTAGAATTCTATTTTAAAATTGTATATAGGTTACTAGTATGGTTCCACCTAAAGGGGAAACTCTATCCTCTTCACGACAACTCGTAACTTAATTTATGAGACGTACGCTTGAGTAACGACTAGGTATGATCACATAACATCTCTTTTATTTCACTTTGTGTGCTAGAAACATCATCATACTTAAGGAGAATTCCAATCCCACCATAGCAACTGAGAACTCGAGTCTTGGGAGTAAATGCTTGAATAACAACTGATTACAGACACATAGCTTTACTTAAGAGATTCATGCTACTTGCAACATGGAACTACTACACTTGGACGCTCTAAATTTCATGGTTTACATAAGAAGCAAATGTCGTATATCGTGCCATAGTGGCGAATCAAGAAAATAGCCTTATGTACCTTTAACTTCTGCCCTCAGATACCAATGTCTCATCCTATTTTTACCAACAACTACAATAAGGAAACAATAGTACTGTCAACAACCAGAAACATAAGAACTAACCGACGAGTGACAAACTAGTATACAAGCTTTTATAACATATATCTTCACCTAACTCCCTTCCAATCCTTGAAACTTCATAAATCAACATATAAACACATACATAAATATATCTAGCCCCTTCATATAACAAAACAACCCAACTTTACCACCAAACCAGTTCCAACACACTATATAGCACAATCAACACTTCAACCACATTATCTAGTCATTCAACTTACAACTTGTATCTTCTAAGCATATTTAAATCATCAAACTAACTTATATACAACATGCTAATACTTCCCTCACCTGCACACACCAAAAACAATCCCAATATTCTATACCATACATCTAGTAACTCACCTGCACACACCAAAAACAATCCCAATACTTCCCTCACCTGCACACACCAAAAACAATCCCATTATGATAAATCGGACAGCATCTCCCTTGTTCTTTTACTTTCCTCAAGTTCAAAACAACAACAATAGTCAATAACTACATCTCCAGCACCTTTATACAATCAAATCAGCCCCAATATACTACATAACATATCCAGCAAATCACCTGCAATATCCAACCACCAACTTGTAATAACTCAACACATCTAGAGCTTAAACTAAGTCATACACATGGGGGAAGGGAGCAATCTTACCTTTCTGTCCATTTCCTTACTTTGTCTCAACTCGCTGCCCTTTAACTTTCCCCAAATAACTAGAATAGGAAAGACAAATTAGCCAAATTACGTGACAGCGGGGAAGATAATCCAAGCTTTAGACTTGATCTTCATACCTCAACCTTAGAGGAGAGGGCTAATTTTATGGACTGTTTGGTGTAGAAAACATTTTGAGAGCTTAGGAGAGAAGATAAATCACATGGAAATCCTTTCACACCATTGGAGATGGAATAAACTTGAAGCTTTGAGAGAGAGAGAGAGAGAGAGAGAGGAGTTTCTGAATGTATTTTCTTATGAGGATAGGGATAAATGACCAGATTTTGGTCTTAAAATACTCCTATGGCCGACCTTACCTTTTCCCTTAATGGGCCTCACTTTATCCTTTCAGATTTGGGCCACTTATGCATTTTAATTTGGGCCTCTCATTGCCCTTTTAATTTGGGCCTCTTATTTCAAGTAGGTAGGTCACCTATTTGTCACTTACTTGAGCAAGTAGTTTACTAATTATCTCTAAACATGTGCATCGTCCTCATTTAATAAGTAGGACGTTAAGCAAGTAGGACGTGTAAGCAAATAGGACGTGCAAGCAAGTAGGACGTGTGAGAAAGTAGATGAAGCACATAGGACGTCTAAGAAAGTAGGTGAAACACAAATGTGAAACTAGTAGGTCATTTACTTGTCGAATAGCTCATTCATTTATGAATCTCCTCTACATTAAATAGGTTTGACATTCCATACACTTGGACCCTTAGGCAGCAACTATAACCTCAGTGTTCCATATTCAAGTAACTTCGTCGACTTCAACTTAGTCGTACACATGTTGAGAAGTATGGGGTGTTACATTTGGGATGTGATGACGTTGATGTAGCTTCTTTTAGTGGCTACAAAGTCTATGACAACCCATTTTGGGATATTGATCAGCCTCCCCTTGATGAAAGTTTCATGTTGAGGGATCGGCTTTCACTTTTACAGGTGGATTATCTTGATAATATTATATACATGCCAAGGAAAAATACATCCCTACTGGAGGGGGGATTGACTTGCTTGACTACTTATGGACTCCTAGTAGTAATCCTTCTACTCTTAATATCAATGATTGTGAGTCTTTGTATAATGCCCACCTATTTATTATAATGATATTCATGCATGGCTTCACTCAAGTGACCCCTTTGAAATGATCCATTACTTGATAATGATGTTAGTGAGGGAACCTTTTTTGGTGCTAATAGTGTAGTGTCATACTTGAGTAACCCCATGTTGGTAGTGGGACACGGATTTGATATTGTGCATGATTTTATGGATTGTTCTATTGATGGTATGACAATGGTCGATACTTTACGTACCACATTGTTTTCTTATGAGGTCCCTTGTATTTATGAAGAAACCTTGGTGTCTCAGGGGGATTTTACAATTGAAGTTGAATTAAGAGACATTTTCCTCTACTATTTGTTTGCTTATGATAATTGTCATTGTGAGATGATCCTCGTGGATCTTTCTAGTACTAACGAATCTTCTAGTGGTGGTATTTTGTCTTCATGTTGGATGTGTGTACCGACTTCTTAAATTTGAGGATAATTTTTTTCAAGAAGGGGAGAATCATGCAATCCAAGTTGCCCCAAGATCGTCTAAGTAGAGTCCGAGCCATGAACTTCAAACATCACAAGGGTTGCACATGAAGATAGGTGCTCGTAAGCATGCATTAGTGCCACTCCGAGGATCCCAAGTGTAGAAGATTGCATGGGAAGGTGAAGCGGCTTGGTGAATATATCACCTTCTGCGAGTCACAAGATGAGCCACGGGCGTGACCTGCGAGTCGCAGGCCTGCCTCGGGAATTGATAGTTGGTTGTTTTGGCTATTTTGTGATCCAATGGTGTCACTTTTGGGTCTCTTGTGTAATAATTTAGTCCTATACTATAAATAGGGAACCTAAGTCATTTCATTCATTAGATTATCTTGAATATTGAGAACTTATACACTTTGAGAGTTCTGAGAGCTTATTAATCTTTTGGTTGAACTTTGCTTGAAAAGATAGGTTGCTTGGGATTCAATTCCCTTGAGGTCTATCTCATAGGATAGGTGCTTGTCTTGGTGATTCACTTAAGGTCTATTGTTTAATAATATACTTTGGGTTGTTTTTATTCCAATTCCTTGTGTCTTCCTTTTTATGTTGTTTTCTTTCAATTCCGTAATTAATAATACATCAATGGCTTGGGGTTTGGTTGACAAGACAAGTTTATAAACCATCTCTTCAGAAACAACATTAGTATGACTCTCCCTATCCTTGATCACCGAACATACATTGTCAAGGAAAGTACATCTAGTGTGGAAAAGAGATACATTTTCCATAGTTTTTCATCTTCTTGAACCCAACGTCCTCTTCTTTTTTGCATATAGTCCATGATATTCCTGACTATGACCTGATACCAAATTTATGTGATCGTGATGTGAAATAGGGTCTGATAATAAATTGATGTGATCCTTCGAGTTAACAAAGAACCAATCAACCAGGATCTTAATCTTGAAGTGATTTGATCAGTAAAATTCAAAAAATGGACGTATCTCAGGCTATAAGTCTCGGAATTAGGTGATTCCAAAGATGATGTTAAAGATAACGATCTGAATTATGAGAATGTATTTACTCGTTTAAAGTAAGTAATTATTGAGGTTGATACGATGGAAAAAAGTTAGAATTCTGGGTGTGGAAAAGAACGAATTTCAATCAAGAAACGTGTTCTTGATTGATCAAGAACCTATAAAGTTCCTAAGTCGTCACTTGAAATCAATAAACGTGATAAAAACCATACGACAAGATAATGCTTGGAACCAAAAAGAACGATAAAGAACAATAAATAGAGAAAATCTCTATTCTACTCTAGGAAGGAAATAGCTAAAAACAAGGAAAGTAAAATCCCTATTCTATAAGGAAAAGAATAAACAAAACTAGAGTCCTACTTGAACTAGGATAAAGATCATACTAATGATAGGAAATTAAATCCCAACTCAACTATAAATCAAGAAATAAGAAACCTACTTAGAAAAGGATTCAAGAAACAAAAATTCATTCTTGGAAGAAATTAATCTTCAAACTTTGAGCTTCTTGGACTTTCTTGTTCTTGAATTTTTATCTTGTGCTTATTGGTTTTCTTCGATTTCTTGATATTATTGATCCTTCATCATTCTTGGATTCAAGAAATAAAAATTCCATTCTTGGAAGAAATTAATCTTCAAACTTTGAGCTTCTTGGACTTTCTTGTTCTTGAATTTCAATCTTGTGCTTCTTGGTTTTCTTTGATTTCTTGATATTCTTGATAAGCTTGAAAATTATTGGGAGTACAATTCCGATTGACAAAATATGATGGGAAGCCCAATTACTACTTGGGATGCATTGAAGATGAACTTGAGGTACCATTATCCTGAGCCACATGAAAAGGGGTATAGGACCAAAACCACTTCCCAAAAGAAGAAGCCAAAGGAAGGGAGGCAAAGTGCTTCTTGTGAGAAGCCACAAGAAGGGGATATTATCATACCCATTGAGAGACAAAAGATAGAGAGTAGTAAGGGAGTGCAAAGTGGCAATTCACGAGTGGAAAAAGGAGAGGAAGTGTGAGGGAGTTGCCACACAATCAAACTAACCTTTTTTACTTCTTCATCTTGTTGAGAGGAATCTTTTTGTAGGTACCCATGAAAATGAACTTCTAAAGGATTCTTCACGTGAAGAACTCCCATGGTTAGAAGAGAGAATGGAGGCCAAGACCACCTTTCCACTTGGTCAAATGAGCTTGCAATTGGGAGATCAAGGTAAAAAAGATTCTTCATATGAACTTCAAGGTACAATGGCTAAACTCAACACTAAAATTTTTTGATTGAACAAGTTTGTGATGTGAGTGTGAGTGATAGTTTGTCATGATGTGAGCTTAATGACTCTTTACCATGTAATGATAATGTCATTGTTGAGATTGTTCCTATACTAGTTGATCCTTTTGATGACCGAACTGATTCTTCTTGTAAGGTCGATTTGTATCCATCTAGTGTTGGCACTTACAGTTTGAATGAACGTGACACCCCACACTTGTTTGATATATATGAAAATGTGTCTCTTGATCTTTTTTAGTGTAATTTGATGAGACTCGAGGTGGTAATGGAGGTGTGTGTCATGTTGATAGTCATGAAGACCATAAGTGTTTAAATTCGTCATCATTGATTGATTGCTTTGTCATTAAAGAAAATATCTTATTTGATGATAACATGACTATCGAATAAGATGTGTGTAGGGGCATGTGTTGTGTGGTTGAAAATGTAGCCACTTTGGGGAGTTACAAGATCTACGGAAGTTTCACGTCCCAAGTCTGAATGAGACAGACCATGCTCTACATGCATCTACTGTGATCTTGTAATAGAGTAAATGACATAACTTGTAACACAAATGAATTTTGTGAACAATTTTTTTTGTACATGAACGTGGCCACTGGCCTATGGTGTACAATTGAATATAAAATAACCCACTGACTCAGTCTATGAAGCCTCTATGAGTACCTATTATTGAACGACTAATATAAGTGCTAGGACAGGGCCCAAATCTACCCATAATCTCTAACATCTATGCAATTACTAGACCTAACTCGGCTCTAGGTAAAATTGGAGCTTGCAACTTTTCCGTTGATCATCTGAACTATCTAGAAAACCAGTATGTCAACTTGTACAATTGGACCTGCAATGTGAAATATAACAAATGCAGCGCCCCCAGCAAAAGAGACGTCAGTACAGAAAGATTGTACCGAATACGTAAGGTAGACTAAAATAATCATATGAAAGAACATCAAGTGTAAGGGAGAGATAGGGAAGAATCAACCTAAAACTCTTAATTGCCACTGAGGGTCATGATACGTACAGACATACTGTATATGTGTATATACGCCGTCGTTCATATATATGCGTATATAATGCCATCAAGCTTCTATGGGCATCCCTTCATATCATATCGGCCTCTGTGGGCATAATCGTCATCATATACCAGCTGATCGGGTGGTGGTGCGTATATAACGCCATCAAGCCTCTATGGGCATCCCTTCATATCATATCGGCCTCTGTGGGCATAATCGTCATCATATACCAGCTGATCGGGTGGTGGTGCGTATATAACGCCATAACCTTTCCCATACCCCATATAGCATAGTGTATAAAACTCATGTGAGGTCATGGTGTATACATGTATATAATGCATGAATGATACTAAGACACTCTGAGTCTATCGGAGTGACGTAAGGTCGTTGCCCCTCCGATTAACATTATGGAACTAACATCATCAACATAACTTACTTTGAAGAATCAACAAGCCATAAGATAAGATCACTATCATTATATAAAAGTCAAGAACATCAGCCTCTAGTATCTAAGAGTGGAGCCGTTATGGATATTGTTCATTTACGTTCATTTCATTCTGATTATGCCAAAAGAAGGAAGAGTAGCCTTAACAAACTTACTTCTCTATAATGCTTTATTTTTACCTACGAACCTTGGAAACATATGAGACTCGTAACAAAGAGAGTGGATCATTGTCGAGGACTTGATACGACACAAATAATATCACACGGGGGAAACAACTTTGTAGAAGTAGAAGACTTGCGATACTTCATTCTTTGGAACTCACATTAAAGGAAAGAATCAAATGATAAGATATGTCGCTGGATACGATAGGAATATATACCTACTGTTCTACGACCCTATTATGATACCTTCGGAAATCATTATATAGTATTGTGGACCATTCTACCTTGGATAGACTATGATCATCTACGTCAATAATGTTTATCTTAAAAGATTCTCTATACCTCAAAAATGGTAATCTGGATGCTTATGACATAATTCTTCTTACATTACGTTCTATAACCCCTTAACAATCATCTGAACTCTTAATCATGTAATGACTTGTTACTATACAATTGACATCACGTGAAAGCAACACATGAGCATGAACAAGAGAGTCGCGATACTTTACTCCTAGGAACTCAAATAGGAAGGGAATATTTGATAGGACTTTATCTCGCTAAATGAAAGATGGGCATATGCTCTCTCTTTACTATAATCCTTATTGGTTCTTCTAAAACCTGTATTCTAACTCCCCATAACGTCTTATCTTTAAGAAGGCTAATGTTTATATTAACTCAGCTGTCATATAATTCATCTTACGTAGCAATCTATCATCCATTAGTGATATTCTGGAAGCCAACACCTAATTCATCTTAAGTAAGATATTACAATATGATAACGGTAATTTGGATATTATCAATATGACTCATCTTAAATAAAAAACTAGAATCCATTAAAGATAATCTAGAACCCATCCATATAATTCATCTTCACTAGGACCTATAATCCATCGAAACCATCTGAAGCTTATTACGTGACTCACCTTACTTTACGCTCTACACCCCATGACTCTTACTTAGACGTTAGCCGTGAGATATTGCCTACCTTGAGCAACATGTTGTAGTCCCATACATAAAGCCTGTAGCTTGCTACATACCATACCTTAGCCTTAGATCCATAATTCCACAACTATCATCTGAAAGTTGTCTTATAGTCGTCCTACACATCACCCATCTTAGAGGACATTCTATATAACCTCTTTAACATTGCTTATAAATTGTTACCATCATTAACAAGTACGGTTCTCATCTCATTATCAACTAGAAATCGTCAACAAGTAAATCCTTTTGTACTATGGGTCACTATAACACATAACAACTATCAAACATGCAAGGTTCTATTTTGCTCATAAACCAATAGTTGTCACACTACAGAAGTTCTTTTGAGGGTTCCACTATAGTTCGTACTTACTCTCTAGTAGAAACACGTGGCTACTAATACACTTATGAAACTCAACTCGTCGGGGCAATAGCTTGGTTGGACATCTAAGAATCTATTAGACAAATGAGTGCCAATTTTCGTAGCGGATCTTTTCATCATCTAATAACCCTAGAGAGGACAGGAACATAGATGGTATATTGATAAAATTTCTATCTATCAAATAACAAGCAAGTAATATGTAAGCAGTTATTATTAACTCAAAATTCATTTTTTAAATAAAAGTCTATAATCTTCAACCAATATTAACATCATAATTGCAGAGCTTACACTTATTAAGATTATAATTAAAAACACATAGTCTAAAAATCATACCTCTTAGCAGAATTTTTGATATCCGGAATGCTCACCCATCCTGACACTTGATTCCCTTCTTTCTCCACTGAATTTACGGGATTAATGGCCTAGGTGCTAGGAGACTCAAACTCTTTCTAAAATTCTTTTTAAGATGCAGGTTTATAGACTAATATGGTTCTAAGTATAAACTTTCAAAGTATTTTTTCTCTGGTATTATGATATTGTTCTTGGTATTGATTTATACTAAGAGGGGGTTTAGCTAGACATTGAAGTTTTTTCAAAGGAAGATTTTTTTATTGAAAGATTTCAAATATCTCCAATGGTTACAATGAGGCTCCTTATATAGATAACCTCAAGATTGTTGCCATAATTGATTACATTATTTCTACAGTAGTATGGCGGTTATACTATTACTGAAAAGTCGTAAAGTGTATACATTAACTTGACATATTTTTCAAAAAGTGTATACTAATTGCATAAAAGTTGTCTTGTCTTGTTGCTTTGTAGATTTCTTTTTCTTTGAATGCCTTTATTGCATCTTGTCTTATTGCATCTTTGTAGCTTTCTCTTTATTGAATGCTTTTATTGCATTTTGTCTTGTTGCATCATTATCAGAAGTTGTTGCAGCAATTTTCACGTGCTTTGGTTCTTGTATTTTGTTGATCATATTTGAATGTCTCCATCCCGTCCAGAAGATTCTTGGATAGTAGTATGATAGTATGATGGTAGTATATTTTAGTAATATGGGCCTCTATGTAGTTTGATTACATTGGGCTATTATTAGAGTGTTATAGGCTCGTTGTAGTTATCACTACATTGGGTCTTGTTTTATCATGCAAAAGGATTAGAGGATCCTTCTTTTTTAATAGTATAGGTAACATTTTTAGTACTGATTACAGGCTTTTTTCTCTGACCTGTTAAAAACTGATATTACTCCATAGTTGCTTTGGCATGTCTATGTTTCATGTACATGATCCGATCGTGCATGTTAGTAAGTTCCATAGTGTCTTGGTATCGTATATCATTATTATATTATAGGGTAATAATTTCTTCAACTTCTCCACCTTTGGTTGTTCCAATTATGCAGGCCTTTCTAGCCTTTAACATATCGTCTATCTTTGATTTCAAAGTTAACAGTCCAATAGCTCTTTTGACACTTAGCCATTCTTGAAATTTTTCCAATGTACAGGGTATCTTCATATTGAGATCTTCATCATCTCCGCTAATATTACTATTTTTACCAGTTTTAAAAAATTGACATATTACAATGGGTTTTCCTGTCAAATCCGTTGAGGCATCAAATAGTTGTATACCGTATATATACCTTTTCCAAAAGATTCCATCATTGCTTTAGTAGATTCTATTATAATACTAGGTAGTTCACAAATATTATAAAAAGTATCATCTACTATTATTTTGTCAATAAAACCATAAGTAAATAATTTTGACAGAATATCAGGGTTAACATTTTCACAACATAAAAATCTAGGTATTTACTTAGTTTTGCACTTCTTAAAATATGGGGGTTAGATTTATAATCATAAAATTTATTTATCTTTTCATATGCAGTAATGAAGTCAGGTGTATGTTTCAATTTGTCACTCATTGTCACCATGGCTGATACTTGGGAAGATGAACAGGTTATAGAAGATGTCACGGTTGCAAGCTTGGATGCAAAAGGTGTTGGGATTGTAGTAGGTTTATTTAGACTGTCGGGAGTAGATATAGGGGGTTGTGGTTTTTGTAAGGTTTGC
Organism: Anisodus acutangulus; assembly: GCA_029783415.1. Lineage (NCBI taxonomy): Eukaryota > Viridiplantae > Streptophyta > Magnoliopsida > Solanales > Solanaceae > Anisodus > Anisodus acutangulus. Next base: position 28,878,430 of record CM056500.1, on the reverse strand, counting down.
AGGGTTTGTTTGTCTTGTATGGCTTCAGTAAGTTCTTTTATGAGATGGGTATTTTCTTGTAATTTGGTGATAAGGATTTCATGGTTTTGGTTGATGATTTTCATAACATTGATAATATACTCATCAAAGTTGTCACTCTGGGTTGACATGGTTGTATCTGCTAAGGAAATCAACTAGAAATTTTTTAGTTCCAGAGATATTTTTAACAATAAAATCATAACAAGAAAAGAATGATTGTCATTTTCTTCTTTTATTTAATTCTGGTAAAGGATCTACTTTGTTAGTAATAAAAGATTTTACTTGAGTATTATCAGTTCGAACAACAAATTTACTGGTAATAGGCGATAATGAAATTTTTTATTCCAAATTTTACAGCTAATAGTTCTTTTAATATATGATAATTTTTCTCGTTTGGCTTCCATGTTCCACCTCCATATCCACAAATTAGTGGTTTTTCTTTATCTATATCATCTTTATCATAAGCTATGAGGACTGCTCCCCATCCTATATCACTAGCATCAGTAAAAGTTCTAGTTGATGTTGTTTCGTTGGTATTCTATGTTTTGGCAAGGCTTTTACTTTTTCCTTAATTTCGTGTATAGCTTTAGTATGTTCTTCCTTCCATTCGAATGTTATATTTTTTCTAGTTAATTCTTGCAATGGTTTTCTCAAGAGTGGTAATATGGTCTGAAGTATAATTTACTACTCCTAGAAATTGTTGTACTTCTTTTTTGGTTTCTAATTTATCTTTAAATTTTTTATCTTTGTCACAATGTACCCTAAATATTCGATACTATTTTTGAAGATTTCAGATTTCTTTTCAGATAATAATATTCCATGTTGTTTTACAGTGTTTATAAATTCTTCTAGATATTTTATATGGTTTTCCAAATCATCACTATATATTAATATGTCATCAACATATACTATACAAATTTCTGAACACTTGGTCCATTCTTCTTTGAAATATTTGTGGTGCATTTTTTAATCCAAATGGTAGTACATTTCATTCATAGTGTCCTTGAGAGGCAATAAATGTTGTTAAATATTTTGATTCATTTGTTAATTTAATTTGCCAAAAACCACTTTTACAATTAAATTTACTAAACCATTTCTTTCTTCCTAATCTATTAATAATGTTTCTTTTGTGTGGTAAAAAATATCCATCAAATATTGCCTTTTTATTTAATTCTCTATAATCAATTATCATTCTAGCCTTTCCTCTTTTTTGTTCACTATATTTTCTTACTAAAAAGGTTGGGCTACTATGTGGGCTTTTACTTTCTTGTATCATTTTTAACTCTAGTAATTCTTTTATCTGGGTTTCAAATTCTTTGTAATCTGTTGGACTATATCTAATGAGTTTAGATCTAATTGTGTCATTGGGATTTATTAACTTGATTTCAGCATATATTTTTTCTTTTTCCCATAGTTGTATTGGATTTTCTCCAAAATTCATTTTAATATATTAAGATATTTTTCTTTTAATAGTTGTAGGTTATTATTCCTATCTATCATGTTACATAATTGTTTGTATTGGTAATACTCTTTTTAGTATTATCCATTTATTACAAGGCATTTGTAAGCTAAAAGTATTTTTATTTATAACTTGTGTTTTAAAGTAGTCTAAGAAATTGTTTCCTAATAATACTTGTTGTCTCATCTGGTTAAGTTGATATATTATTGGTAGTCGAAATATTGTTTTTCCTAACCTTATTCTCATATTCTCTGCTATTATATCTAATTATTTCATTTGTTCATTAAATCCTGATACTTTTGTTCTATGAGTTTTAGACATTTTCCATCTGTGTGGTTCTAACACTTCTTTCCTTGCTAGGCATAAGTCTGCTCCACTATATAAAGATTTTTTGTTTTATCATTTTGTTAGGCTTATATTCTATATTAGCTTCAATATAAATTGCTACCATTTAATTATATTGTTTTCGATTCCTTGTCTTATTATTTCTAATTGTCTTTTCCTTATTTTATAAAGATTCTTAGCTGCTGTTTTATATCTATCATGGTAATATTTATATCTTGTTTCATTAGTAACTATGTTAAGTTTATGTGCATAATCTCTTTCACATTTTTTCCAATAGGCTTTTTCTTCTTCTAATTTGCTTATTTCTTCTTGTAATTCTATTTTATTCTGAACTATTTTCACTATCTGAGGTTTGGTTAATAAAGTTAATATTTCTTAATTCTGCTTCACTTTCACTTTCTTCTTCAGTTTGGGTGACATAAAAGTCTTCATATTCATACCATTTTATAGTCTTCTTTTATTTGTTGTAGATTCATTATAAATTGTGTCGTATTTATATATTTTACACCTTTTTTCTTTAGCTTTGGGAATTTATTAGCATAGTGTCCTGTTTCATTGCAATTCCAACATTTACATTCTTTAGGTTTTTCTTCTACCGGTTTGATATTCTTTCTTTTCCTAAATTTTCTTGTGTTTAAATTTTTTCCTGGTCTCAGGGGTATTTCTATATCTTTTAACCCTCCTTTTCTTGTAAGGTTTGTAATACTGTTTATTGTAGTTATTATATTTTTGATATCTTTTTCTTTGATATTTTTTTATTTCTATGACCTTTCTTATATTTTCTTTCTTTCCTTTTATCATCACATCCAAATACTAGTTTTTTTTATGTGAATCCACATATTTCTCTTAATCCTAATTTCTTATATATTTTAAATTTTTTATTGCATTCTATATTCTTCACATTTTCGCATTAAGTATGCTCTTAGCACTCTTATCCTTTCTCCTAATGTGTTTTCTCTTGGTTCTAGTTGGGTATATTCTTTTGATACATCAGTATTATATGGTGTTGGTAAGTGGTCATAATAAAGTTGTTGATGTATTAAATCTTCTTGTGGTAAAAATCTTGCTTCATAAAATAATTTGCTAAAATTTATAGTATATTCTGGTAATTTATAAATTTTACAGCATTTCATGTTATCTAATTTCATTATAATTTCAGTTTTTCTTTCTGCAAATACAGTTTTTCTTACTACTAAATAGTTCTCCTTTTAATTGGTATAGATTCCATCCAATAATCTACTTTTCCAATTAATATTTTAGATATTAAGTCATAAATATAATTTAGGTTATCAGTGTGTGTAGAGTTCATTAGTGTTATATACATTCCAAGGTTCCAATCATTTATTCTTCTACCTATTTCTTGTTCATCATAAACATTATCTAGATCTAAGAAGTATCCATTGAAATTTACACCTTGTGACATTGATCCTATAAATTCTTTAAATTTAGCTTGTTGTCCTACATGTATATGTTCTGGTAATTTAGTACGTTTTCTTGTTATTATTTCTACATTTGGGTCTATTAGTTCTTCTTCAGGATAATCATTGGTATATTCATTTACTATAGCTGTTTCTAATTTTGTTTCTATAGGTCTGTTAAATTCATCTTCTACATCGCTTTTAGGTTCTTCTTCTATGATTGCATTTACAGTTTTCAATTTTTTCAAATCTCTTATGATTTGATTATTTTCTTTTTCTTCATCTGAGTTTTCCTCATCATCTACTTCTTCTATAAATTTTGCTATTTGTATTTTTTGGTTAGCTACTTCAAGATTAGTAGTACTATCTTTGTATGTATCTATCAGTTTTTTCACTACTAGTGCTACTTTCATCACTTGTTTTATTTATTTTCCTTACTTTCTTATTTCCTTTTAACCTTGTCATTTGTTCCTTTAAAATGTGTAACTCTTCTTTTAATTCTTCCATTTCTTGTTTTATTTGATTTTATTCTTCTTTTGTTTGTTTTAATTCTACTTTTGTTTCTTTTAGTATTTTATTTGTATTCTTAAACTTATTTGTATTTTTTATATTTACTTAGCCATTCTTCATTATTATATGATTTTAATTTTGTATTTTCCTTTTGTAATTATGATACCTTTATTATCTGGTGTATTTTTAGTCTTTCTTTCTTATAGGTTCATACTTGTATCTTTCTTTTTCTATTATATCTTTTCCATGATTTAAAAAAAATGTAATTACACTATGTTCTTGGTTTTCCACTAAAATTATCCTTTTTTATTTAATATTGCTAGACTAATGTTTTTTCTACTGATTCTGATAATTTAGGTTTCATTTTACTAATATCTACCATTATAAGTTATTTACTTCTTCTCTATGAATCTATTGGTACTAATTCCGGTTGTTTAGTTGTAGTATCAATTATTTTTTTCAATTGTTCTTTCTTGACTCGTACTAGGTTCTTCTTCTTATGTTACATGTTTTCCTTTGTTTATATGTGCTACTAATATGTTAAGTTGTTCTAATATTATTTTAAATGTTGGTACTTCATATACATTCTATAACTTTGTTAATTCTTCTCTTATTAATTATTGCATTTGTGTTTGATTTTCTCTTACTTCATCCATTATTATCATGATATTTTTATCTGTTCTTTTACTATTATTTCGTTCCATATTGCATCAATTTTTTCATCAATGTTACTCAGGATTATTTAATCTTTTCTTCCATCCATTTCCCATATCTATCCATATTTTACCAAGTTTTTCACATTGTTGTTCTAATTGTTTTATATCATTTTCTAATTTCATTTATTTTGCATTGTATTCTAGGTATTTAAGTTGAGAAAATATTTCTTCTGATAAAACTGTTTTTATTATTTTTAATTTTTGTTTTTTCTTTATTATTTTTCTCTGTATATTCATATCTTATTTATAAATCTTGTTTTTCCCTAGTCATTTAGTTCAATTCCTTCATTATTAATTTTGTAATCTATCATAGTTAAAAAATCACTTTCTAATAGTAATTCATTAAAACTATCATATTCTATTACTTCTATATTTATTTTATATTCTAAATCTTGGATTTTGAATTTCAAATTAATACTTTTGGTTATTAATATTTCTCAGGGTAACTGCAAGTTTGTGGTTTTATTAAATTATAGTCTTTTTCATTGATTTTGCTTATATGTATAAACTTTTAATAGCTCATGTGGTTATTTCAGCTATACAATCGGTTGTTATCATACCATTAAATATTATTACATTAATCCTTAATCTATTACTGAGTATATTTATCAAGTCTAATGCTCTAGATTGCATAAATCTTAGGCTAGCTTGTCTTTATTCATTGGTTCTCTTTTAATACTTAGTCTAGATCCTTCTATTTGTGGTCTTACCTTTTGTGATGGTGTTATAGTTCTCTTTTTATTATCTCATATGTTATTAGATTTATTTTTGCTCTACCATTTATGCTGGTTGAAGCGATTATATTTTCATGTTTTTGTGCTATATATCTTATTTCTTTATTTCTTTATTTCTTTCAAACCATTTAGTTTTAAATATTTTCTTAGTTGATAATTCTTCTTTTTCATCTTGTATTTTTTGATATATTTCTGGATTAAATCTTAGAGTTTGTGTTATTCCTCCTTCATATGTATCCATTTGGTAACATGTTTCATTTGAGTTATCTACTAATTCCTTTCCTTTATCCATTAATTAATCTGTCAATATGCTTGTATTGTTCTATTATAATATCTTTTTGGTCTTTTATTTCGTTATCTCTTCTGATTATTTGTCTCAATTTTTCTTCTCTTAGTTTCCTATTTTCTTCTTCTTTTTGTCTCAATCTTTCATCTTTTAGTGCTATCATATTTCTTAAAGTTGTAATAGTATTTTCTTATTCGTATATTTGTTGGGAATTTTCTTTTAAATGTTGATCTCTATCTTTTATAAGATCTACTCATTTTACAACTTACTATATGTTGGTTTATATCTCTATTATATGTAAAAGGTTTTTCAGCTATTTATTGAAGTTGACTTAATTTATTTTCATCCATATTGATCACACATCCATAAATCTGTGTTTAAATTTGCTATAAAATGGTCTTGTATATTTATTTCACTATTTAAATGTAGCCATTCTCTATAGTCTCTTAAGTTATCATTTACCAAGTCATTTAATTTTTCTAATGATAATGATTCTTTTCTTTTTAATAATAATTCTTCTTGATATTTTATTATCAATTCATAATAAAAGCAATTTTCTGCAAAGATAAAATCATTTCCTACAAATATGAAAGGACAAAACACTATACAACTTTTGACAAAGTTGCAATCAAGACCTGTAGAATTTAAGACTTTTAAGCATTTTTGTCATTTTGTAATAATGTAAGAGGCAACCGTGAAATCAGGTAGCCAATTTACCAGTCGAGGTTATCTATATAAAGAGCCTCAATGTAACATTTGAAACCATCTTTCAAAATACAAGAACTTTAATCTTCTGAATATTTTCTCCTATGCTTAGCTAAACACTCTCTTAGTCTATAATCCATACCAATAACAATATCATAATACCAGAGAAAAACACTTTGAAAGTTTATACTTAGAACTATATTAGTCTATAAACCTGCATCTTAAAAAGAATTTTAGAAAGAGTCTGTTGAGTCTCCTAGCGCATAGGCCATTAATCCCATAAATTCAGTGGTGAAAGAATGGACTCAAGTGCCAGGGTGGGTGAGCATTCCGGTGATCTGAAATTCTGCTAAGAGGTCTGATTTTTAGACTATGTATTTTTAATTATAATCTTGATAAGTGTAGGCTATGCAATTATGATGTTAATATTAGATGAAGATTATAGACTTTTATTTAAAAAATGAATTTTGAGTTAATAATAACCGCTTCCATACTACTTGCTTGTTATTTGATAAATTTAGATAGAACTTTTAGCAATATACCATCTATGTTCCTGCCCTTTTCAGGGTTATTAGATGATGAAAAGATCCGCTACGAAAATTGGTATAAACAAAATCAAAGAAAAGTAAAAGCTTTACCAAAACATAGAATACCAATGGAACAAGATCAATTAGAACTTTTTACTGATGCTAGTGATGTAGGATGGGGAGCAGTCCTCATAGCTTATAATAAAGATGATATAGATAAAGAGAAACCATTGATATGTGGATATGGAGCAGGAACATGGAAGCCAAATGAGAAAAAATATCATATTAATGAAAAAGAACTATTAGTTGTAAAATTTGGAATAAAAAGATTTCATTATAACATATTACCAATGAAATTTGTTGTTAGAACTGATAACACACAAGTAAGAGCTTTTATTACTAATAAAATAGATACTTTACCAGAATTAAATAAAATGAGAAAATGACAATAATTGTTTTGTTTTTATGATTTTATTGTTAAAAATATTTCTGGAACTAAGAATATTTTAGCTGATTTTCTTAGTAGGTACAATGATGTCATTCACTAGTGACATTTTTGAAGAATATATTACTAATGTTGTAGAAATCATCAAACAAAACCATGAAATGATTACAACCAAATTACAAGAATACACATCTGGTAAACCAGCTTACGGAAGCTTTCCGAGACTTTCAAAAACTACAAGACTTAAAATCCCCTCAATCTACTACAGAAAAACCAAACATTCCTACACTCCCAATAACTTTTACATCCAAGCTTACAACCATGCCATCCACTATATCATCCTCCATAACATTCTCATCTTCCCAGATATCAACAACAGTATCAATGTGTGATAAACTGAAATTTGCACCTGACTTTATTACTGCATATGAAAAGATAAATAAATTTTATGATTATAAATCTAACCCTCATATTTTAAGAAGTGCAAAACTAAGCAAATATCCTAGATTTTTATGTAGTGAAAATGCTAACCCTGATATAGTGTCAAAATTATTTACTTATGGTTTTATTGACAAAATAATAGTAGATGAAACTTTTTATAATATTTCTAAACTACCTAGTATTATAATAGGCTACTAGTGTGGTCCAACCTAAGGGGAATTCTATCCTCTTTGCGGCAGCTCGTAACTTAATTTATGAGATGAATACGCTTGAGTAATGACCATGTGTGAGCACATAACATCTCTTCCATTTCCATTTGTGTGCTAGGATCATCATCGTACTTAAGGGGAATTCTAATCCCATCATAGAAACTTGGAACTCGACTCTTAGGAGTAAACACTTGAATAAAAACTGATTATGGCCCGATAGATTTTCTTAAGAGATTCATGAACATCGAACAACTACAATTGGAAGCTCTAAACTTCATGGTTTACATAAGAAGCAAATATCATATGTTGTGCCATTGTGGTGAGTCAAGAAAGTATCCTTACGTACCTTGAAGTAGACGTTCCAACAGAGATGGCAAGACTATCCTCCTTCACAAGTCCAAGTTAAACTTGAGGCAACACCTTGACTGCAAACTCTACTACTCCTTCCACTTATTTATCTTGCAGGAGTCTCTCAATTACTTGAATCCCTAGAGGAGAGGAGATGATTTTATGGGCTTGAGCTATGGAGAGAAGAATAATGATTTTCCTTTGCTTGAACTATGGGTTGTAGAGAAAGGAAGATGAAAGGAGCACCATGGCTGCTGGACCAAATCATACCAAAAAGAAGAGAGAAGGAGAGGTGGTTGTTTTTATCTTGGAGAGAGTTTATAAATGAGAAGATCTACAAGGGATATGTACATATACTAGCCCTTAAATGGGTTGGGCAGATTGGGCTTGGATCTGCCCTATCTCATATTTGCTTTCCCTTTTATTTGGGCCTTTCATTTTAAGTAGGTGATGCAAGTGCTTATCTAGCAAGAAATCTGGTCCTCTCCTTTGTTAAGTAGGTGATGCACCTACTTGTCACTTACTTAGGCTAGAAGGTTACTAATCAGCTCTAAACACGTGTGTCATACCGTTTAATAAGTAGGACGTGAAATAAGTAGGACATTTAAGAAAATAGGACGTGCAAGCAAGTAGGGCGTGTGAGCAAGTAGCTCGAGTAAGTAGGACAAATAAATAGTATCTCAAGCACATAGTACGTCTAAGAAAGTAGGTGAAACACAAAGGTGAAACTAGTAAGTCGTCTACCTTTGTCCGACATCTTATTCATTTATGAATCTCATTTACTTTGACGAGGCTTAACATAATACATACACTTGGACATATAATCTCATTCTTCCATATTCAAGTAACTTTGTCGACTTCAACTTAGTCGTAGACCTTATGAGAAGTACGGGGTGTTACAGGAAGTCCACTAAGGAATGATGACCCTTTTCCCTATGATGGAGATCTTTCCTTGGGAATGATAGTACACTTATAGGGATGAAATGTTTTGAAAAAGGAGGTGATATTTGTTTGCAAATTGCTACTTCTTTCTTATGTGTTCCAACCCCTTGTAATATGCTTGCTTGTGTCTTTGAACCTAATAGTAGTGCTACATGTGCGGGCACCATAGATGAAGTTACTCTAAGTGACACTTTTTTTTATTTGTTTGCATATGATGAGGGATATGCTTGTGTTGTTGAGAATAATGATATACATGCATGACTCAAATCCATTGACCCCTCAAAATGTGACTCATTCCTTGATGAAAATGCTAGTGAGGTCTCATATTTGTGTGAGGAGGCATATGTGTTCCATAAAGATTTTCTACTTGATTTTACATTAAGGGGCACTTTCCTCTACTACTTGTTTGCTTATGATGACACTCATGGTTGTGTTGAGGGTGTCTCTTATCGATATGATCTTTGGGATAGCCAAGTTCTTAGTGCTCTATGTGAGAGCTTGTTCTTCATAATAATGGTTGAACTTGATTATATCACAAGTGTGTGCATACTTGGCATGCTAGTAAGGTAAACTACTCTAAAACTAACCCTCATCCTTTGAGGACCATGCTTGTCTTCCCTATTGTTTTGCAAGGTTTAGATTCGAGAATGAATCATTTTCAAGAAGAGGAGAATGATACAAGCTGAGCTTCATCAAGAACATGCACACCAAGCCGAGCTAGGGATTATGACTTTAGAGGCTTACAAGGTGCTTGGAATGAAGGCATGAAGCTCAAGAATATGTTAAAATGAAAGTATAGGCCTTATTCGGAAGAAGTAGAGAGAATGCCTTTTTCATCTTTTGAGAAGACTATCAACCAAACAAGGCCCTTACTTCATCAAGGATATTTTTGTAATAGTTAGTGATAGTCTTTCTATTCTAGTTAGTAAAAATACTATAGCTTATTTAATTAGGCAGACTTTTGACGATATGAATTATTGATATTGTGAGACTCCATTAGGAGCATGCGTGTTAAGGGTTTGTGGAAACCATTGATTGAATGCTTGTTGAGAGGGTTGGTTTCTTGAGAACTTTGTTTCTCTTGAGGTCACCTAAAAGGTTTGGTGCTATTTATTACTCAATTGAAGGTCTTGGTTATTGTAGAACCTTGGTTTCCAATTGGTATTTCATTTTGTGTCTACCTATATATCCTTTAATTTCCTTGTCTTTTTGAATTCCTAGTTAGTTTCTTTGTTTCTCTATCCTTTAATGTATCAAATCAAGCCCCCAAAACAAGTCACAACATTCCAAAGGGATCTCATTACACCAAACTTCCTCTTTATAGTCTCCACACGAGAATGGTATCTTCGCCTCTTTATCAACCTAATTTATTTTTATCATAATAGGGGTGTTTCCTCATCGAGAAATGTAAGCCCAGCCAATTAACCACATTAGAGGCAATGAAGTTATGGTGATAGGAAGCATCAATCACAAGATATAATCTCATAACACCACTTAACCCCACTAACATATGGCTACGTCTCCTTTTTTGCTCTCTTTGTTGTTCCATCCTACATCCCATGCTTTTTATCTTGCCCTATAGGGTATCCATTTATTTACCAATAGAAGCCAATAAGTTCATCATATCAACACGTGTAGGTTCTCTGGTGGGAACACGTGTTTCATCACCATGGCACCTATTTGAAGACACTCAACAAAATAAGCAAACACGTCAAGTTAGCAAAAACAAATCTCACAATCACTCAAGGGTGCACACCTTTGATTGCCTCACATTGCCTTGGCCAATGATTGTACCTTGTTTAATCTGATTAGTCATAAGGGACCTAGTTACTACTCTTGGCCAGAATGGATTATTGTTCTACTCGAAGAATGGACAACTCGATTAAAATTAATCGACTTGAATCAAGAAGTTAACTATGAAGTAAAAATGAGAAAAGAATGAAAAGAAGTAGCACGAAAGAAAGTACGGACTCAAGAACTAATTAACTACTAAGTAAGGACAATTAGTAGTTGTTAATTAGTTAGGAGAATCAAAGAAAAGAAATGGAATAGAATCGGAAAGGAATTAGAAGTGAAAAACCTGAATTTTGCCTCAACAACACTTTTCTCAACTTTTCACTTGAAATTTTGTATCAAATCCTTCTTTTGGATGTCTTCTTCCTTATGAAGCTAGAAGATTGCTCAAGAACACCCACATTTTAAAGTACTTCAATTCCAACTCGGATTTGCTCCAAATTTTAGATCTAAGGTCCTTCAACTTGGAGAACAAAGCCCACTATAAATTGGATAAATTGACCTTCAAATCACTAAACCCACTTTGGTGTTCTTCGAAACTTGAAGGTCTTTCAATGATGATTTGTCCAAAACTCTTCTAAATACTTTGAAACTTCGGATCCAAGTAGATTTGACCTCTAGGAACTCAAATCCAACCTCAAAAACATCTTTTCCAAACTTTGGATTGGGGTTTTGGATCTAACCTTACTTTTGCCTTCTTCTTCACCAAGAATGTTCGAAGATCCTCAAGAACACCTTGAAATTTCAAATTTCTAGATGCTTCAATTCAATTCTGTTTGTCTTCAAATTTTGGATCTTGAGCCTCTGTTACTAGATAAACAAATATCAATAGGTTTGAGCCTTCAATTTTAACTCAATCTCCAAGACCCAAAACATGTTCTTCAAGTTCTTCAAACTCAACAATGGTAGAATCTTCAAACTAACTTGAAGTGACCCCAAATTTTAGATGTGGCTTCCTCTCAAGTTAGTGAACGTTCCCCAATATTCTTTTAGCTCAAACAACCACAAAATCTTCCAGACCCGATTTCAAGTTCTTCAACCCAACAATGGTAGATGACTCAAATCAACCCCAAATAACTTGAAGCTTTAGATCTAGAATCAAATAACACTAGAGAATGCAAATATAGTGTCAAAAACTACAAATAAACACAGATTTGAAATAATTTTTATTTTCGATTTTTAGTTTTTTTTAAAATCGAACCCAAGACTAGGTTTGTTAGGACAAATCTATCAATGACTCTGATACCAACTGATATAATAATGGATATGAAAAACAAAGAAAATCAACAAGAAAGTAAAATGATAGATAGAATGACACAAAGAGAGAAACCAATTGGCAACTAAAGCTCTATAATAGCTAAAACCTCCAATTGAGCATACAATCTAGCACAAATTCTCTTAGGATGACCTCAACAGAACTATTGTTCTCAAGTAACCAATCCTCTCAACAAGGTTCAATCATAGCTTCAACAAGCTCTCATCACTCAAACTCTCAAAAGAGTATGAAATATCTCAATTCAACATCACCCCCTAATGAAATAAATTAAGGTAGTATATATATATAAACTAAACAAAGAAGACTACTATAACTATTACAATAATACCCTTAGTGAAACAAGGGCCTTTTTTGGTAGTCTTCTCAATGGATGAAAGGAAAGACTTGCATTTATGGAATAGCCCTTTGCATAAATATCCACCCATTTCTCCCAAGTGGAGTCTTGTGCCTCCACTTTAACACATTCTTGAGCTTCAAGACTTCATTCCAAGCACCTTGTAAGCCTCTAAACTAGTGATTTGTAACTCGGCTTGGTGTGCATGTTCTTGATGAAACTTGGCTTGTATCAAAAGGAAAAGGTGGTCTGTCTTGACAAATGTATGGGAGATAATAGAGGAGATGGAGGAGCGATAACCAGTAGTCCTTATCATGCACAGGGGCTACTCTTTACACACTAATAAACTAACCCATTCTTTTCCTAGTTCTATTTCTTCTCTTTTACATGATTATGATGATGTGTCCCCTCGGAATTTCCAAAGAGAAGTCCCCCTTAAGGGGAATTGAGCATCAAATTGACTTTGTCCCGACATCCCAATTGCCAAACAAACCGGCTATAGAGCCAACCTGGAGGACACTAAAGAGCTTCAAATACAAGTGGATGAACTCCTTGAAAAGGGAGTTGTGCGAGAAAGTATGAGCCCATGTACCGTGCTGGTGATCTTGGTCCCAAAGAAAGATGGTACGTGGCGCATGTGTGTTGATTGTTGTTTCATCAACAAGATAACGGTAAAGTATCGCCATCCCATACCTCATCTTTGATGACATGCTTGATGAATTGAATGGTTCATGCATCTTTTTTAAGATAGATCTTAGGAGTGGATACCATCAAATTTGGATGAAACCCAGAGATGAGCAGAAAATGGCATTCAAGACAAAATTTAGTGTATATGAATGGTTGGTGATGCCTTTTGGTCTCACTAATGCTCCTGGTACTTTCATGCGCTTAATGAATCATGTGGTGAAACCCTTTATTGGCAAATTCGTGGTTGTTTATTTTGATGATATCTTGGTGTATAGTAAAACCATGGATGAGCATGTTGATCATTTGGAATGTGTATTTGAATTGCTTAGGCAAGAACAACTTTATGTTAATGTAGCTAAATGTTCCTTTTGTGTGGATGAAGTTGTTTTCTTGGATTTTGTTGTGAGTTTAAGGGGCGTTGAGGTTGATGAATCCAAAATAGATGCTATTAAGGATTGGCCAACTCCTAAATCTGTTAGTGATGAGAGAAGTTTTCATAGATTGGTTGTTACACCCCGTATTTTTTTCGCGCTAGTATGCGTTGTGAATAATGTAAGGAAAGCCTAGTGAGGCTAAGATCCCATATTCGGATGACAATGAGTTTAGACAAATGTTGTAAGTTTCATAAGAGTTTGGGGTTACACGAATAAAAGAAAATACGTTTCGACGAAGTTCACCAAATGATAGTCGATTGTAATAAACCCGTACTTTCGGGGTAAGAATAAGACTGCTCAATATGATAAGAAGGTCTTGTTATGAGGTATTTGAATCATACAATAGTCATATGATAAGTCTTAAAGTAAAGCAAGTTGTAAAACAAAAGTTAGCAAAGGTCAACGCAAGTTACATTCATAAGTTTGCTAAAATTTAGGTCAGATGTAGCAGAGCTTTTCTCTCAATCTACTTTGTTACACGGTAATAAACCCATGAAATTGAAGGTTTACGAGTCTAGTTTCCAACATATTAAATCATTCATCGATACAACATTGGAGTAGAGAGATATTCATATTTTTATGAGACCATGCAGGCAGCCAGTTTGGGGACTACTTGAGGTGGTGCAACTTCTAAAAGATGTATATATTCGGTGGCTTCAAATTTTAACTTCATTTCTCTCGATTTCCAGATCCTAAACACTAGTAAACCCTCTCCCAAACTTCCTATATCACCCAAGAGCAAAAACTAAGGCAAATAACGTGAATCAAACGTGGGGAAGCTCGTGATACTAGTTCTCTTCTTGTTCTCATCTTGTTGAATTGACATTCCTTCAAGTTTCCGTAAGGTGTATCACAACTAAATCTCTCTAGTTGAGGTAATAGTTCTCATCTCTCATGGGTATTTGATCAAATTCAAGGATAGATTACGTAAATCTTACGTCGAGAAGCCGGTGGTGCTTGTGGAACACAAGTTCTCTTCTTGTGGTTGATTCGATGGTTTCCTTGCTATGAAGTAACCTCATATTTGAATGGATTCTAGTTATTTGAGGTAAGAATATGCTTCTCCCTTATGTATTTGAGTTTGTACAGGTCATAACTTGTTCATTTGATGAAGAAATTGTGAAAGGAAGATTGAAAGTTGTATTCAAGTTGCTATAGTGTTGTGGACTGCCTTGGGTTTCTGTTCGTGATATTTTGTGGCTGGAAAACATGAGGAACAGTTTGGATATGTTGTTTTTTTTTATTCCTATTGTTAAACTTTGGGATGAGAAAGAAGTAGTGGAGATGATGTCCGTTTCTTTATAGAAACAAGCTTGTCGCTCGATATACATCGTGTGCTAGCATCTCTCATTAGTATAACGAACTTGTTATCATGGTTATAGGTTGAGAGCTTGGTGGGCTGATTTGATTAGTTTGTCAAGGTATGTAAGGCACCTTTTCATTCAAAGGAATGAATCGAACGTATATCATTTTCCAAATAAGTGATCAAAAGAACTATCCTAAATCGTATGTTGGTTGTCCCTTGTCGATAGTGTTTCTTCTTATTGTTATCATGTTCCATATTACGTGGTTGTTGGCTATATATCTAAGTTTCAGAGACCTCCATAAGGAGTGTTTCAAAGAATTAATCCGCCTCTAAACTAAATGTTGGGCAAGGGCCCGCACTCTCTCTTATGTGGATAGTCGACCAAGAGTCATTCCAAAGTAAAGTCAAAAGAGTTTATAAGTTCAAAGGGGCCAAAAGTGCCATTACTACTACAGTGTCTTATGAACACCACCGGCCAAATAGCGGTGGGCAGTTATATATACATATACGATTCACATCATCGCACTAATATTGGTGGGCAATTATTTATGCGCATACATGCCCCAGGCTATAACCGGAGGGCATGCATTTATATATGCATATACACACACCTCAAATTATCACCTGAAGGCAGTACCTTATTTAAACACCTCGGGCTATAAGCTGAGGGTAGATTATATAATAAAACACATGTATAGAAGTTTCAATACAATTTCCAAGTCTCATTATTTGCCCTGAGTGGAACACAGGTTAGCAGAGTATCGGGTTTCTTCTTATGCCTTGTTTTACATCTTATGCTTTCATATTGTTATTCATGTTTTACATACATGTACATTTCTTTCTTGTTTAGGGGTGTGTTGTGCGCCACACTTATAATCAAGAGGACGTAGGCATTTAGGATTGGTTACCCTTCTTTCCGATTCCAGATCGTGTAACAGAGTTGAGTCATAGGAACTACATTCCATTTTGTACTCATAGCAAGTAAATGAAAGATCTCTATCAAATTATGTATGCACTAGAGGTGCGAGTATTACTAAAGTTTCAGAGCTTGAGCATTTGTCTAACCTATTAAATAAAAAGGTAATGCAAGCCTAGAAGGTAAAGTGCGAGTTTTAGAATGCAGAGGAAGTAAATTGAAAGAGGTACAAAGTACCTAAATAGAAGTAAGTGGCTCTCAGATAGCACGACATAAGCGTTATAATCCCGCTTCTAGTAACAACAGAACTACAGTGAATAAAATTCAATATGGCTTATGATTTTCAGATGTAGATAAATGTAGTCTTATAAAGAAGTGAGATTTTGGGATCTAGTAAGGGTTAGAGAAATCCTTAGCGGTGACAGATTGTTATAACTGAATGATAATGATGAAGAATTGTATGAACATGTCAACAATAACTCTTTAGAGGATATATACATGATGTACCCAAGAAATGTTAGTCAGATGCGACTTCTTCAGAGTCTTGAAGTCAGGGAGACAAGTATTTGAATATGATAAGATCCGGCTTGTGGAAGAAATGAATTCAAACAACAAAGAGGCGAAAACTAAAATAACAAGAAATTGAATATGATAATTGAAGAAATTGGGATGAGAATAGAGTGATAAAAGCAAGACCCAATTAGGATTGGATTTATGGGCAAACTTGTATATATGAAATCCAAACCCTCCCAATTGAATCAACCCAAGAGAATCTATACTATTTGAAGTTCAACAAGAGTTAATCAATTAAATCCACAAATGAACAACTCTATATGAAAATCAATGGGAAAAGAGTTTCAATAGCCAATAATGGAATCCATCATAATTAACTATCACTAATACTAATCACTATATTAGCACTACACAAAACTACCAAATAAACTATCACTCTTTAAGAGTATTCATCTCAACATCATAAAAAACAAAGGAATGAAAATAACAAGTGTAGTATAAATACTACTAGGCTAAAGGAGTGATGCAACTCTAGTTGCCCCAAAAATATCTATGTGGAGTCAAGACCATGAACTCCAAACACCCCAAGGTTGCACATGAATATATGCCCTCATGAGCATGCATTAGCACCATCCCCGAGGATCTCAAGTGTGGAAGATTACATGGGAAGGCAAAAAGACAACAAATGTTAAGGAAAACACCATCTGCGAATCGCAGATGGTGCCACAGATGGTATCTGCAGACCATAGGCTGTGCCAAACAGTCGCAGAAAGAGCAACCACTGAAGGGAATGACCTGCGAATCCCAGATCATGCCACAGACAATATCTGCGATTCGTAGGTGGCATAGTAGACTGCCACAACTCAGTGTTTTGGTTATTTTTGCAATTCAAGATTGTCACTTTTGGACCTCTTGTGTAATAACTTAGTCCTAGCCTATAAATAGGGAACTCATTGCATTTCATTGCTTAGATTATCTTGATTATTGCTTATTGCTACTCTTAGAGAGTTTTGAGAGCATTTTTAAGGTTATGATTGAACTTGTGTTTTGGAATTTGGGTAGCTTGGGAATTCAATTCCCTTGAGGTCCATCACATAGGTTGGGCGCTTGATTTGGTTAATCAATTAAGGTCCAAGGTTTAATATACTTTGGGTTATTTTTTATTCCAATTCTTTGTGTCTTCCTTTTTATCTTGTTTTCTTTAAATTCTGTAATTTATATTGTACCAATTGGTATCAAAGCTTAGGCTACAGTTTTATTTCTTCATTTCTTAATCCTATCGTTCTTATTTGGAAAATCACAAAAAAATCTATTTTTTTTAACATTTACAAAAACATTGATTTGTTGTTGGATTTGAGTGTTTCTATTGGTGGATTTGGACTCTTAGAGGTTGAATCTATCACATACTCAAATTTCAAGTGATTTGGAGGTGTTTTGAGTGAAATCATCATTGAAGACCTTCAAGCTTTTGAAGAACACTCAAGTGGGTCTTGTGGTTTGCAGAAGTAATTGGATCCGAAATTATTTGGGCTTTGTTCTTTACATCAAGGAAAGGATAGATGTAAAATTTGAAGCAATTTAGAGTTGATTTGGGTGTATTATCCTTGTTTTTCATTGTTCTTGGTGAAGAAGAAGGAAAAATGAAGGTTTGATCCAAAATCCTCAAGACAAAGTTGGAAAAGTATTTTGGGCCCAAAAAATAGCAAAAATCTAAGGAAAGTGGGTCCAATTCATTAAAATTACAAAGAATATTCAAAAGGTGGCCAACCAAATGGATCATAAGGAATTTTGACGTCACCAGCATTTTGGAACACAGTCACAACCTGCGAATCGCAGGTTGCGCCGTAAACCTTGCCTGCGAGCCGCAAACAAATCGCAGACCGTGACAGGAAATTTTGGAAAACAATTGGACATTATCTGCAAATAGCAAATGGTGTCACAGACCATGCTTTTGTACCACTGCTGAATCACATATCATGTCACATATCACGCTTTTCAGGTTTGTGATTTCAATTCGATTCCAAATCCATTTCTTTTCACTTCTTTGATTCTCCAAACTATTTAACATCAAATAATTGACCTATTTGATTGTTAATTAGTTCTTATTTTTTGTATTTTCTTTTGTGCTATTTCTTTTCGTTCTTCTCAATTTTAATTCGTAGTTAACTTCTTAATTCAAGTCTGTTAGCCTTTATCAAGTCATCCATTCTTCTACTTAACAAGAATCCATTCAGACCGAGAGTAGAAATTGTGTACCTTTGCGACATCTTAGCCTAAGTGTGGATCAACATCGGTCAATCCAATTTGTGAGGCAATTCAAAAGGTGTGTAGCAAGAGTGTTTGTGAGTTTGTTTTCACTAAATTAATGTGTTTGCTTGTTTTGTTGAGTGTCTTCAAATAGGTGCCATGGTGAATCAAGATTATGAAACACGCATTCCCATTCGGGAACCTACACTTGTTGATGTAATGAACGTTATTACTTCTATTGGTAAACAAATAGATACCCTAGAGGACAAGGTGAAAACCATAGAATATAGGATGGAACAACGAAGAGAGCTTAAAAAGGAGAGGTAGCCTAATTCTCATGGGAGTAAGCGAGGTTATAGGATTCTGTCTTGTGATTGATGTTTCTTATCGCCATAACCTTATTGACTCTAATGTGGTTAATTGGTTGGTCTTACCTTGCTCGAGGAGGAAACACCCCTATTATGATAAAAAGGCAATTGGGTTGATAAAGGGGGGGGGGGTACTCAAGAAGATGATGATTGTGTAGATGATGAGGGAAGTGAGCAATGTGAGGACGTTACCATTCCATATGGGTTATGCCTCAAGAAGGGGAGCTCATTGTGCCAAACTATGAAGTGAGGAGGGCAATGATAAGTAAAGTTATGGATGATCCAAGCCTAAGAGAAAATCTTTTCCATTCTAAATGCCTCATCAAAGGAAATGATGTTCCTTGATCATTGATGGCGGAAGTTGTGCGAATCTAGTAAGTACTACCTTGGTGGAATTCTTGAAGATTCCGACCACCAAACACTCAACTCCATACAGGTTTCAATAGTTGAATATTCGTGAGGAGTTGAGGGTAGACACGCGAGTCTTGATCAATTTTAAGATTGAAAAATACCAAGATGAGATACTTTGTGATGTGGTGCCAATGCAAGTTTGTCATGTGCTACTCGGAAGGCCTTGGCAATATGATAGAGCTACAGAATCATGAAGGGAGAACTAATCGGTACTCATTTAGGAACAAGCATGTTCTATATCCTTTATAACCTTTGCAAGTTAATGAAATTTATGAAAAGATGAGGGAATTGAAGGAGAAAAGTAAGGGTAAGAGAAAAGAAAGTGATCAAGAGGGTGCCAACATGAGTAGTGAGAAAGAGAAGGAGTCCAATAGAAGGGCTAAGGTGACTCTCATGGCGAGTTTGAGGGAGGTTAGAGAGGAGGTGGATGAGCAAATTGAGGTGGTTCCTACCATGCATCGGGTGTACTCTTTACCATCTAACGAATTAACCTCTTCTTTGCCTAGTTCTATTTCTTTCTTTTTCTAGGGCTATGATGATGAAGAGATGTCCAACAAACTAATCCCTCAAAGCATTCCAACGGACCGTTTTAATTAAAGTCGAGGTAATCCATTTTCTCATGGTACTTCTACTTCTTGGAGTGATTTGGATGATAATTTGAGTGTGAGTAATCTTTGCCTTGCAATGAGTTTGATATAATTTCTACTGTTGGAAGGTGTGAGTTGAAAAAGGATCCTCATCTAATTGAGAGTGATAAGTCATGCTTAGATGATTCTATTTCTTGTAATTATTCTCTCTCTAGTGATGATGCCATATTTGATGATGATGAGATTAATTTTAGCAATTTGCCTAGTGGTTATGTATGTGATAATGTTGATGTAGCTCCTTTTAGTGGCTACAAAATCTATGACAACCCACTTTGGGATATTGATCCACCAACCCTTGACAGAGATTTCTTGTTGAGAGGTAGCTTTACACTTGATGGGGTAGATGGTCTTAATAGTGATATGAATATGTCAAGGAAGGACGCACCGCTAGTTGATGAGGGAATTGATTTGCTTGAGTATTTGCGAAATCCTAGTAGTGATCCTTATACCTCTAGTGTCCATGATTGTGAATTTTTGTATGATGCCCCACATATTTATGATAACGACATTTGTGTATGGATTCATTCAAGTGATCCCTCCGACTATGATCCATTTCTTGATGCAAAATACTAGTGAGAGAATCTTTGGTAGTGATATGAGTGTAGTTTCATATTCAAGTAGCCATACGTCGGCAAAGAAACAAGGATTTGATGTTGTGAGTGACTTTGCGAATGGCACATTGATAGTATGACTTTTTTAGATGCTTTCCATTCTACGTTGTTTTCTTACGAGGTATCTTCTACATGTGATAAGGCTTGTGAGTCCAATGGGGATTTTACACTTGAGTGCGAACTACGAGACACTTTTCTCTACTACTTATTTTCTTATGATGATTGTCATTGTGAGATGATCTTTTGGATCTCTCTAGTACAAACAAATTTTGTAGTTGTGGTATTTTGTCTTCTTGTTGGATCTGTATAGGTACCGATATTTGGGGACAAATTTCTTTCAAGAAGGGGAAAATGATGCAACCCTAGTCTATATGGAGTCAAGACCATGAACTCCAAATACCCTGAGGGTTGCACATGAAGATAGGCGCGCGTGAGCGTGCATCAGCACCATCCCGAGGATCTCGAGTATGGAAGATTGCATGGGAAGGCAAAAATACAACAAATGGTGAAGAAAACACCATCTGCGAATCGCAGATAGTGCCACAAATGGTATCTGCAGACCATAGGCTGTGCCAAACAGTCGCAGAAAGAGCAACCACTGAAGGGAATGACCTGCGAATCCCAGATCATGCCACAGACAATATCTGCGATTCGTAGGTGGCATAGTAGACTGCCACAACTCAGTGTTTTGGTTATTTTTGCAATTCAAGATTGTCACTTTTGGACCTCTTGTGTAATAACTTAGTCCTAAACTATAAATAGGAAACTTAGTGCATTTCATTGCTTAGATTATCTTGACTATTTCTTATTGGTACTCTTAGAGAGTTTTGAGTGTTGAAAGCTTGTTTAAGCTTGTGATTAAATTTGTGTTTAGAAATTTAGGTTGCTAGGGAATTAAATTCCATTGAGGCTCATAGGTTGGGTGCCTGATTTGGTTAATCAATTAAGGCCCAAGGTTTAATATATTGGGTTATTTTTTATTCCAATTCTTTGTGTCTTTCTTTCAATTTCGCAATTTATATTGTATCAAGAAGACAAGGCTATCTATTACAAAAATACTCTTAATAAAGTAAGGGCCTTGTTTGATTGTGTTCTTCATGGATGATGTCTGTCTTTAAAGAATAGCCTCTTTGCATAAATAACTATTTTATGGTTTTGACCCATTTAGTCGATCCCATGCTTCTCAAATGTGGTGAATGTGCTCCATGGATCATCATTGGCTTGACGTTGAGCCTCACCACAAATCATAGCTTTCCTAATCACCTTCGAGCTTTCTAGGATCATATCATCCTCCCCTTCTTGAAAAGGATTCGACCTCAAATCCAAACCTTGCAAAATATAGAAGAGAATGAGTACATATCATCTCACAAAATAACCAAGGTAATCATCATAAGGCAAACGATAATACCTAAAGTAAGCAAAGTATGTAACCAACATACTAAATGGCTCACTTCTATGATATAACCAAGCATCACAAAGATCTAGAAAGAGTGTATATCCAAATAATGCCCAAGACATTTGGCTATTCAAGACATTTTGATAAAAGGGTAAATCAAAAGAAACCAATGCATTTAAGAACACAAATATATAAGTTCCCATTGGTCCTAGCATTCAAGAAGCACATATCTTCCCTTAAGTCAAGAAATAAGTGACCTCCCTCACGACTAAGTGCAACATTACAAACGAAACCAACTAGCCCATCCCAAGAAAGGATCCACTGTCAAGTCAACACCGGGGTCAAATACAAAGGTATCCCCCACACTATTTTTCTCACTTTCCCCATGCAAGCCCAACATGAAATTAAGTAATAACACTAGTAAAGAATCACATGAATGATTATAAGTGCTACTACTATACTCATCACACAAGGAAGTTACCTTCATGGCTTTAGAAAGCCCAAGAATAATAAGCATGAGCCACGAGTACATACTGTTCGTGAAGGAAGTACAAGATGTGACATCATACCAAGTTGTTGTCCAATGAGGTTCCCTCCAAAAATCCTCTTCAAGTCTCCTCCTTTGATGAAACTTAACAAACAAGTTAATCACATAATCAAGTTAATCAAAAGAGAGAGTTTTACCTTTAAGCTCATCGATCTTATGCTAAACTTTAAGTAGCATCTCATCACCCTTTAGGTTAGAAGATCTAGCACAGTCCTTCCAAAAAACATGCTTTTTTTCTTTCAAATCGCTCCCTTTCTTTAAAGATCAATCTTCACTTGCGGAAGCCTTTCCTAAATTCGGCATTGGTCCATCAAGTGGGCCACAAGCCCTAAAGAAAGACTTTCCATCATCGGGGATGTCATCATCCTCCCATAGTGGATTTTCAAAAACTTTGTAGCCTCCAAAAGTGGCTACACTCTCATCATCACAATACATACCACTATGGATATCACTTTCAATAGTTATGTAATTATAAAATAAGACATTATCTTTAAAGAGAGAACAATCAATGAATGATGAGGATTGAAAACACGTAATTTCACTCGTATAACGACAAACATCATTTTCAAGGTACTTTCCATCACATGACTACCTACATGACCAACTATATCAAGATCTTCACTAATTTGAGGTTTATTAAGAACACCACAAAAATCCTCAATTAATGGGTCATCATAACAATAAAGTGATCAACACAAGTATCCACACTAGTTGGATGCAAATCAATCTTTTTAGAAGAATCAATCCGATCGTCAATAGAATCAACTAGAGGGTGAGCAATCTCAACATATGACAATGCACAAACACTCTTATCACACGTGTCAACACTAGGTGGACACAAATTGATCTCACAAAAATAATCAATCTGGTCATCAAAAGGATTAGCTAGTGTTGGAACAACCATATCAACAACATTGTCAATAATCATTAAAAAATTATGCTCAAGACATGGTAAAGACTCATTAAGCTCACATAACGACAAGATATCACTCATACTCAAGTCAACAACATAATCATTCTCATGATTTGGAGAGTTGAGATTAGCTATTTTACCTTGAAGTTCACACACAACATCTTCTTTACCTTGAGTTTCATCTTTGGAATACATTTGCTCCTTTGGGAAGCCTTCAATTACCTCATGATTGTTCAAAGTTTGAGGTTTCTCATTCAGTTTGCTTTCAAGAATACATGCACCATTATCAACACAAAGAAGAAAGAAAAGTTTAAAAAGTTAGGAAAAGGTTGTGATAACCCTCTCACGTCACTTCTCACATCCTCTCCTTTTTCCACTCTAGAGTTGTCACTTTTTACTCCCTTACTCCTCTCAATCTTTTTTCTCTCAATTTCATGGGAGTTGGAACAAGTGCTAAGAATTTCTTGAGAAGGAATTGGTGAGCCCTTCACTTCTTCTTTCCCTTTGGCTTCACTTGGAGTAGCCCCTTCTTCTTGTATTGGTAGCTCCTTGGTCAAACGTTGAGCAATCATTTGTATGAGAGCCCTCTCAATCATTTTAATTCTTTTGTTGTCATGACCCAAACTGGAGGGCCATGATAGGCACCCGGACCTTACTTGACGAGTACCACTAAACATACATTTACAACATAATCGTAAATAAGTATGGGCCACGAGGGCCATCACGAGGTAACCACTAACTCATAGAAATAATAAATTGAAAAGGTGAAAGACCGACAGGGCATATATGTATATACATAGATGCTGGACATAACTGTACGACTTGACAAGGCTACCATAGATGACTATACAACAAAAACATAGGCCGAGGAGGTCACATAATATTTGATTGTATCATAACTGCCTACAAGCCTCTACTGGAGTGCGTAACATCATAAGGTTGAGACAGGGCCCTACCATACTCATATGCATATCAAAAATACCGTACCAAGACTAGACCGCAACTCCGGGACAAGTAGAGTGCTCCAATATCAGCTGAACAGGCAACGTACTAGTACGGACCGTCGCTCTATCTACCTGAGCCTGCGGGCATGAAATGCAGCGTCCCCCAATCAAAAGGGGCGTCAGTACGAATAATATACCGAGTATGTAAGGCATGAAAATTAGCATAATAAAGGCATGGAGGTAACCTAAGACAAGAAATAATCAACCTGTACAGAATTCCTCTGAGGCCATAATATGCTTAAGTATCGTACATGTGCGTATATAATGGTTGGTCATACATATACATATGTGTATATAACGCCATCAAACCTCTGTGGCATCCCATCATATCATATCGACTTCTATGGAAATAATCATCATCATCTACCAGCTGATCAGGTGGTGGTGCATATATAACGCCATAACCTTTCTCATACCCCATATACATGTCATATAGCATACACGTATATAACGCATGTGAGGTCATGGTATATACATGTATATAATGCATGAATTACTAAGACACTCTGAGTCTATCAGAGTGACGTAAGGCCGCCTCTCTGATTAACATTATGGAACTAACATCATCAACATAACTTACTTTGAAGAATCAACAAGCCATAACATAAGATCATTATCATTATATAGAAGTCAAGAACATCAGCCTCTAACATATCTAAGAGTGGAGCCGTTATGGATATTGTTCATTTACGTTCATTTCATTCTAATCATGACAAAAGAAGGAACAATAGCCTTAACATACCTTTGTTGCTTACAACTCCACATACTTCCTGTAGTACTTCAACCTACATCAAGGTATTAGAACTATGGTTAATGCCATGGAAGGACTCAAAACACATTTCTAAGCTAGTAGCTCTCTTACGGAAAATAGGGCAGTACTTCCCCTACATTTCCTCACTTCCCCAAATTCAAAACAGCACCAAACAATGATATTAACAATATCAATAACCAATCCCATCCATTCAGCCCCTTAACAATGTAAGAAAAATTTCGACAATTCAAACAATAGTATAATGAGCGGCAAGCTTGGTTTACGATTAAATAATTATAGCTCTAAAACCCCCCTTTCTCCTTCCAGAACCTATTAACAACATTAACCACAACATATCCACTTACTCCTACTGATTTTCAGCCACAACCCAATATTAAAACGAAGTCATAACAGTCCAACAATTTCCACCCAATTTCCAACCCCTACTTCACAATCTTTACCAAACAACCTAGCTAGAACTTAGATAAACTCTAATACATGAAGAAGGGAGGATTTTCTCACCTAAATCAGATATTGTAGGGATGAAACAACCTTTCCATGGATTACCATCAACTTGCATCACTTGAGGTCCTTCAAGATTGGAGATAACCCTTTAACATGAATTAAAAGAAGAAGAAGATTACTTAGAGCTTCTTAAGGGTTTTGGATCTGGTTATTTTGGGAGAATTTCGTGGCTCCTCTTAAGTCCTACTACTTGGAAAATGATGAGGAGAGATGAATAGGATCAACCCCTAAAAAGACCTTCTTGGCTGACCCACACATGTCTTTTAGGGTGGCCTAATTTCGGCCTTTCCTTTTAGCAAGTAGGTGCTTAATTAATGGTTGTCATATGTTGCACTTAATAATCTCCTGTAGTTTGATTTCTGCTGATATGTGTTCTTTAGTGTACTCTGTTTAGCTTATTTATCTACGCTAGTTACTGCTTACCTTTTCAAAATGCTCTATCATGGCTTATTCGCTTTTGATATCAACATTTTCATACTGCTTTACATTTTGTTTGACCGGGTTTGACCATTTCTCTTGCTTTGCTCTTGTCTTGTCTTGCTTTGCTTTTGCTTTACTTGGGCTTATGCTTTGTCTTGAGCCGAGGGTCTCTCGGAAATAGCCGCTCTACCTACCAAAGCAGAGGTAAGGTCTACATACACTCTACCCTCCCCAGACCCCACGTTGTGGGATTTCACTAGGTATATTGTTGTTGTTGACATGTTTTAAGAAGTGGTAGTAGGACAGAAGTTAAGTTGGTGAAGCAGGCACTTCGGGTAAGCAAGCAGCTCATTCATTTTTTTAATTTTCCCAAAGCTTATTTTCCACGTATCAGAGCATTCGTCAACCTCAACTTAGTCGTGTATATGTTGAATGGAAGTACAGGATGTAACAATAGGCATGTCTAATATCGTATAACGTCGAAGATAACCCTGATGTCCAATACTAGGAGGACTAACATACGACGAATCTCAACATACAAAACTACGAGGTGTAACATCATTCCCCTCTTAGAAACATTCGTCCTCGAATGGGAAGTATACATAAGGGACCAATTAATCCTCAAGGTTTTTCAAAATTTTTTGATCTAATCTCCCCTGTAAATGGGACTATCCGAACCCTGTCAACAAGTATAAGATATCCAAACTTGACTCATACGGCCATACAACAACATATACATATCACCGGGCCTCATGTGGCCGTCAAACATCAAATATCGTATAACCTCGAAGATAATCCTGATGTCCAAGACTAGGAAGACTAACATACGACGAATCTCAACATACAAAACTATGAGGTGTAACATTTGTCCATCTTTTCAAAATATGAAGGCTCAAGACCACTTACTCTTAGAAGTGGGGCACTTGCATTTGCTTCTCGTTTAGGGGTTATGGGTCGAAAGAGAAGTCTCCCTTTATTTTCCACTACATATTTGTACCATTCTTGCTCATATGGAACCCCATGTTCTGGAACCAAGGATATCCTAAACATATGTGACAAGTATCCATGGGAAGCACATCATACCGAACCTCCTCTTGGTACTCACCATGTGTAATGAATACATTCACTCTCCTATCAACCCAATAACCTCCGTCTTCATAATAAGGATCCCATCTCATCACACAAGGTATCCTTAACCATTTACATAAGGGGTGAAAAAATTTGTGTAATAATCATCATCAAGCACAAGATAATAACCCTAACAACCAAAGACAAGACACAAACCTTCATTTCAAGAATTCTTCGCCTCTTCGGGACATTTCCTCCTTGAAACTTGCATATCTTCTACTTCCATTGCCTATCAAGGCTCCCCTCCTACATTCAACATCATAGCCTTATTGAGAACATGACACACTTGTTCTCGGATAAGAAGCACGATTCATTGTATTTCTCAAAGTAGGAAATGTATTCTTTCCCTTATGTCTCTTTATTTTTTACCTACAAAACGAGTAAACAAGTTAGTAGAAAAAGATCCTCACGTCACTCGTATTTGCACTCAAGCCTTACCACACTCTAGTGTCCTTCCGAAGTCGGCAACGAACCTCATATCCAAATCAATTCACCCAAGGTTACTAATTCTTTGTGGAAGAATATATTCTTGTTAATTGAAAGACGGACGGCTCAAAGCAAGCGGACAAGAGCCAAAGAACTTTCGACGAAGTTTAAACGATAAAAGCTTGAAAGAATTGGCACGAATGAAATTCAGTCACAAAAAGTAATTAGCTACTAAGTAGAATTAATTACTTAAGTAACTAGTTTGGAAAAGTAATTAAGAAATTACTTTAAAGGACAACTGATTAACAAACTACTAATGACTTAAAGAAAGAAATATATGGATTAGGATGGTTTGAAATGGATCATTGATTAGTAGATGAATCAATTGTTGGTGGATGTAATGACATCTATAATTCCACTCATGTCGCTGAAAGAGATTAGCTTCATGTGACAAACATAATTTGTCTTCAACTCAATTAAATTTTGGTGGATTCTCACCTAACTTCATCTTGGGATCAAAGTAATTTACACTATGAAGTTGGATTGTCCGTGGCTGCTCTTGATAATGATCACATGGAAATAAAGATAAGATCCGTTTGGATTGTTGGTTGAATTCTTCAACGTCCAGGTGTATAAGATTTAAATGATTTGCTTCATATTTTAGATTGATGAATCGTCGGTGGAAACTGATCCATTAGCTCACTTCCACTCGAAACAGCTGAAAGAGCAAACCAACACGTTAAGGGCGCTATAGCGCACCAGCCGCGTGGTATTGGGCTAAAAACCAACTCTCTGAAGTTGGTGCCCATGTGCCAATATGCTGCGAGTGGGGCAGGCCTGGAGTGCGTGGCTAACGTGACAGGACGAAAAGTTCTGATTTTTCTTCTTTTTTTTGCTAATTTGAGGGGTCCACCAAAGCTAGTATTTTTCCCTTTTTGCCCAACAAACATCCTTTGACCACTTGACTTAAATTTTTTTGGATCAAAAGCCCCTTTTGAATGTCTTCTTCCTCATGAATATATGAAGATAGCTAAAAAAATATGTAGAACACCCAAAATCCAATAGGGGTCCAAATCAACTCCAATTGCCACCAAATTTGAAATACAAGCTCCCCTTGAAGAGTAGAACAAAATCCACCAACTTTTGAAGCCAATAATACCTTCCTTCACCAAAACTCACTTTCAAGTTTCAAACCTTTTAGGTGTTTCAATGGTAGAATATTCAAAACTCCTCCAAATGTCACAAAATTTGAAACCTATGGGTTTTTTGTATCAAGGAACTCAAATTTTTCCACCAAAACAAACAACAAAATTTTGGATATTTTTGGGATTTCAAATGTTTGAATTATTTTTTGGATTTTCAAATAGATGAACCTAGGATTGAGAATTTGTAGAAATAAACACTATAGCCTAAGCTCGAATACCAAATGAAACGATTCGACTTGGAATAGATATGGAATTAAAGAACACAAAGAAAGATAATTTGATAGAAGAATTAGAGGTGGGAATAGAAGAAAGTAAGGATTGAAATCAAGTAATTGATCACAAATCAAGGAGGGATAAAAGACTTGAACTCATGCTTGAAATACCAACTTGGATACATTCAAGAGAGGTCCAATTGAATAGATTAAAGTACTAATCCTTTCACTAACTAGAAACTAGAGAACGAAGACTAATGACTATTACAAAAATACCCTTAATGAAGTAAGGGCCTTGTTTGGTAGTCTTCTTAGGGATGATTGAAGCATATTGAGAAAATGGCCTCTTTGCATAATAACCTCTTCCACCAAGCTATCTTCCATATCTTGATTGTGATTATCTTGGAGTTTACTTCTCAAGCGATCATCCAAATGTCGTATACCCTCTTATGTGGATCTTCAAGGGCCTCCGACTCTATCTCCATCATCAAGGGACATGTGGCATGACAATACCCGCTTGAAGATTCATCACCAATCTTAGCCCTCATAATTAAATTGCCCATGAGCTTCCTAGGATCATATCATAATCTTGGTACATGAGGTGAGTATTCCCCTCAGTGAGACTTATGTCTGAAGTCAAGAAAAGGTATTAAATTCCTAGAGAATAAGACCGGTCAAAGAGGGAGAAGTTAAGAGTGAAAGAATGTTTCATTGGAATTATCCAGAACAAGATAAGAAGCGATGACATTAGCAAGAGGTTGTTAGAAAAATAAGTAGGACACCTGAATATAGATGAGAAACGACTGAGGGTTATAAGACAAAGTATGGTAATGCGACAAGTTCGTAGCCATGTAAAACAAAAGGTAAAAGGAAGTAAATGCTGAGTTGTGAAGAGGAATGTGTTATGAGATTAAGTCTCCATTATGAGATTTTAATTAACAAATGTCAACGGAATATATCAATCAGATGATTTAGTCCCCTGAATCATGAAGTATTGACATTGGGAAGAACCCTAAGATAAACTAAATATGAGTTAGAAACCTAAAGGATTGTTATAAAAGTGGGTGTTGTGAAAGTTGCAAGGTAAATGATTTTAGTAGTCTCTGGAATAGGGAATTATTCTACGGCAAGTTGAAAGATATTAAAGTTTGCAGAGTTGTGGAAGGTGTTGAAGTAATATGACTTCTCAGGAATGAAATCCTTGAGCGCAAGGTGTGGCCATCCGCCCAAAAGGGGGGATAGTATGATGAAGTAATGGTTTAGAATCACATGTTGGTTTAGTGACTGAGTAAGCGAGAAGGGTTACAACGAAGAGTATCAAGACGAATAGAATTGTGTTATCCAGATCCTGCAAATATGGTATGACCATGGAATGATATGCAAGTATAAATGCTAAGTGAGGAACGGTATCAACCTCCTAGCCAGAGGAATTAAGCGACGGTAAGATCAACCAGACATATCAGACTCAGAAGAGAATGACATGAAGTATAAACAAAAACATAAGTATATAGGCCCAGGAGGGGTTATTCAGAACTAATGATTGAAAGCTAAGTCCAACTAACATCAAAAGATGATTGATGTAAAGCCTAGAAAAAGGCTAGTCTAGAGGTCAGACAAGCCGTCAGCCGATACAGAATTATGCACTGTGGAATGGTCCAAGTGCCTGAAGTTTCAGCTCCGCAAGTACCTCATCGCAACTCTTAGAAGGCATTTTAGATAGAATTAACAGCATATAAGACCTAGTATAAGGCAGTTCAAAGGTTAAAGGGGCATAGAACTAGAATTTGATGCAGACATTTAAAAGATGTACTTGGAATTGACACTATCAAAGTAATGATGGAAGTGGAAGTGATTAAGAGTAACTGAGGGCAGTTCAAAAGAGCCTATGATCCTATAGGAAAATATGACAATGGGCTTGAAGCTTAATATGAATGAGAAGATTCTTTCTAAAAGGCTTTATTGATACAAATATGTTAGTTAAGAAAACAAAGAGGAGAATTTACTCCGGTTATAGTGGGTTAAGGTAAGATTACATAAAGGTTGACCTATAACACCATTCCTTTAGAATATGAATATGTATCCACTAAGAAAGAACATCAATATTTTATCGCTACTTATGTCGGTTGAATGAAGAATCAAATCAGAATCTAGAGTAATACTTAAGGGTATGTACGTAAGAAACTCTTGGATGGTGGAGACTGAGATAAATTAACGCATTTGTAATGCATGTATTCGGAATAAATAAGAAATGATATCATTTAAGCTTAAGGGAGATTGAGGAAGCCAAGGAGAAATACTAACCCATGACTAAGGGTCGGCAACAGTAAGCACACATTTGAGATATGGCGTGACATCTTTATAACCATAAAAACCTCTAGTACATCTTCAAGCAAAAGTAGCTGAAATTAGAAAGTGTCCTTCAAGATGAATCATGATAGTATAGAGATACACGAGTCTCTTAAAGAGAGTAACAATCCTTGGGATTCAAATATAAGTAAAGATGAGCCAAGATGATATAGTTGAACATGGTCCTCTACAGGAAGGAAATGATTCGGAAAGATAGACTATAACAAAAATGTATCCCACGATAGTAGTAGAAGAGCAATAATATATAATTGCATCAACTATCCTGTTTAAGGGTTTGACTATTGGACTAAGATGATAGTAGGGATCACCTTTAGTAGTAGAGGTGGAACAATAGCAGTATAAGGATTTTGTCTAATTACAATTTAAAGAGAAAGTTCAGCAGGATAAGGTGACATCCTTCAGGGCATCATAAGATAAGATTTATTAGCTTGGCTTACCTAAAGGTTGAAAAGACAGAAAGTTATCTAACGAGCTCCATCAGGTAGCAAGTTCAGGAGTTCAACTTATGGACTCCGATGATGGCAGAGTTATGATTCAGAATGTAATAAAATTGTCCCTTGCGACACAGGTAAAGGAACAACAATACGAGGATCTTGAGTTAGTGATATTGAAAGAGAAAATTCTATGGCAAGAGAAGCCAATGTTTGAACTTAAGGGAGACAGATTTCTACGATACAGAGCACAATTGTGCTCCCCAGATATAGCTGGTCTACGGGGAAAGATTAAGGTGGAGGTACATTATTCCCATTATTCTATTCATCCCGATTCAACAAAGGTGTACCATGATATCAAAGATGTATATTTGTTGAATGATATAAAAAAGGACATTGCTGAGTTGGGGCATAGTGTCCTAATTATCAGCAAGTAAATATAGAGCAATAAGAGGCTCTGAGTGATAGTACAAAGAATAGAGATATTGAATTGAAAATGAGAGGTGGCTAAAATGTTCAGTATTGCTTTACCCCGTTCTTATTATAAATATGACTCCATATGAGTGATGATCGATAGACTTACAAAGTTGACCCATTTCTTTCTAGATAGAGCCATTCACACGACCATAGATTATGCAAAGTTATATATTAAGGAGACGGTATGACTTTATGACATTCTAATGTATATTATTTCAGATAGGGGAGCTCTATTTACAGTAAACCTCTGGAGATCCTTCCAGAGAGGTTTGTGAATATGAGAGAAACCTAATGTAGTTTCCAACCCAGACAGATGGCCAGGTCAAGCACACGATTCAGACGCTCGAGGATATTCTACAGGCATGTATACTAGATTTCAAAGAGAATTGGAATGATCATTTACCCCTCAATGAGTTTGCATATTTTAGCAGTTAGTATTCTAGTATCAAGATGACTCCTTATGAGGCCTTGTATGGCCGGGAGTCTAGATCTCCTATCGATTGATTTGACACGGGAGGATCAGAGTTACTTAGACCTATTTTGGTCTACCAGGCTGTTGAAAAAGTCAGCCCAGAGTCGCCAGAATTCACTTATTAATGTGCGACGTTGATATATAGAGTTTGTGTAAATGATTGATTCTTCCTGAGAATGTCGTCAATGAAGGGCGTAATGAGATTTAGTAAGAAAGGTAAGCTTAGCCCAAAGGTATGTTGCCCGTATAGAATTGTTCGAGGAATAAGGTGAGTGGCCTATGAGTTAGAGTTTCCACAGAAATTGGAGTATATGCATCCAGTCTTTCATGTATCTATATTATGGAAGTGTTTTATGATTAGAGGATACTCGAATTGAAATATTTGCAATATAAATCAAAGACACGGAAGTGATACAATAAAATATCAATAAAAGATATGGGAAACAAGAAATTAATGAGGACAAAAAGATTGACACAAAAGAAGATATAATTTGGCAACCAAAGTTCTATAACTAAGACCTCCAAATTGCATACAACTAAGCACCTAATCTCTTAGGATGACCTCAAGGGAATCTAAGTTCCCAAGCAACCAATCCTCTCAGCAATGTGACAAGCAAAATCAATGGCTTCAACAAGCCATCAAACACTCAAACTATCAATAGAGTTATCAAACTATCATTCATCAAAATCATCTAAGTCTAAGGGAAATAAAAGGTTACTATTTATACTAGGATAGGAAGAAAGACTAGCTAACTATTACAATTATATCCTTAACGAAGTAAGGGCCTTGTTTGGTTAGTCTTCCTTTGGAGAAGGCTTGCATTTAAGTAATAGCCTCTTTTGCACAAATCTTCTTCTCCTCCACATCTCTAATAAATCCCATGCTTCTCTTTGTCTTCAAGTAGAATGAATCCATCCAAGGCCTCCAAAGCATTGTCCATCTTCACGCATAAGCCTCGAATGTCCTCAAGTTCTCTAACTCGGCTTGGTGAGTACCTTGCCGATGAAGCTCGGCTTGTATCATTCTTCCCTTCTTGAAAAGGATTCAACCTCGAATCTAAACCTTGCAAGATCATAAAGGAGACATACAAGGACAAGATCCTCAAAGCATGAGGGTTAGGGTAAGAGTTAACAAATTTACCAACATGCCAAGGATGCACAAACTTGTGATATAGCCAAGTATCGACCGCTTTTATAAAGAATAAGCTCTCACATAGAGCACTAACCAATTGGCTATCCCAAAGGTCATGAAATGAGTATATCATCAAGGCACCAATGGTTTCAAGATACCAAATAGGCAATGTCATGTTGGTTATAATAGAAATGAAGCACAAATGATCCTCTAATTTCAAATTAGGCCAATCACACAAATTTAAGACTTCACCGAGATCAAAAGGGAAGGATATCCACATATGGTCAAGGCAACAAATATATACCCCAATAGGACCCCCGCTCAACATAAGATGCACCCCCAACACAAGTATGAGTGTCATGCAAATAGGTAGTAAAGAAAGGTGTCATGCAAAATAACTTCATCTATGATGTCCTCAAACGTAGCTTCACTATTATGTTCAAGAACAAGATCAAACATGCTACTAAGATTCGGAACACACAAGGAAGAAGTAGTAATTGGCAAACAAGTACCACCTTCCTTTTCAATACACTCCTTCCCCACAAGTGTAATATCATCCCCCAAGGGAAGATAATCATAGGGAAGAGCGACATCATTCCATAGTAGGTTTTTAAATATTTTGTAGCCTCCAAAAGTGGCTACACTTTCAATATTACAAAGCATCCCACTAGAGACTTCACTTTCAATAGTCATGTTATCATCAAATAAAATATTATCTTTAAAGAAAGAACAATCAATGAACAATGAGGAGTCGAAGCATGCAGTTTCATTATCAAAAAGACAAATGTCATCTTTCAAAGCACCTTCTTTCACATGACATATTCCACATTCTTGGACCTCATCACACAAAGATAAGACCAAAAGAGTTATTTTCACATTTATCAATCAATGGTGGAGTGTCATGCTCGTTCAAATGATCAACTACATTCACATCAACACTAATCCTCGACTAGTGGATTATCAAAAAGGGCAACCCTATGCATTAAGCTCCCGCTATGCGCCGGGTACAGGGAATGGACGGATCACAAGGGTCTATTGTATGCAGTCTTACCTTGCATTCTGCTATCAATACACTCAAATTGATCACCCATATCACATGATCAAATCACAAGCGCTAACACTAGGTGGACACAAATCGACCTTGCAATAACATACCTAGTGAAGTCTCATAACGTGGGGTCTGAAGAGGGTAGAGTGTACGTAGACCTTACGTCTACCTTGGCACGGTTGTTTTCGAGAGACCCTAGGCTCAAGACAAAGCACAAGCATAAATTGACCTTGCAAGAAGGATTAATTTGGTCATCCATCGTGAGTTCTCATTTGTAAAACTCTTCGCAACTAGCTCCCATACACAAGATAGGCCATTTCACATTGGGTTCTCGCACCCTCACATTGGGAGGTTGTCTAAGAGGTACATGTGGAAATAGAAATTTCCCTCTTTTATCCACTACATACCTATGCCAATTGTGTTCATGAGCAACCCAATGGTTTTCAAACCAAGAATATCCCAAACACAAGTCACATGTACCCGGCGAAAGTACTACACACCTCACTTCCTCTTGATATTCCCAATGAGAAAAGGATACCTTCACCATATCGATCAAATATCCATTTTTTCCAATATAAGGGTCTTCTCTCTTAGTCCATCGTAATCCTAGCAGGAGTATAGCTTGAGCAGAAATTTAACAACCACGGGTCGTTAACTTCAAGTCTTACTCCCCAATCATCATGTACTTTCACCAACATTGAATGTAATCTCTTGTTAGGCTCAATTCTCATCTTGACCTTATGTTGAACTCTACTCACAATTCTTTCTGTAGTTTTGGGTGGAGGAGGTCTCATGCCCCTTAAAGAAATCGCTCTATGGTGCCATGTAAGGGAGATTAAGAACAACCACCACCGGCAAACATAACACGGCTATAAGTGGGCTTATCATGACTTTGAACTTCACTTTCATCATAATCACTTGATACTTCACTATCTTCATACTCAAAGTCACTACCTTCATTACTACGTTCATCACAAGAAGAGTAAGAGTTGTACCTTGAAGTACCTTCATAGTAATGAGGGTCATCATATTGATCTTCCGAGTCATTAGCTAAGACATAGGGCCCATGAGTACTACTTGCCTCATGTTCTTCATTGTAATGACCATAATCATATTCGCAACCCTCATCATAAGAATCACACTATTCATTGTACCCGTAGTCCTCATAATTATAGCCATATTCCTCATCATTAGTACGCCCCTGCAAGTGGCCAAAGAGGGCCCATAAGTGGTTGGACCCGCATGGGTTGGGTTCAGAAGGGACGCAGGTTGCTAGTTTAGTTTATGTGGGTGGGATTTGTGTACAATTTTGGGTAAATGTGGATGGGTTGGGTGAGAGGCCAAGGTTTGGGGGTGCGTGGGTGGATCTTGGCTATATTATGGTGGTGTGGCCACAAGGGGTTGGGCTTGCGTGGCCCACGTAGGGGTGCGTGGGTAAAAATAGTGAACTTTTGTTCTTGTCTTTTTGTTGCGAGTGGGTGAAAATAGCGCACTTTTGTTCTTGTCTTTGTGTTGTGTGTGGGTGAGATGTAGAGGACTGGGTGGGCCACGTCCATTACGTGGCCAAAACTAGTAGCTTGGTCAATTTTTCCCTCCTCTGCGTGGCCGCTTACGTGATACTATCCATGCAGCTCAACATCATTAAAGGACATGGATGAAGCTTTGGAAGTTTCAATAAGACCCATGACAAGATCTCAAACAAGAAAATTTCAAGACAAACCCAATGGGCCGCAATTAGCAATTAAGAAATGTCTTGTGATGGAAGAAGAGCTCCAACCCAATCAAGATATTTTTCTCAAGTCTTACACTTATTTGGAGGCCCAAATTAAAGTCCAAGATGAGATGGAATTCGGTCCAATTCTACCCCAAAATGAGAAAGATACAGCAGCCCAAATCTGCCCCAAAATAATTTCTAGAATCTACATTTAAGAGTTGTTTTAATCTATGTTGACTTGCGTTGGTGTAAGTATTTTTTTTGTCTTCTATGTACCTAGGAAATTTTAGGTTTTTAGTCTTCTAAGCACCTAGGAAATTTTAGGTTTTTAGTCTTCTATGTACCTAGGAAATTTCACCTTATTTAGTTTAGTTTGACTAAGCATTGGAAGTCCCCTTCTAGGCTCCTATATAACGTGGTGTTTTCTGTTTCATTGTAATTAAGTTTGATGAATATTATTTAATGTAATTAGCCTTGTGGCTTGTTGAGACCTTTGAGTTTCTCTTTTGGGTTATACCCTTTTTGTTCTACTTTGAACGATAGCTCGGGTTCTTCAATGGTAGGATTCTTGTTTGAGTTCCCTCCCTCCTATTCTTCTTTTTCTTAATTGATTAAACTCATTTTTACTATTTAAACAAGGTTTCAAGTATAATTTACTTGAACTTGTGTTCTTCTCTTCCAAGAATCAACCCCTCCCTCTTTCTAACTTCTAATTTTAAAGTCTTCCGTATCCCTCCCTCTTTCTAACTTCTACATGAGGGTGTTTTGTGGAGTGATGTGTTGAGGGGTGTTGAGAGGAGTGGGGTTATATAAGTGTTGAACGGCTCCGGGTAACAAAGTAGAAGAATTGTCTTTATGATGACCACTCATCGTTCCTTGGTATAACATTCGTGGGGAAAGTGACGCTTCCCTCCTTTCTTCAATGACCCTAACCCGACTATACAATCCTCGGATTTGACTATTAATGTCATTCAAGGCCCTCATCACATCAACAAGGGTTAGTTCCCCGGTGGGAATTTGCGTTCTATCCTCCAACACCATTGTCCTAACAAAATCAAGCAACAAAACAAGCAACAAAACAAGCAAACACGTTAAATTAGTGAAAATCATATCACTTACTCTCAAGTATGCTCACCTTTGATTGCCTCATAATTACTTCGGCCAATGATTGTAATCTTATTGACTGCGGTTGGTCACAAGGGAATTAGTTTCTACTCTTGTCCTGAATTGATTCTTGTTTGGCTTTGAAGAACGGACGACTCAATTCAAGCTAACGGACTTGAATCAAGAAGTTGTCAACGAAGTTAAAATAAAAAAAGGATGAAAAGAATTAGCACGAAAGAAAATACGAACACAAGAACTAATTAACAACCAAGTAAGTTATATTACTAGTGTTAATTAGCTAAGAAAGAATTAACAAGAACCTGAAGAAACTTAGAAATGAAAATGAAGTGAAACCGAATTGAAGAACGAAATTGCAATTCAATTTCGGGTAAATACAGGTGGAATTAGAGGATGCGGCTCCGCATATGGGTTGTATATGGAATGAATGCGACCCCACAAAAAGCCGTATGCGGTCGCAAACTCTAAGCATAAAATGCCTTCATGGTATGCGATTTACTCTTTGCTTCGCAAACTTGCCGCAAAATCAAAACAGTGAGCTTAGGAAAAAATTGTGAAATGCGATCCACTTGCGGCGTCGCTAGTAGAGAATGCGGCTGCAAACTTTGCACGAATTGTCTGATTTTTAGATTCGTTTTGTGCCTCTAATTTTGTGCCAAATCTAACCTTGTACCTTGATTTTCCTCAGCAAATTTCTCCTTTTGAATATTCCTTTTGTACCTAAACACCTTTTTGCACTTTTCACATACCCTTTTTGGATTAATTGACACATTTTGTGGCTTCTTCTTCTTCAAGCTAAGAGACCCACAAGAACACTTATAAACTCCAAACTTGAACTCTTTGATTTAACCTCGATTTTTCTTCAAATTGTAGATCTGAACTCCTAACAATATGGAGAACAAACCCCAATGCCAATTGATCTTCAATTTATACCAAATTAACAAATCCCCAAATTGCTTGTTCATCAAATCTTCAAACCCAACAATGGTGGATTCTTCAATTCAACTCCAAACAACTTGAAATTTCAGATCTAGACTCTTACAACACTAAGAAACTCAAATATAACACTAGAATCAACAAATAAATAACTTCTTTTTGGATATTTTTGGGCTCTAGAATATTTTTTGTAGTATGCAAGAGGGGAAACAAAAGTAGGAGTGGGAAGCCTAAGAACACAAAAAGACAAGAACAATAACATGAAAATTAAGATAGATTGATTGACATAACTAAAACCCAAATTGGCAACAAAAGTTCTATCAATAAATAAGACCTCCAAATTGAATACAAGAGAAGCACCAAACTCTTAGGAAGATCTCAAGGGAAATAAGTTTCCCAAGCAACCAACCTCTCAACAATCTCACACTCAAAGTTTTAAACAAGAACTCAACTCTCAAGAGTTTTACAATTTCAATAATCAACATAAACTAAGTCTTCAAAATGAAATAACTACTACTTATACTAGATAGGGGAAAAAAGACTAATGAGCTATTATAACTCTACCCTTAACGAAGTAAGGGCCTTGTTTGTCTAGTCTTCTTTTGATGAAATCTCCAATTTAAGGAATGGCCTCCTTTGCATGCATAACCACATCTTCACATGCATGGCCCTCTTGATGCTCTTCCTTCTCCCCTTCATTCTCCGATGCAATCATCATCAACACTTGGAATTGGGACCCACGGGAAGGTTCAAAAGTGTACTCAAGTACATCCCTCTTCATGAACAACCCTTGCATAGTTTGAAGCTCATGAGCTTGAATTCTTGTAAAGGGACTTGATGCAACTTGGGATGTATCAATAGTATATTCTAGTGGTCTTCATTTTTCAATGCTTTATCTTGTGATTTGGTGACTTTAAATTGTTGAGAAATCTATTCTGGTTGTTATCTCTTGAAGATCCCATTAGATTTAAAGCTTCATTGACTTTGCTAATTAAGAAACTCAAAAGTCACTTGGAGAAATGTAAAGGTCATTGCATCATTTTTGAATAAAAGCTCATTTGATATATTCTAAATCTTCTCTTAAAAGTGTTTATTCACTATATTTAGTTCTATTTATTCTCTTGCTAGAGACTTTAAGTATTTGTTCAAACTTACGGTGTTCTAGTGATTTTGTGCCTCTCTTTATTTTGTGTCAATTTGTTATGTGCCTTTCTCTTTATTTTTGTTGTGTATTCCTTTGTTTCCAGTCCGTTATAATTTTCTTGTCCTTTTCTTTGTTTGACATAAACTCCATTGTTGAACCAGGCTCTGGAACTTACTTTAAAGTGTTTGAGTTGTTGGTTCATTGAAGAACTTCGAAGAGCAGCATGTGAGTGGTAAAAGGCAAGAGCGGTGAGATTCTTTGAGGGTAAAAGCATAATAGTGTGAAACACGAGTATTGAGAGCCACTACTTGAGTGAAACATGTAAGGAAGTGCATGTGAGATCACTTTACTACTAACAGATTTATCTTGTGTTAAATCATATCTTCTATAGATTTTGAAAGCATTTTGAGTGAAGAAATGGATTATTATAGTTGAGATTATTTACGATCAGATGCAGAGGATGGATAAAGGACATACTATGATTCTTATAAAAAGTATGGTGGTAATGATAATTGTACTAGCCAAACCTCTAATGAATTATATCAGATTTGTGATTCGAGTAAAAGCTACATTTGTGATGATTATTGTAGTGATGAATCATTTGATTATGATGAAATTAGTTTTGGTGGTGAATGTACCGATTATGTTGGAGTTGGGAGTGTAAGTCCTATTAAACCTACTCCGGTAAGATCTAGTTTGGGGAAGAGTCCAAAAAGAGGCCATGAACTTACTACAGTTAACAAGGTTTTGCAAACTAGAATGGAAGTAATGTCTAATGTATGTGCTACTACGGTTGACAAGAATATTTGTCACGACTTATTTAGGTGCTTACTTATTTGAAAAAGTGGTTTTATCTTGTGTTAAGCATGCTTCACCCTACACCCTAAAAGGAGTGAAGGTGGACAAGAGAGTGTTAGTGTCATTAACTCTTTGGAGATACAAGGATGAGGTTTGGTGTGATGTGGTTCCCTTATTCACATGTCACGTCTTATTGGGAGAGCCATGGTATTTCTATATAAAAGTTTCATATGATCAAGAAAAGAATAGGTATTCCTTAGTGAGAGATGATGGAAAAAGAACCGCCTTTGTGTCTTTGGCACCCATGGAGGTTTAAGAAGATCAATAAAGGGTAAGGAGATCAATAGAGGTGTTTGAAAAGGAAAAGGTATGCAAGAGGGGAAACAAAAGTAGGAGTGGAAAGCCTAAAGTTAGATTTGATGTTAGAAGTCCTCCAAGGGATAAAAGAGGAATTCTTGGGAAGTATACGGGAACTTGTGATACTTATTATGGCATACCTTTCCCAAGAAGGCAAAGGAATGA
This sequence comes from Anisodus acutangulus, assembly GCA_029783415.1. Lineage (NCBI taxonomy): Eukaryota > Viridiplantae > Streptophyta > Magnoliopsida > Solanales > Solanaceae > Anisodus > Anisodus acutangulus. The sequence continues at coordinate 28,837,093 of CM056500.1, read as the reverse complement.
TATAGCATTGAAAGCCTTTTCTACACCAAACAAAAGTGAGGATGAGAGACAAAAGAAATAGAGAAGTAAGGGTGATTAACTTGATAAATTCAGAAAAGGAGAGGAAGTGATGAGTGAAAAGACCGAGTTATCAAGAAGAAGAAATCAGTGGACATAATTGAGTGACATGAGTTCAAGAGGTAAACTAGAGAGTAAACAAGTGCATTTGAGAGATGGGAAAAAGAAGAGATTAAAAGAATTACTCACAAGTGTGAAAGATTCTTGTTCAAGCTCTAACCAATTAACTTGTCCATTTTCTATTATTTGTGCTCCAAATGTGCAGGTTATTAAGAAGATCCCATTGAAGAGTTGCAATAACAACTCAAGGGAGAATCTAGCTTCAAATAATATTTGAAAGGTGAAAAGACCAATGATCTATGAAAGCAACATCAAGTGGAAGACAAAGTTGAGATTGATGATCTCATGTGGTATGACCTTGTTGAAGATCTATTTGTAGCAAATGAAGTTGAACTTGTACCGCAATTTGATAAGGCCAAATCTTTAAGTGGGGATGTAACTCAGATTTGGAGTGAACATGACCTTTTTTTACTATTCTTCTTATGTGAATAGACCACAATGTGATGAAAGTGAGGGACAAGAGAACTTGAGTGAACAAATCCAAGGAAAATTGAGAGAGGATGAATCTTGTTCATATGTCAATCCACTAACTTTTTCTTGTTTTAGTCTTACATCTTTTTTCATGCAGGAAATTGAGGATGAACCTTGTGTATAGGATGATGACACCCCATTTGAAGAAGACAATCTTATTGGTCAAGGTTTTAAAGTGTGTGATAACCCATTGTGGGATGATACCAAAGATGTGTTTTCAGTACATTTTTGTCCACTTTGGAGTTCAATGAAAGAAGCAAGATGATAAAGTTTCCAATGAAGATAATGAGTCTCATAAAGCTTTGGATGCCATAGATATTGAAAAAGTTGGGCTAAATTCAGAATGTAGTGGCGCAAGTATGGAAAGTGCTCACATATTGCTAGCAACACAATATCTTTATCTTATTTTATAGATCCTTTTTCGCAGGTTAATCCAAAGCAACTTCTTAAGAAAATTACTTTTGATCCATATCTTGACTATGGTACATCCAATGGTGAGGTTACGTTGTTTAGGAAGAGAAAATATGGTATGTTTTCTTGGTATTCATATGCTTTTGATCTAAGTAATGAACCTCTACTGTTTAAAGAGCTTATGAATTGTGTTTTTAGTGGTTGTGTTGGTAATCGTATTTTTTCTATTAGATGATGTTATTTTTGGATATTTAAGAGGAGTGTTTGTGCATAAAAAAACTAAGTGGGTTAAATGATTGCATGGTCACTACCTTCTATTATTTTTACCAAGTGTTTGTTGTGTTTTCCTACTTATTGTGATTATCATGGTTGCAGGTCAATGTCAAGATTTGAGGATGAATCTTATTTAAGAGGGGGAGAATGATAGAATCCATGGAAACTCAGCATCATTAAAGGACATGTATGAAGCTTTGGAAGTTCCAAGAAGACCCATGACAAGATCTCAAACCAGAAAATTTCAAGACAAGCTCAATGGGCCGCAATTAGCAATTGAGAAGTGTCTTGTGATGGAAGAAGAGCTCCAGCCCAATCAAGATATTTTGCCCAAGTCTTACACTTATTTGGAGGCCCAAATTAAAGTCCAAGATGAGATGGAATAAGGCCCAAATCTGCCCCCAAAAGGAGAAAAATACAGCAGCCCAAATCTGCCCAAAATAATTTCTAGAAGATACATTTAAGAGTTGTTTTAATCTATATTGACCTGCATTGGTCTAAGTATTTTTTTAGTTTTCTATGCACCTAGGAAATTTCAGGCTTTTAGTCTTCTATGCACCTAGGAAATTGTACCTTATTTAGTTTAGTTTGACCAAGTGTCGGAAGCCCCTTTCTAGGCTCATATATAAATGGGTGTTTTTTTTTCATTGTAACTAAGTTTGATGAATTTATTTAATATAATTAGTCTTGTGGCTTGTTGAGACCTTTGAGTTTCTCTTTTGGGTTATACCCTTTTTGTTCTACTTTGAACGATAGCTCGGGTTCTTCAATGGTAGGATTCTTGTTTGAGTTCCCTCCCTCCTATTCTTCTTTTTCTTAATTGATTAAACTCATTTTTACTATTTAAACAAGGTTTTAAGTATCAAATACCTAAACTTGTAAGACTCTCCAATCCATCCCTCCCTCTTTCTAACTTTTAATTTTAAAGTCTTTCATATGTCTGATGTTATCATTACGTGGCCAACGTGTGTTTCCCACGTGGGTGGCCACGTGGCCTTCCTTTTCCTTTTTTTTTACTTTTGTTGACTTCCTTGGCCCCACAAAACCTAGTATTTGCCCTTTTTGGAGTGGAAAAAACATCTTTTGACTCTTCTCGTAAAAAATTATGGATCAAACACCCTTTTTGCCACCTTCCTCTTGAAGATATGTGTACTCTCAAGAATTCAAGAACAATTCAAAAATTCAACTACCCTCGAATCAACTCCAAATTTCAGATTTGAGTTCCATTTGACGTAGAGAACGAAGCCCACTAGGTTTCAGGATTCAATTTCACCTCCTTCAATATGACCCACTTTCAAGTTCTTCAAGATTGATTGTCCTTTAATGGTGGATGACCCAATATAACTCCAAATCTTCCCAAATTTTGGATTTTGACCCTCTTCACCAGGAGAACAAAACCCAATAGTTTCTAGGTTTCAGTTCTCACTTTTTCTTCAAGACCCAACTTCTACCTTCAAGCTCCAACAATGGTGGATGACTCAATATAACTCAGATTGACTTGAAACTTCATTTTTAAACTCCAAAAACATTAGGGAACAAGAATCTAGTATCAAAACAACAAAATAAACACATGTTTTGGGGGGTTTTGGTGAAAAAATTTCCAGATTGTATTTAGTAACAAACCCAAGACTAGATTTGTAGAAACAAGCCTAAAACATAGCTCTTATACAAATTGATGCAATAAAAGATATGAGAAACAAAAAATTAACAAGAAAAGTAAAGGATAGAAAGATTGACACAAAAGAAGACACAATTTGGCAACCAAAGTTATAGATTAACTAAGACCTCCAAATTGCATACAGCAAAACGCCTAATCTCTTAGGATGACCTCAAGGGAATCTAAGTACCCAAGAAACCAATCCTCTCAACAATGTGACAAGCACAATCAATGGCTTCAACAAGCCTCAAACAGTCAAACACTCAAACTCTCAATAGAGTATCAAATATTATTCATCAAAATAGTCTAAGTCTAAGGAAAATAAAAGGCTACTATTTATACTTGGATAGGAAGGAAGACTAGCTAGCTATTACAATTATATCCTTAATGAAGTAAGGGCTTTGTTTGGTTAATCTTCCTTTGGAAAAGGCTTGCATTTAAGTAATAACCTCTTTTGCACAAATATCCTCCTTCTAGTCCACATCTCCAACAAATTCCATGCTTCTCTTTGTCTTCAAGTAGATTTAATCCCTCCAAAGCTAGATCCCAATTGTCCATCTTCATACATAGCCTCGAAGGTCCTCACGTTCCCTAACTCGGTTTGGTGAGTTCCTTGCTGATGAAGCTCGGCTTATATCAGTAAGTCACAACTTTGTGATGTTTTTATTAAAGCTAATGGTTGTGTGGAGACAAAAGTTGTTGTGGATTGAGTGTGGCCCTGTCTAGCCTATATATTGTGTTTTCTGGCTGGGTGACAGGTTGGATATAGTCCTGTTTATAGAAGAGAATATGTTGAAATTTTTGTAATATCCTTAAGAGTTATTCTGTCTTCACGTACGTGTTACAAAGTATATTGAGATTCGTGGTATGTTAGTCCTCCTAGTCTTGGACATTAGGATTATCTTCAAGGTTATACGATATTAGACATGCCTATTGTTATACCCCGTACTTCATACGTTATTGTCATTATAAGATATCTAACGTGAGCTTATAAAGGATGAAATCCACCTTCAAGGAAATATGAGAAGAATTATCCAACGCATAATTTGGAGTTAGCCGTGGTGGTCTATGCGCTGAAAATTTGGCGGCACTACTTGTATGGGTATTTATGTAGACATTTTCACAGATCACAATAATCTGCAGTATATATTTAAACAGAAAGAGTTGAACTTGAGAAAAAAAAGGTGGCTTGAATTGTTGAAGGATTATAATGTAGACATCTTATACCATCCCGGTAAAGCTAATGTTATAGCGGACGCGCTTAGTCGCAAGTCTATGGTTAGCTCGATGCCGGTGCAGGCCGAGAGGAAAGAGTTGATAAGAGAGCTCCATCTGTTAGCTAGGTTGGGGTTCGATTAATGGGTTCAGAAGATGGTGGCTTTGTGATTCAGGATACATCATAGTCATCCCTCATATCGGAAGTTAATGAACGTTAGTGAGAAGACCCCATTTTAGGTAAAATTAGAGAGGGTATTCAACAAAAGAAGACCATACATTTGAGATTGATGGAAATAGGGTTCTCAGGCACTAGGACCATTTGTGTGTTCCAAATGTAGTGGGATTAAGAGATAATATTATGACGAAGGTCCATTGCTCACGATATTCCATTCACCATGGATCTGCTAAGATGTATCATGATCTCAATGGTATATATTGGTGGAATGACATGAATAGGAACATTGCAGAGTTTGTAGCTCAGTGTCCTAATTGTCAACAAGTAAAAGTAGAGCACCAAAAACCCGACGACTTAACTCAAAATAATGAGATCCCGATGTGGAAATGGAAAATGATTAATATGGATTTCATTATGGGTTTACCTCGCTCTTATCATAAGTTTGATTCTATTTGGGTGATTGTTGATAGACTGACCAAATCCGCTCATTTCCTGGCAATCAAAACTACCTACACAGCTGAGGACTATGCAAAGTTGTACGTTAAGGAGACTGTTCGCCTTCATAGTGTGCCTATTTTTATTATATCTAATCGAGGTGCGCATTTCACAGCTAATTTCTGGAGATCATTTCAAAAAGATTTGGGCACTCAAGTTAATCGTAGCACAACTTTCCACCATCAGACGGACGGGCAGGCCGAGCGTACGATTCAAACACTCGAAGACATGCTACAAAGTTGTGTATTGGACTTCAAAGGGAGTTGGTATGATCATCTACTGCTTATTGAATTTGCATACAATAACAGTTATCATGCTATCAAAATGGCTCCATATGAGGCTTTGTATGGACGGAAATATAGATCTCATATCGGATGGATCGAAGTAGGCGAATCAAAATTATTTGGGCCTAACTTAGTACATCAAGCCATAGAGAAGGTGAAGCTTATCCAAGAATGGTTGTTAACCACTTAGAGTCATCATAAGTCGTGTTCAGATGTGTGACAATGGGACTTAGAGTTCCAAGTGGATGATGGGTCTTCTTGAAGATTTCTCTTATGAAGGGTGTAATGAGATTTGGGAAAAAGGGAAAGCTCAGCCCAAGGTACATTGGGCCATATCGCATAATTCGATGAATAGGCCAAGTGGCTTACGAATTGGACATGCCTTCCGAGTTAGAGTTTGTTCATCCAGTCTTCCATGTTTCTATGTTGAGAGCGTGTGTTAGGGATTCTTCCCGAATCGTACCGATTGACGATGTGAAAGTTACAGAGGACTTATCATATGAAGAGGTTCCTATTGTTATCTTAGATCGACAAGTCTGCAAGCTAAGGACTAAGGAAGTAGCCTCAGTAAATGTTCAATGGCGAATAAGAATATAGAAGAGATGACGTGAGAGGCGGAAGAGGAGATGAAGTATAAGTATCCTCACTTATTTTACATTAAAGTCGATGTTCCGAGTGAAGCAGAGCCTAACCATGAGCTGACGTATGCAAACATGAGGTGAGTTCCCACTTCAGATTGTTATATTTGATATTTGATGGCCACATTAGGGCGGTGATATATATATGTTGTTGTATGGCCGTATGAGGCATGTTTGGATATCTTCTACTTGTTGACAGGGTTCGGATAGTCCCATTTATAGTGGAGATTCGGTCAAAAAAATTTGGAAAACCTTGGGAATTAATTGTTCCCTTATGTATACTTCCCATTCGAGGATGAATGTTTCTAAGGGAGAAGATGTTACACCTTATAGTTTTGTATGTTGAGATTCGTCGTATGTTAGTCCTCCTAGTCTTGGACATCAGGATTATCTTTGAAGTTATATGATATTAGACATGCATATTATTATACCCCACACTTCATACATTATTGTCATTATAAGATATCTAACGTGAGCTTATAAAGGATGAAATCCACCTACAAGGTTAAGGGAGGGTTTATTGGAGACTTGGAAAACAAATGGGATATTGGATACATAAAATTGAGTTGCTTGCTTACCGTCCTACTTGCTTGAGCTACTTGCTTACCCATCCTACCAACTTGAGCTACTTAACACATGTCATGATTATTAACGAGGATGAGACACGTGTCTAAGTGAATAAGGGCTATGTGACACCTATTAATGAAGCAAGCAGGTGACAAGTACGTGTGTCACCTACTTGCTAAAAGGAAGGGCCAAAATTAATCCACCAAAAAGGCAAGTGTTGGTCGATCATGAGGCCCTTTTTAAGGGCTGATGAACATCATTATCCTCTCAATTTCACTCAGCAACTTCACTCTCAAGTCAGTTATAGAAACCCTTCTCCAAAAAGCTGATTTTGCCATAACCCTAAGAGACCTCAAATGATTCTCTTTTCTTTTCAAGTTTCAATTGGAAGAGAAACTCCATCTAAACTGGTCAGCCCCAAATCCTTAAGAATCTTAAGTAATCCTCTTTTTGTTCTTCAATTCAAGTTGAAAGATTATCCCCAATCTTGAAGAATCCAAGTGAAGGAAATTGATTCTCATCCAAGGTAAGCTACTGCCATGTTTCTGTCCTTGTAGTGCTTGAATTAGGTTAACGAAATCTCTTTCCTTCGTGTATTTAGCTTTTCTAAGCTCATTGTGTGGTGAAGAACTTATGAAATAGGGGCTGAAACTCAAGTAAAAGTTGTTCTGTTGTTATGGACTATTTTGGAGTAGTTTCCTGTTATTATATGGTTTTCACATGTGAGGATTAGATGGAGTATGTTGTGGTTAATCTTATTAGTGTCTTAACTAGGCTGTTGAAGTAAGAATTGATGAAGAAATGATCTAAAAATCAATTCTGATTGCTGAATTTGTGGGACTGTTTGGGGTCATTTTAAAGCTGTATTGTGGTAGATAATCAGTAGGGATGATTGAATATGTTATGGTTAATATTTTTGATAAATTCTTAAAGGAAGAAGGGGTTTAAAACTATAGTTGTTTAAGCACAAACCGAGCTTGCCGCTCGTTATACTATTGTTTGAATTGTCGGAAATTTTCTTATGTTGTTGAGGGGCTGAATGGATGGGATTGGTTATTGATGGTGTTAATATCGTTGATTGGCGTTGTTTTGAATTTGGGGAAGTGAGGAAATGTAGGGGAAGTGATGCCTGATTTTCTGTAAGAGATAACTTAGAAATTTGTTTTGAGTCCTTACATGGCACTAACCATAGTTCTAATACCTTGATATAGGTTGAAGTACTACAGGCAGTATGTGGTTAGCAACAAAGGTATGTTAAGGCTACTCTTTCTTCTTTTGGAATGATGAGAATGAAACGAACAATATCCATAATGGCTCTACTCTTAGATATGTTAGAGATTGATGTTTTTGACTTTCTACGATAGTCTCAGAGTGTCTTAGTATCATTCATGCATTATATACATGTATACACCATGACCTGACAGGCATTATAGATGCGTATGCTATATGATATGTATATAGGGTATGGGAAAGGTTATGGCGTTATATACACACCACCACCTGATCAGCTGGTATATGATGACGATTATGTCCATAGAGGCCGATATGATATGATGGGATACCCACAGAGGCTTGATGGCGTTATATACGTATATTTATATGTATGACCAGGCATTATGTATGCACATGTACATACTTACACATATTATGGCCCTTAGAGGCATTTTGTAGAGGTTGATTATTTCTTGTCTTAGGTTACCTCCATGCCTTTATTATGCTATTTTTCATGCCTTACATTATTCGTACTGACGTCTCTTTTGTCGGGAGATGCTGCGTTTCATGCCCGCAGGTTCAGGTAGACATGGCGACGGTCCACACCAGTAGGTTGTCTGTTCAGCTGATATTGGAACACTCCACTTGTCCTGGAGTTGCGGTCTAGTCGTGGTAAGATATTTTTGATATGCATATGGGTATGGCGGGGTCCTTTCCAAACCTTATGATGTCACGTACTCTAGTAGAGGTTTGTAGACAGTTATGATGCAGTCAGATGTTATGTGGCCCCCTCGGCCTATGTTTTTATTGTAGAGTCATCTATGGTAGCCTTGTCGGCTCGTACAGTCATGTCCAGCATCTATGTATATAGATATATGCCCTGTAGGTCTTGCACCTTTTCAGCTTATTATTTCTATGAGTCAGCAGGTTACCTCATGACGGCTCTCGTGGCCCATACTTATTTACGATTATGTGGTGAATGTATGACTAGTGGTGCTCAGCAAGTAAGGTCCAGGTGCCCGTCATGGCCCTTCGGTTTGGGTTATGACAGTATGCCTCCACATTCGAGGATGAATGTTTCTACGGGGAGGGGGGGGATGCTACACTCTATATTTTTTTTGTGCTAGTATGCGGTGTATATGATATCAGGGAGCACAAACCCGTCAAAATCCTTCATCCGAGAATGAGTCAAGGAACTCCATGCTTTACAAGAAATGTTGATGCATAGAGAGGCTTTAGAGGCCCTTGAGGGCCCACATAAAGGATTCTATGACATTTGTATGATCGCATGGAGTGAAGAAGAGCTCAGAATTGAAGATGGCATAGTGTGCGACACAAGCTGCATTTCGCAGGTCATGTCTGCGACACACTGTGGGATTCGCAAATGATGACTGTGGGCTGGAAGTTGTGCACTTGTGGTTCCTTTTGCAATCTGAGACCATGGTCACTTTTAGGTTTAGTTTGTAATAAAACATAATACTATAAATAGTAGTTCTCAAGGCTTAGAATGGGACCTTTAATGATTGATGAATTGAGATTAATTCTCTTGGTAGCTACTTTATAGTGTTAGCTTAGTGATAGCTAGATTAGTGTTAGGTAATTAGAGTAACAGCACAATTCGGGTGGATTCCTTTGTTTTCTATTGAACTTGTTCATGATTCTCACATGAGTTATCTCACTTGTGGAAGCATTCAAACCTTTATAGATTAGGAGCATTTGTAGTTCATGTCCTTGAGGTCTTTGATTTAATACATCATTTGTTGCTTGGAATAACTACTCTTGTGTTTAATCTCCTATCATTTTCAATTTCCGCATCCAATTCAATTTCTTAGATTTTTGCTTATAAGAATCGTATCATTTGGTATCAGAGCTTAGGCTAGAGATTTGTTTCTATAAATTTCAATCCTAGGTTGAGAATCACAAAAATCTGAAAATTAAAAAAAATCCCAAAAAATTGGTGTTGTTGTTTGATTTGAGTGAAATTGAGTGTAGATTTGAGTTTCTAGAGGTCAAATCTACCTAGATCTAAAGTTTGAAGCAATTTGGAGGTGTTTGGAGAAATCACCATTGTTGAACATTGAAGCTCTTGAAGAACTTGAAGAAACTCCAATTGGGTCTCTTTGATTTGGTGGACGATTGGTATCAATTTGTATTGGGCTTTGTTCTCTATATCAAGGAGACGTTAGATCTGAAATTTAAGTTAAATTGGAGTAGTTGCAAATTTGAATTGTTCTTCATTGTTCATCAAAGTTCTTGAGGAAGAAGACCAAAGAGGTAGTGTTTGATCCAAAAACCCTAAGGCAAAAGTTGGAAAAGTATTTTTGGACCCAAAAATAGCAAAAATCTGATTCGGGTGGGTCCAATTTGCTCAAGGTACAAGGAATAATCAAAAAGTGGTCATTTAAACGGATCCCAAGAAAGAAATTACATGATCAGCGATTTGGCAGTAAAACAGCATCTACGAACTGCAAGTGACGTCGCAGACAATATTTGCAGTTCATAGGTCAACCGTAAACAATGACAGAAAATTTCAAATTTGCAATTTGCATTTGCGAAACACAAACTGTGTCACAGTTTGCATCTGCGAACCGCAAACTATGCACAATAATAGAAGATCGCGCTTTTTCAAGTTTGTGATCCCAATTCGTTCCGAATCAATTTCTTTTAAATTCTTTGATTATCTAAACTATTTAATATCAAGTAATTAACCTATTTGTTTGTTAATTAGTTCTTGAGTCCTAGTTTTACTTTGTGATAATTCTTCTTATGTTTTTCCATTTTATTTCATTGAATTTCTTTGGCTCCGTCCGTTAGCTTTATTGAGTCATCCGTCTTTCGATTTGACAAGAATCTATTCCTCCACATATGCTAAGAGACCTTGTTTATTGATTGGACAAAGTTCTTTACCAACCTTGGAAAACACTAGTGTGGAAAGTTAGGTGAAAATACTAGAGTGTGGTGAGTGGAGTCCAAATACGAGCGACGTGAGAAACGTTACTTCTAACGTGTTTATTGACTTTTTGCAGGTACTATGACTAAATTTGGAGGTCAATCTCATGATGGAGAGGACCCGATGTCCCTCTTACTAAGGGAGTTCACGAGAATGAGAACGGTGATGAGTGGAATGAGGGAGCAAGTGGGGTGAGATGGATGGAGAATGTAGAATATTGCATCTAGTTGGGAAAATGTTGAACATATTAGTCGAAAGGGAACGTTAAAATGTAATGTAGGAGGAGAGTTGAGCCAAGAACCAACTATGTCATCGACTCTCATTCCGGGACAAGTACGTACATTATACTTTCCTCAACCTACCCCTACACCTTCCCAACACACCTCACAATCTACCTTCTAAAGCCCTAATGTTCAAACAAATGTGAAGCGAACCAACCCTTATCCCAACCCCTACTTATATCGATCATTCCAAGATGAGTCACCACCACAAATGGCGGTATGTAGCTCCATAATATGTTCCACAAGTACCCCCATATGTACCACCACAACAATTTCCACCCGATCCATACGAAACCCATTTCAAAAAACCTTTCTATGATGACATAGTTGAGGAAGTTACTCAAGAAGAATGGTGGAATGGACCACGTCATGGGGAGAGACATGGATGTTTTGTCAATCAAGGTGTCAGAAGGCAAAGAGGTATTGGAAGATACCATGTGTATGAAGGTCGGGATAGGTTGCAAGATTATGCATACAAAGGGAACCCTCATCAACTTGAGTGGAACCCAAAACCATTATTCAAGCTTCCCAAACCAAGATTGATTGCCAAGCAAAGAGAGGTAACAAGACAACGGGAGGTAACAATGCAAAATCTAACTTCCCTCACCCTTTTATTATTCAATGTCATTAGGACACATTGCAAAAGAATGCTCTACTCGGAGATCAATTGTAGCTATACCTAATGGCTACCGCATCAATGATGAAGAAGAGTGTGGTATTGTAAGTAAGGGTGAAGAATCGAGGGATGAACATGAGGAAGAATCCTTGAGTGGCGATGAAGAGCGATTGGAGGAAAGAACAAAACTTGACTTATGCATTACAAAGGCATATGAATGCTATGACTACGGAGGTGTTTGACCAACGGGAGAATCTCTTCCATGCTAGGTGCAAGATAATAGATAATGTGTACTCCTTGATCATTGATGGTAGGAGTTGCACAAATGTGGTGAGCACTACTTTGGTTGAACACATGAAGTTTTCCACAACAAAGCATCCTAGCCCGTACAAACTCCAATTGTTTAGTGAATGTGGTGAAGTGAAGGTTTCCAAGCGAGTGAGCGTCAAATTTAGCATCGTCAAGTGCCTTATGAAGTGTTGTGTGATGTTGTGTCAATGCAAGCATATCATATGATGCTTGGGAAACCATGGCAATTCGATAGGGATGCGCATGTAAGGGAGGACCAACAAGTACTCCTTTGTATTTGATGGTCGGAAGCATACTCTCATCCCATTAACACCCTAACCTCAAACTTTGGACAATCATGAGGTAATTGAAGGCTTCCCGAAGGAGCAAATATGTCCCAAATATGATGTGTGTGAGATTCAAGGTAAAATAACTAATCTCGGCTCTCCAAATCATGTGAAGGATTATCTTGTTGACTCAAGTGTGAGTGACATCTTGTCCTTATGTGAGCTTCGTGAGTCTTTACCATGTGTTGAGCATAATTCCTTAATGATTATTGATAATGTTGTTAATATTGGTGTTCCAACAGTAGTTGATCATTTTGATAACCGAATTTACTCCTCTTATGAGCTCAATTTGTGTCCACCTAGTGTTCACACGTGATAAAAGTATTTGTGCATTGTCATGTGTTGAGATTGCTCACCCACTAGTTGATCATATTGATGACCGGATTGATCCTTCTAGGAAGGTCGATTTGTGTCCAACTAGTGTGGATACTTGTGTTGATCAATTTGTTGCTATGATGGTCCACTAATTGAGAAAATTGGAGATATGCTTAACGAACGTCAACTTAGTGATGATGTTGGTGTGAGTGATCATATAGATAGTCATGAAAAAAAATTGCTTTGAAAAATGACAATTGTCTTTATGAGAGTGAACTTACATGTTTAGAATCCTCACCGTTGATTGATTGCTCTATATTTAAGGATAATATCTTAATTGATAATGACATAACTATTGAAAGTGAAGTGCATGGTGGTATGTGTTATAATGTTAAAAATATATCCACCTTTGGAGGCTATAAGATGTTTAGAGACCCACTATGGGAGGGTGATCCCCTCTCCGGTGAAGGAATTTCCTTCTTGAAGGATCATGAGCTGATGCTTAGTTATGATGACAAGCATGGGATGGGTACAGTTGTTGACACCCTCCTCATCGACGGAAAAGTCCTTCTTGAGGGTTCGCAGCCCACTTGATGGACCTACGTCGCATTTAAAAAAGGCTTCCGTAAGTGAAGATTGCTCTTTAAAAAAGGGGAGTGACATGAAAGAAAATGAGCATACACTTTAGAGGGACTATGCTAGATCTTCTAACCTAAAATGTGAGGAGATGTTACTCAAAGCTTGGCATATGATTGATGAGCTTAAAGGTAAAACTCTCTCTCTTGATGAACTTGATTAATGATTAACTTATTTGTGAAATTCCATCAAAGGAGGAGTCATGAAGAGGGGAACCATTGGAGGGAACCTCATTGGACAACAACTTGGTATAACGTCACATCTTGTACTTCCTTCACGGATGGTATGTACTCATGGCTCATGCTTATTTTTGGGCTTTCTAAAGCCATGGAGGTAACTTCCTTGTGTGATGAGTATAGTAGTAGCACTTATAATTATTCATGTGATTCTTTCCTAGTGTTATTACTTGAGTTTATATTGGGCTTGCATGGGGAATGTGAGCAAAATAGTGCGGGGGATACCTTTGTATTTGACCCCAAAGTTGACTTGATGGTGGATCCTTCATTGAGGTGGGCTAGTGTGATGATTAGACTCTTGACTTGGGTTGGTTTTGTTGTTGATGTTGCACTTAGCCATGAGGGAGATCACTTATTTCTTGACTTAAGAGGAGATATGGGCTTTTTGATTGATAGGACCAATGAGAACTTGCATGTTTGTTTGCCTAAATGCATTGGGTTCCTTAATTTACCCTTTTGTCAACATGTCTTGAATATTCAAGTGTCTTGGGCATTATTTGGATACATAGTCATTCTAGATCCTTATGATGCTTGGTCATATCATAAGAGTGATCCATTTAGTGTGTTGATTGAATGTTATGCTTACTTTAGGTATTATCATTTAACTTATGATGATTACCTTATTTTTTTGGTGAGAGGATATGTACTCATTCTCTTCTATGTATTGCAAGGTACAAATTCGAGGATGAATCCTTTTCAAGAAGGGGAGGATGATATGATATCGGGGAGCACAAACCCGTCAAAAGCCTTCATCTGAGAATGAGTCAAGGAACTCCAAGATTTACAAGATATATCGATGCATAGAGATGCTTTAGAGGCCCTTGAAGGCCCACCCAAAGGATCCTATGTCATTTGGATGTTCGTTTGGAGTGAAGAAGAGCTCAGAATTGAAGATGTTACAGTGTACGACACAACTTGCGTTTTGCAGGTCAGTCTAGGACACACTGTGTGATTCACACATGCTGACTGCGGACTGGAAGTTGGCCACTTGTGGTTACTTTTGCAATTTGAGACCATGGTCACTTTTGGGCCTAGTTTATAATAAAGCCTAATACTATAAATAGTAGTTCTCAAGGATTAGAATGAGACTTTTTATGATTGATGAATTGAGATTAATTCTCTTGGTAGCTACTTTGTAGTGTTATCTTAGTGATAGCTAGATTAGTGTTAGGTAATTAGAGTGATAGCACAATTAGGGTGAATTCCTTGGTTGTCTATCGAACTTATTCATGATTCTCACATGAGTTATCTCACTTGTGGAATCATTCAAACCTTTATAGATTAGGTGATTTTGTAGTTCATGTCCTTGAGGTCTTTGATTTAATACATCATTGGTTTCTTGGAATAACTACTCTTGTGTTTAAACTCCTATCCTTTTCAATTTCCGCATCCGATTTGATTTCTTAGAGTTTCGCTTACAGGAATCGTATCACGGTGTGAGTAATGTAATGAAAGTCTGGTGATACTAAGATCTCATATTCGGATGACAATGAGTTTAGGCAAATGTTAAGTAAGTTTTGTAAGAGGTTGGGGTTACACGAATAAAAAAATTACTTTTCAATGAAGTTCGCCAAAGGAAAGTCGATTGTAATAGCCTGTACTTTTGGGGTAAGAATAAGACTACTTAATATGATAAGAAGGTCTTGTTATGAGGCATTTGAATCATACAATAGTCGTATGATATCACCCAAAAGCAAAAACAAAGGCAAACAATGTGAATCAAATATGGGGAAGCTCGTGATACTAGTTCTCTTCTTGTTGTTGAATTGAAGATTCCTTCAAGTGGAAGTAAGGTGAATCACGACTAAATCTCTCTGGTTAAGGTAATATTTCTCATCTCTCATAGATATTTGAGTAAATTCAAGGATATAATATGTATATCTTATGCTGAGAAGTCTGTGGTGCTTGTAGAACACAAGTTCTCTTCTTGTGGTTTATTTGGAGGTTACCTTAACCTCAGATTTGAATGGATTCTTGTTTTTTGAGGTAAGAATATGCTTCTCCCTTAGGTACAGTCTACTATATAATCCAAGTAAAGTAGTGCCAGATACAGATGAAATTCGAGAAGCAGCCGAGCTCATTCCCTTCGCTTCCTGAGCCCAAAGCAGTAAGTTAGTTAGAGATCGAAACTGGACCTGAGAGATACTAGACTTCTAGTAAGAGTAGGTGCGCCTTAAGTTGAGGAGAGTTGTTCACAAGTATTTGATTTTGTACAAGTCATATCTAGTTCATTTGATGAAAGAATTGTGAAAGGAATATTGAAAGTTGTATTCAAGTTGCTATAGTGTTGTGGACTACCTTGGGTTTCTGTTCGTGATATTATGTGGCTGGAAAATGGCCACACCCCCCAAGGTCGGGTTGCACGGTCTACAACATATACATATAATACATCGGGTTGCGCGTTCCGCAACACATACATAAATCAGTGTGCATATTTGCATATTCAAACATACACCTTAGAATATACTTAAGGGTAGTGACATGTTATACACCTCACACTTTAAGAAGAGGATATTTAATACAGTAAATGCCTATCCAAACAAGTTGTATTTGAGTTTAAGAGTTTTGTTATTCGCCTCATATGACATCCAGGTTGCTTATGCTTTCATTTATCGCTTATCGCCTCATACGGCATCCAGGTTGCTTATGCTTTCATTTATAGCTTATCGCCTCATATTGCATTTATACATTTCCTTACAGCTTACATATTCATATTTTATTCATGCTTTACATACTCGGTACATTATTTTGTACTGACATCCCTTCTGTCGGGGGTGTTGTGTGTTCATGCCGCAGGTTCTGATAGAGGAGTGTTAGGCCACCACAATAGGAGCCGTCGAATTCAACCATCAATAAGCAAGCTTCGTTTTTTCCCGGAGCTTCCTGGTCAAACATGAAGTACGTTTTGCAGGGTTATGTACAGTATGGGTAGGTCAGGGCCCTATCCCGACCATATGTCAGTTCAGTTACTCAACTCACAAACTTGTTTTGGTATGTATAGTGTGGATGTATAGTCTGTTCGGCTAAGTCTTTTTGTTGAACCATGTTGTGACCTTGTCGGTCCTGTTGTGTATATATATGCGGGGTTAATCCCTCATGTTAAGTGATGTTGTTATGATATGATCAAGTACGGCCTTGTCGGTCGGAAGTTCTACTCATACAGAAGACTGGTCATCAAAGTGGTACGCTCGAGCCAGCAGGGCACCGGGTGCCGGCCACAACCCCTGGTTTAGGGTGTGACAAAAACATGAGAAATAGTTTGGATATGTTGTTGTTGTTATTCCTATTGTTAAACTTTGGGATGAGAAAGAAGTAAGGGAGATGTTGTTCGTTTCTTTATAGAAACAAGCTTGTTGCTCAATATACGTTGTGTGCTAGCATCTTCTTAGTATAACGAACTTGTTATCATAGTTATAGGTTGAGAGCTTCGTGGGCTGCTTTGATTGGTTTGTCAAGCGAATCAACCAAGGTATGTAAGTCTATCCCTTTTTATTCAAATGTCTGAATTGAACGTATATTGTTTTCCAAATAAGTCATCAAAAGAACTATCCTAAATCGTATGCTGGACCTCCATAAGGAGCGTTTCAAAGAGTTAGTCGCCGAGTCGACCATGAGTCGTTCCAAAGTAAAGTCAAGAAAGCCTATAAGTGTCAAAGGGGCCAAAGTGTGATTACTACTATAGTGTCTTATGAACACCATCGGCCCATAACGGTGAGCAGTTATATATATGATACACACCACTGAACTAATATTAGTCGGCAGTAATTTATGCGCATACACACCTCGGGATATAACCGGAGGGCATGTAATATATATGCAACACACACCTCAAACTGAGGGCAGTACCTTATTTAAACACCTTGGGCTATAAGTCGAGGGAAGATTATATAATAAAAGCACATGTATACAAGTTACAATATAGTTTCAGAGTTCTATTGTTCACCCTGAGTGGCAAACAAGTTATCAGAGTATCAGGTTGCTTCTTACGCCCTGTCTTACAACTTGTGCTTTCATGCTTTACTGATGCAAGAAAATAAAGACAAGATAGAAAAGAAGACACAATTGATAAACAATTGGACAATAACTAGAAGAACTAGTCCTAGTTACCTTCCAAAATAATCAAAGGCTATTTATGCAACAATCCTCAAGAGAATAACAATCCCTTGCAAATTGAATTATCAAAATAAGGTTGTACAATTTGGAGTCCACCAAATCACAACAAGTCTCAACTAGAGAGAAAAGTTCAACATTCATATATTTCAAGATAGGAGAAATGAGAAATAGTTCTAAGTGTAGCTTATATAAGTAAAGTCTACCTGTCTTTAAAAAGTAATAGCCACAAGTTGGCTTTTACAATATTGCCTTATAGGGCTCCAAGTCATTCGCCACACGCATGGGTTGTCCATGAGCTATCCTTCACACGCATGGGACTCAAAAGTATGGGGTAGCACAAATAAGTCCATAAGTTACCTCCTCAGCCTACGCAATGGTCACGGCTCCTGAAACGCAAACTCCTTCTCTAAAGCTAGGTGAACATCATGAAGGACCATAGCCTGACTCCTAGTGAATGGCTGGGATGACTGGAACATGTCTTGATCAGTTTGGACTGCATCATCCTCCCCTTCTTGGAAATATTTTGTCCTCGAAATTACTGCATCATCACCGTCGATCGTATCACCTGAAACACAAGGAACCAGGTCAGAAACATTGAAAGTGTTTTGAAACAATATATTCACTCAGAAGATCAATAACATAAGCATTGTCGTTATCTTTTCCAACACTTCAAATAGCCCATATCATCACGTGGAAAGCTTTCCTTTTCTTTGGTTTGGGAGCTGATCTTTCCTGGCTAGTCGCCCTTTTGCAACTCCAACTTCTTTCTTCCCTTGTTCGGGTTGGACGCCACCTTGGCATATGCCTTTTCCAAATTTTGTCTCACCTTAGCATGAAGTTTAAGCAACGAATCAGCGCTGCTTGTACCTTCAACATTCAAAATAGCATCTCAAGACAAAGGGATTAAATCCAATGGAATCAAGGGGTTAAAACCATACACACACTCAAAAGGAGATTTCCTATCATTCTATGCACCATACGGTTATAAGCAAACTCAATGATGGGCAAATGATCAACCCAACTTCCAGATTTTCCTTTGGTCATAGCCCTAAGTAGATCTCCCAAAGTACGATTCACAACTTTTTGTCCATCCATTTGAGGATGACAAGAAGTCAAAAACAACAACTTGGTGCCAAGTACACCCCACAAACATCTCCAGAAATGACTCAAGAATTTTGTGTCCCTGTCACTAACAATGGTACGCGGCACGCCATGCAATTTCAACACATTAGCAATAAACAAAGAAGCAACATGTGGCATCATCACACTTTTTACATGGGATGAAATGAGTCATCTTAGAAAATCTATCCACGACAACATAGATTAGTCCCTAGAACGAGGTTAACCCATAACAAAATCCATATTGGTAAAGGCGTATACAAACCATGGGGGATTGGATCTACACTTAGCTCACTTACATTCTTATCAAGCACCTTAAAATTGCATCACATCTCGCCTCATCTTAGACCAATAAAACTGCTCCTCAAGAATACCTAAGGTCTTATACACCCCAAAATGACCTATTAAACCTCCACAATGTGCCTCACGAATCAGTAACTCCCTCCACGATGACATGGGTATGAACATTCTCCCCTTCTTAAAAAGATAGCCGTCTTGCCACTAATATTTCTCTATCCGCTTCCCACTCACTATATCCTCACGAATACTTTTAAACTTAGGATTGTGCTCATACATAGACTTTATGCTCTCAAATCCTAAAAGTCAAGAAGTCAAAGTGATAGCTAGGGCAAACTTCCTAGATAACACATCAACCACTACATTCTCTTTCCCTCTCTTGTAATGAATCACATAGGGAAAACTCTCAATGAACTCAACCCACTTAACATGCCTCTTATTCAGCTTCTCTTGTCCTTTAAGATGTTTCAAAGACATACTGGTCTCTAATCACAAACTCTCTCGGCCACAAGTAATTCTTCCAATGGGCTAAAGCTCTCACTAAGGCAAATAATTCTTTATCATAAGTCGAATAGTTCAAAGTTGCCCCCTTAAGTTTCTCACTGAAATAAGCTATAGGCTTCCCCTCTTGCATTAGCAGACATCCCCTGAAGCATCACTTAATCTCAAAGGTCTTACTAAAGTTGGGTAGTTGTAACAATAGGACAGAACTAAACATATGTTTCAACTCCTTAAATGCTCTCTCTTGGGACTCGTCCCAAACAAACTGTTGTTCTTTCTTTATCAACTCAGTCAATGGCGCTGCTATGGTGCTAAAGTCTTTCACAAACCACCTATAAAAACTAGCCAACCCATACTTCTCAAATATGGTGAATGTGCTTCAATGATCATCATTGGCTTGACGCCGAGCCCCACCACGAATCATAGCTCTCCTAATTACCTTCAAGCTTCCTAGGATCATATCACTGAGCCCCTGATGATATACAATAGATTCAATGTCAAAATCCTATGGATTAGTATGTAAGAATGTCAATTTAAATTACTCCAAGCCTCGAGCCCCGAGCCCATGATGATATATGATAGAATTCAATGTCAAAATCCTTTGGTAATGTATGTATAAATGTCAATTCAAATTACTCCGAACCTCGAGCCCCAAGCCTTGAGCCTCGAGCCCCAAGCCTTGAGCCTCGAGCCCCTGATGATATACAATAGATTTCAATGTCAAAATCTCATGGTAATGTATGTATGAATGTTACTTCAAATTACTCTAAGCCTCGAGCCTCGAACCTCAAGCAGAGTCCTTTGTCAAGAACAATCAAGTTGAGAAACAACCTCTAAAGTCTGCATCAAAAGGAGGTTGATACGATTCCTAAAATTGAAACTCTAAGAAATTGAATCAAAATTCTGAAAATTAAAGGATAAGAGAATAGACACAATAATAGAAATCCAAAGCAACCGTTATATGAAAACAAAGACCTCAATGGAATTAGACTACTAAAGCACCCAAACTATAGCGTTGAATGATTCCACTAGTGAGCAAAGCCCAAGTGTGAATCAAGAACAAGGTCTAGAACAACCTTACAATTACACTATAATTATAATAAGAACTAGAGCTAAACTATCACTACAATACTAATCTCTCTCAAGAGTTTTGTCATCAAAACAAGCTAAAGGTAAAATGAGGCTAAGTATCCTATTTATACCCTTCCTTATTACAAACTTGGATCAAAAGTGACCAAGCCCTCAAATTGCAGGAAATGACCAAAAACATGGCAAAATCACCCGTCAGGCACTATCTGCAATTCGCAGATGGTGTCACAGGGCAATATCTACGATCGCAGATGGCGCCCGCAAACTATGACAGCTTGAATTTTCGGGTTCTTCTTCCTCCCATGCGATCCTCCAAATGTTGAATAGTATGTTCACATCCCTTCAAGTGCTTCCAAGGTTCCTTTGTGCATAAAACATTGCTTGAATAGCCTGGAGCTCCTTGGCTTGATCTCGGATGAATGATTTGGAGTGACTTGTGCTTCTCAATATCATATCATCCTCCCCTTCTTGAAAATGATTCATCCTCGAATCCAAACCTTGCAAAAACCAAGAAGAGACAAATACAAACATGGTCCTCAAAGAATGAGGGTTAGCACAATCAATAATAACCTCATTAGAATGCCAAAGACGTAAACTTGTGGTACAAACAAGTATCAATAATCACTACGAACAAGATTTCCACATATGAGGCACCAAGAAGTTGATACCTCCAACTATCATGACACGAGGATGAAGCAAAGAAACCAATGGATGTAAAATGACAAGCATGTGAAACTACATTGGTTCTACACAATATGAAGAACATTGCATCCTCATTTCCCAAGCAACAATTGATTATCTCATGACTAGATGCAAGTTGTAACACAAAGACAAACCCATTTAAAATCTCATTCCCCACACTAGTCCTATCCAAACATGAAACTACTACCAACTCATCACATGGGAATATAACATTGGGGTCAAAGAAACCGATATTCTATAAGCTATAATGAACACACCCTCCATGTAAATCCAAAATTGAAACACATAAGAACACAAGGAAAAAGTCACATGAGTAATCCGAAGTGTTCCTAGCATGTAAAGAGGCTACATGAGAGGTATCACCATAACAAGTATCAAATGGAGTCATGCAAATAGAGGAGTGGGCAACCTATTCCAAGTAATATCAATCAAAAGCATATATCTCTCCCAAGAAGTTGTCTTTCCTCTAATCACACACCGAATCATATTCCCAAGAGTCTTATTCACTACCTCAGTTTGCTCCTCCATTTGGATGTGATACGAAGTAGTAAAAAATGATCTTGGTACCAGATGTACCCCAAAGACTCTTCCACAAGGGCATAAGAAAGGTGGATCCCTATCACTAACAATAGTGCAAGGTACTCCTTGCAATTTGAGTATAAGAATGACAAATAAGGATGTCACGTAAGAGGCATCATCACATGTATAGCATGGTATTGAATGAAACAACCTTGGTACTCCAACTACCACATCATAAGTATTGTCATACCTTCCCATAGCTCTTGTGCCTTCCCTAACAAAGCTTATGGGATTTCTCATTCGAAAACCAAAAGGGTTGGGAAGAGAGATGTGCAAACTTTGAGGATGAGGTATTCCTTTTGGCATCTCCTCGACGAACGCATCATCATGTGCCTGAAAAAGAAAAGACACAATACTAGGCCATGTACTAGTATCTTAGTTAGCATCAAATAGGAACCCTTCATTGATGGAGTGCACCATGTAGTACTCCTCATCAACCCTTTGCAAACAAGTGCTAGGTTTGGCAACTATGCACATTTTAGCCTTCTTTTGGGTCGAACCTTGTCCTCCTTAAGCAACCAAGGCCTCCTTTTCATGTTTCTTCATTTCTTCCCTTTGAGCCATCTCTCGGAGTTCCTTCATGATCCGATAATCTGATAGGGTGTCAATGGGGAAATAGTCTATTTTCGACCTCCAAATACAAATGAGTATTTATTGGTCCTTCCACAATGTTGGGCATCCCTATCAAATTGCCAAGGTCTCCTAAGAAATAAATGACATGCTTGCATCGGGACAACATCACATAACAACTCATCCTCATACCTCCCAATGCTAAACTTGATAACTGATTTCTTGGTTACCTTTACTTTACTACATTCATTGAACGATTGAAGTTTGTAGAGTTTAGGGTGTTTTTGAGTGGGGAACTTCATGTGTTCAACTAAGTATTTGCTCACTGCATTTGTACAACTCCCACCATCAATAACCAAGGAGCACACCTTGTCCATTATCTTGCACAGCATGGAACAAGTTTCCTCTTTAATCAAGCGCTTTCATATTTAATACACCCATGGCCCTCCTTACAACAAGGCCAAAGTTTACTCCTTCCATTTGCTCTTCTTCACCACCCTCTGATTCTCCCTCATGCTTACTCCTTTTCTCATCAACATCACTATCTACTCCTCTCTCATTTTCTTCATCAGTTCGATACCCATCACATCCACAATTGTCCTCCGATTAGGACATTCACTAGAAATATGTCCTCTCCCTTGACATTTGAAGCATGGAATAGTAGAAGAACGAGGAAAGTTGGGTTTAACATTATTACCTCCTTTCGGTTGATGATCAACTTTGTTTTGAGAAGTTTGAGTAGTAGTCTTCGGCTTCTCCCAAGTGGAAGACTTCCACTTGTTTTCATCTTTACACCATGATGAGGATGTAGTATTCTTGTCCTTGTACAACTTCTCTTCTCTCAAATTTGCTTCAACGTTGGTGGCATCATGAAAGGCATCCTCGAGTGTAGCATAGGATTGAAGGGTTTGGAGATATCATGGTTCAAATTGGCTACAAATCGGATGCTTGTGTAGTTCAAGTGCTCTTCAGTTTTCGACTTCAAGCTCAAATTCATCAAAGTATTCTTCAACACTTTTACTACCTTGCCGCAACATGTACACCCGCTTAAGAACATTTTGGTAATAATCATTCGTCATATATCTTACTTTCATGAGCTCAATCAATTCTTGCCAAGTTGGAACATCGAATATGTATCGTTGAGCTCACTCTCGCTTCTTGGATGGGAACCAAGTAGATGCATATCCCTCGAATTGTGTAAGGGAATATTTTGCTTTTAAGGCATCCGAGATGTTGTTGGTGAGCAAAATCCCTTCACTTAGCAGCTTCCATTCTAGGGAACTCCTCCGGATCACTTCCTCCCTTGAACTTAGGAAGTTCCACTTTGATGGTATGTCAGTTGCGCTCTTGATCACCCCTTTCTTTTCGACCTTGCCATCGTTCTCGGTCATCTTGATCTTACCATCTACCCTGTTCTTCAAAGGGTCTACCTCGACCTTCTCGCCCACCTCATCCCCGATTAACATTATTTCCGTGTCTCCCACCAGCCCGTGATTCCTCCCACCACCTTTCATTCTCCTAAACTCCTTCTTCGTAAGGGGGATTTTGTGTTACACCCCATAATTTCATGTTTTATCATGTCGTGAATTGTTACCGAAGTCCCGGGAAGAGATACGACTTTATGGAAGGATAATGAAGGTTTATAGCTTGTTTATGGAAGTACCGGAGGGCACATTGCATTTCATATCCATACATACACCTTAGAGTATACCTAAGAGTAATGACATGTTATATACCTCGCACTATAAGACGAGGGTAGTTTATACAGTAAAGTCTTAGACAGGTTGTATTCGAGTTTCAGAGTTTCATTATTTACCTCATATGGCATCTAGTTTGCTTATGCTTTCATTTACAACTTATTGCTTCATACTACATTTACTTACCATTTACAGATTCATATTGTTATTCATATTTTACATACTCGGTACATTATTTCTTACTGACGTCCCTTTTACCGGGTCGATATGTATTCATGCCGCATGTTCTGATAGAGACTCTACTAGGCCATCAGAGTAGGAGTCGTCAATTTTAGCCTTTAGTAAGTAAGCTTCATTTTTCTCGGAGCTTCCTGGTCAGATAAGTATGTTTTGTAGGGTTATGTATAGTATGGGTAGGTCGGGGCCCTGTCCTGGCCATATGTCAATTCAGTTACTTGTAAAGTCTCAAAGACTTGTTTGGTTATGTATAGTGTAGATGTATAGCCTTATCAGCTAAGTTGTTTTTGTTGAACCATGTTGTGACCTTGTCGATCCTGTTGTATATATATGCTGGGTTAATCTCTCAAGTTCAGTGTTGTTGTTGTGTGATATAATCCAGTACGGCCTTGTCGGTTGGAAGTTCTAGTCATACAGGTCTGTGAGAGTGGTATGCTCGGGCCAGCAGGGCACCGGGTGCTGGCCACACCTCCTAATTTTGGGTGTGACAAACTTTGTATCAGAGCAAGTCAGTCCTACGGAGTCTGTGAGCCATGTCTAGTAGAGTCTTGCTTATGGGCGTTTTACGTGCCACACTTATAAACAGGAGGCTACAGGAAAGTTAGGATGTTCCCTTTCTTGAAAATCGAGATCGTGCGTTAGAAATGAAGTTGTAAGTAACTAAATTTCTATATTTTCATCTTGATTCTCTTTTTCAGTAATGCCAAGATCCAAGGAAAATACTAATAGCAAGAATTGGGTCAGAAACGCAGGAGAAGGCACTAGTCGATTGCCACCCGTTAACATGGATCCGAGGAATATAAGGACACTAGAAGGAAATGTAAGTTATTCTATGGAAGATGATGTGTCTATAGAAGAAGATCCGTCGAAAAAATTGTCTATGGAAGAGGATCCATCTGTGGCCCCAAAAGAATCACCCTTTGAGTGCCATCGATCCCAGAAGTATTGCCAAATCATAAGCCCGCACAATACAGAGAACATCAGCGCAACAGTCATTTCCAATTGGGAAAGGTGTGAGCAGTGTTGTGTACGCAACAACACCTCTAGTTATCTTTCAAAATCATGGTCATATTCAGATGCCCCTACAAGTTAGACCCTCTAAGAGACCGAGAAGTCCACTATCATGTAAGTCAGTTAACCAAGGTTCGCCCCTAACGAGTAAAAGTGAGAAAGAACCAGTAGATAGACTGAAAGGTTTAGGATGGACGCAGGTATCAAAGAGTTTATGTTACAAGACACGTCAGATCAAAGCTCCATGGTAGAAATCAGGCAAACATCGGAAGATGTGGGAAGTAGTAGACCGCGGTGTCAGTAATGTGGAGGGAGACATGATGGAGTATGTTTATTTGATATTAAGTTATGTTATAGATGTGGAGACTTGGGCCATAGGTCGAGGGAATGTCCCAAGAGATTTCAGTCGCCATGCATCAGTGTGCACAACTGCATTATGGACAATGCCCAGGTGATCTGAAGGAATGCTATTGGTGCGAGAGCAGAAGCCATAGAGTGTTACCCGAGATTAAGCCAAGGGGAATAGCACGTCCCAGTGTTACTCAGAAATTACGTAACTAATTAGGTATGTAGATAATTTTATTAAAGAATAGCTATGTTTATGCCTATAATCGATCAGTTATCATTGAGGGAGAAAGCGCGTCATACAAATATATATAGACCATGAATGGATAATAAGAGTAAAAGGTGGGAGCAAAATTACAATTCTATTTAAATGTTCTAAGTAAAGTGATCTAGGAATTAACCATATCTTGGTTACATACATACCTAGGATCTTTAGTTTCGGTTGTGTGAGTAATACTGGAACACAGAAGATATATGGATAGGAGAGGTGACCTACAAAGGGAAAGCTGTGAATTTAAAGAATTAAGGGAAGCCCCAGGAGAATGATAAGGAAAATGAATTTCTTGGAATAAGTTACTTGAAGTTTTGTCAGAAAATAGTTAAGCAAAAAGGATGCGAAATGTTGTATATAAGCCAGTGACCCCCAAATTCCTCCACAAGAGCTAAACTACTTAAGATAACCATGAGACGGAGGAAGTGTTTTCAGTTAATGGCAAACGATATACTTTCCTCACCCCAACAACACATGCATGGATATCCAGATTTTTGATAAGTAAATGTTAATAAATGAGGAACGGATGTCTGGTAAGCACAAGTGAAAGTGTTATGACAACGTAATGAGATTGAAGGAAGTTTCTCACACCAATAGATAGGCGGAAAGAAAATAACAGTAAGAGTATCTGTAATGGGGTTGCAATGAGACTCTAAGCAATAAGATTGACATTACAAGATAAGGATACAACAACAACAACAACATACCCATTGAGATCCTACACCGTGGTGTCTGGGGAGGGTAGAGTGAAAACAGACCTTACCTCCGCCTTGGTAGGTAGAGGGGATGTTTCCGGGAGACCCTCGGCTCAAGACAAAGCATAATCACAAGCAAGGCACTCAAAACAAAGCAAGAATATAGCAAGAGTAAAGCGTAAAGAGTAAAGTAAGAGAAACGGTCAGACTCAAATAAGGAATTAAAACAGTATAAAGTGTCCAGCATTAGCTAACACAACTAAATAAGATAAACAAAATACACTAAAGAACACATAGCAGCAGAAATTAAACTATAGTGAATTATAAAGCAATTACAAGATAAGGATATAAGTAAAAATATGGTACTCAAGAATTTTAAGCCAAGGATGTAATCTATAAAATCTGTAAACAAAAGCACTGAGAGCACCCTAAGTTATGGAATATCTAAAGGAATTTCAACTGGTAGTATACCATTGGTTGACTTGACGATGAGTAAAGAATTATTCTAATGCCAGTTCGGGAAGGAAGTACAAACTCGACAAGGTTGAATCTCGCCATAAGTTGAAGTTATTAAGCACTAGTACCGCCACCAATATCGATAAGGTCCTTTAAGGATATGTGAGTAAAAGTAGGGACAAATGAAACTCGATATGACCATAGGATGAGATACTAGAGAAGTGGTCTAGGATAAGCGATAAGGAGAAAAGCTAAAAGGATAAAAACAAGGAAACAAGAGACAATCAGGGTAAGTAATAACTGTCAAGGGAATTAGATACCCTACAAGAAGGAAAATGCAATGATTAAAGGTTAAGGGCAATAATGGTTACAAAGGAAACTGAAATCAAGATATGAATACAACCGTATTGATTCAAGTACGGTAAACACGAAGGGATCAAGTAGATCAACACCTTACAAAAGTAATTCCTTCAATGAAAGAGGAGATAGGATGATCCCTAGCTTGGGCAATATTGAAAAATAACATGAGTATGTTAAAGTCCTGCTTTTGGGAGCAAGTGTACAGGGGGTACCTAATAAAAGAATGGTTGTATATGACAAATAAGGAATCTTGGTGTTAGGAAGAGTGAGTATACGCTCTTAGCATGAAATGCTAATTATAAAAGATCATAAGTTCGGAGCCATTAATTATGGGGGACACTCAAGAAATAAAGTTGACAAAAGGAGAAAACAATGACATATAGGAAAGAATGTCAAGTTTTCAGTATTTAATGAAAATGGGGAAAATAAGAAATTAGTTCGTTAATAATGCGGATCGAGAAGGCATACTCGAGCGAATGTAGAGTACAACTAATGAAGGATGAACCTATCTGGGAATACACAACATCGCCAAGGAAGTATGCAAATTCAAGACGTTATGAAAAGCAAGAAGTCTCTATGTAATAAATAGGACGGTAATGAACCATAGAGTCACATACTGATGAAAAACTAGAGGCATTAAAGGAGTTACAAAAAGAAACCACCCCAAAGAAGTAATAAGTGGCCAGCCGTATAGAAGCCGGATGATATCTCTCTTAAAGTTGTAGGTAAAGGAATTTTTTCCTTATATTGGAAATATGAGGAGCGATAAGACAAAGCACTCCATCTAAAGCCCATTGGAAAGTATTGTGACGCGAAGTAAAGGTAATAATGGAAACCTTACCAGGATCCAAAGATTAAGAATATCGATTAACAGTTTAAGTATTACATAAGGTAATTAAGTGATCCTAAGATTGTTACGGACCATCACATTATCATTGGAAACTATTCTGGTTCGAAATATTTGCGCTTAAGTGACTCGTCAGTCTATACAATGACAACTAAGCATGTTTATACAATCGACGTCTGGTCAAAAATTTATCTTGAAAACTATCTCAAACCAGTGCACAATCGCTCGTTATGACAAGCAACGAGTGGAGGAACCAGTGTAATGGAAGCTCTGAACATTCAGGATTTCCTTTGTCCTATCCTAAGATAACCAATGACGATTTCGGTTCAAACCACCGGACTTAGGCTAAGAATGAATGTATGGAACTTGGAAGAAGTTTGAAAGAAGAATCGCTAACTACTAAGCGACATATTTCCACATCGGTAACTAAAGAGCTATACACGACAAGGAGTAGGATCTTATTAAATCATAAAAAGGAAAGGAACCCAAGGGAACGATACTTGATATGAGATAGTAAGTTATGAGAGAATACCATTAATGAGAAACGTTTCAAGAAGTTTGGTGTCAGGAGTAGGATTTAACTTGACAAGGAAGGAAGATCCTGTCTAAGTATATTCGCGATCATAATATCAAATCCAACTGAGAGAGGCAGTAACCATCAAGCAGAGTATAGCCCCAATCAATGACCATTATTTAAATTTTATTTCAAGTAAAAGTGGAAAACAGATCTATCGACTAGAGAAATTGTAAAATCAGTAAGCTACTCAAAACTTACATATTGTATAAGGAAGAAGAAGAGCAGAGAAAGCAATAGATTTGGATAACCCTATTATTCTTACATCCTCAACCTTGGCGATCATCATGCCACAATCGTTCCTCATCATCTCACTTCCATGCCTATGAACTTTGTCACCTAAATTCCATCATAAGACAAAGTTGTAGCACAGAAAGAAAAGACATAGCCCAAATGTCAGAATTCAATAACTCAGACGAAATACAGCCACCAGGCAATTGTGTAAAACAAATGTATGACCGTGAGAAGATCGATGATGTATTAACAGTGTAATCTGAGTGAATGACAAATTTAGATAGTCCTTGGTCCGAAAGAAACTCTACCAAAATGATCAAGCAACCTAACAATCACTATACTTGAATATTTCAAATTCTAATTCCATGTTAGTATTTTTGTGATATACTCCCTCTATTCCTATTCGGTTTACAAAGTTGGACCAAGTACCTTATTTAGACAATATTATTGAAGCAAATGTACTGGGTGCAGCTCAAGTGTTAGCAGGAGAATGTTAAGGTATGTTATGGATGAACTCTCTCTGATTTATAAGTATAAGCTGTCGTGTGAGGCCAATTTGATATTATTTTGTTATTATTTCACCTTGTGAGGTGTTGGATGCATATTTGGGTTGCTTAACAGGTTTTGGATAGTCCTGTTTACAATGAAAACTCTGCTGAAATTTCTGGAAAACTTGAGAAGTTAGAATATCTCCAACATTCACGGATGAATGTTCCTAAGGGGGAAGGATGTTACATCCTATAATTTCACGTGTCGTCGTGTCATGAATTGTTACCAAAGTCCTGGGAAGCGGTACGACCTTACGAAAGGATAATAAAGGTTTACAACTTGTTTATGGAAGTACCAGAGTGTTTGGAAGTTAAATGGATCGAAGTGAATTCATTTCGACGAAATTGGAAAAATTGGCAATTTGATGGGAAGATTGACGGACCATCAAAATGCTGAATCCAAACCGTCAAAGTTTCTTAGAACTGAAATCCCAGATCTGGATTAACCGTCCAAATTGATGGACCGTCAAATGGAGGCGGTGCAGATTTTATGTCGGGTTTAAATTGAGATTCTTGATTTAGGAGTTCATTTGTCTCAAAGAACATACCCTAAATCAACTCTCAATCCCTCTCTAAGATACTATACCCTCCCAAAACCAAATTCAAGCAAAATTACGCAAGATTAACGTGATCCCATGATTATCATCGGTTTTGGAAAACCCTTGGGGGCCAGATACCTTGTTGTTTTGAGGAGACTACTATCTATAAATTTAAAGTTTACTCTCCTTTACCTATATTTATGAATAATTGATGATTTGGAGTAAGTTGTGAAAGGATTTTCATAATCGAAACCCGTAAACTTGTGGAAATTCTTTGTGATATGGTTGGTTGGGATGTTTTGATTAAAGTATGAGTTGAATTGGATAGTTGAACTAATTGTATATGTTATGGACTAAGGAAAGTACCTGTTAAAGGATTGTGGGATTGAATTACATAATTATTTTTAGTATAAGAGAAGCCTAAAGAATCATATAAGCTTAAAGTTGTCGAAGAACACCTAAATGAGTTTTCTATGGAAATTGTATTTTTGATTGAAGTGTGGGATGGAATTACATAAGTATCCCTTATAAAAGAATCTAAGAACCCGAGGTGTTCAAGGTTATTGGTAAGATAACTACATGAGTTTTTCTATAAAATTTGAAGTCAATATTGATATCAACTTTCAATATGATGATCATCCGTAAGGGACATAAAGTCTTATAGAGCGACTTGTGGTTTCGTGATCAAGGTATGTAAGGCCATCCCTTTCTTTCAAAAGCATGAAATCCAAAGATTTATCGTTTTCGAAAAGAAACGTTGAGAACTTCACTCTAGCCCATCAAAGTCTCTTATTGAGAAGTGTTCATTGCTTACTCATATCCTTATGATAATTGTTATTGGTTACTGGTCTTATCATAAGTCTTCAAAAAGAAGCATTCTAAAGAATTAATCACCGAGTCAACCAAGAGTCATGTCAAGACAAAGCTAGAAGAGTTTACAAGTGTCAAGAGAGGCCAAAGAGTCATTGCTATAACAGTCTGTTGTCCACACCCCTGATTCCCATTGGTATTGATATATTTTTCATTGACATTTAATATAATGCATACAATCATGATCATATATTGGATAGGGCTGCACGTTCCACAACATATATATATATATATATTATATATATATATATTACACCGGGTTGCACATTTCGCAATATATACATATATTGGATCGGGTTGCACGTTCCGCAACATATACATATAATGGATCGGGTTGCATGTTTCGCAACACATACATAAGTCGATGTGCACATTGCATTGCATATCCATACATACACCTTAGAGTATACCTAAGAGTAACGACATGTTATATACCACACACTATAATACAAGCGTAGTTTATACAATAAAGGCCTATCCAGATAGGTTGTATTCAAGTTTCAGAGTTTCATTATTCGCTTCATATGACATTCAGGTTACTTATGCTTTCATTTACAACTTTTCGCTTCATACTGTGTTTCTACCTTTCCATAACGTTTACATATTCATATAGTTTTTCATGCTTTACATACTCGGTACATTATTTCGTGTTGACGTCCCTTTTGTCGGGGGCGCTATGTGTTCATGACGCAGGTTTTGATAGAGACTCTGCTAGGCCATCAAGTAGAAGTCGTCGAGTTCAGCCGTCAGTAAGTAAGCTTTGTTTTCCCCGAAGCTTTCGGGTTAGATATGGAGTATGTTTTGCAGGGTTATGTACAGTATGGGTAGGTCAGGGCCCTGTCCCGGCCATATGTTAGTTCAGTTACTCGTAGAGTCTTATCGACTTATTTTGGAATGTATAGTGTGGATGTATAGCCTTGTCGGCTAATTTGTTTTTGTTGAACCATATTGTGACCTTATTGGTCCTGTTGATGTATGTTGGGTTAATCCCTCTAGTTCAGTGTTGTTGTTGTGATATAATCTAGTACGACTTTGTCATCCAGAAGTTCTACTCATACAGAAGACTCTTCATTAGAGTGGTACGCTCGGGCCAGCAGGGTACCGGATGCTGGACACCCCCCTAATTTGGGGTGTGAGAAACTTAGTATCAGAGCAGGTCAATCCTATGCTGGAAACACCCCCTAATTTGGGGTGTGACAAACTTAGTATCAGAGCAGGTCAGTTCTATGCTGGACACACCCCCTAATTTGGGGTGTGACAAACTTAGTATCAGAGCAGGTCAGTCCTATGGAGTCTATGAGCCGTGTCTAGTGGAGAGCTTATGGGTGTGCCACACTTATAAACAGGAGGCTACAAGGCATTTAGGATATTACCTTTCTTGAAAATATAGATCGTGTGTTAGAAATGAAGTTGTAAGTAATTGAATTCCTATCTTTTCATCTTGATTCTCTTTTTCAGTAATGCCAAGATCCAAGGAAAATACTAATAGCAGGAATTGGGTTAGAAATGCAGGAGAAGGCACTAGTCGATTGCCACCTGTTATGGAAGAAGGTGTGTTTATGGAAGAAGATCTGTCAGAAAATTTGTCTATGGAAGAGGATCCATTTGTGGCCCTAAAAGAATCACCCTTCCGAGTTCCACCGATCTTAAAAGTATTGTCAGATCATATGGAAAGCCCGCACAATACAGAGACCATCAGTGCATCGGTGATTTCCAGTTGGGTTAGCTATGAGTAGTGTACGCAACAACGCCTCCGGTTATCTTTCAAGAGCAGGGTCATATTCAGATGCCCCCACAGGTTAGACCCTCTGAGAGATCGAGAATTCCATTATCATGTAAGTCAGTTAACCAAGGTTTTCCCTTAATGAGTAGAAGTGAGGAAAAATTAACCAGTAAGTAGACCGAAAGGTTTGGGATGGACGTAGGTATTGAAGAGTTCATATTATAAGATGTGTCAGATCGAAGCTCCCGGGTAGAAATCAGGCAAACATCGAAAGATGTGGGAAGTAGTAGACCGCGATGTCAGCAATGTGGAGGGAGACATGATGGAGTATGTTTATCTGATATTGAGCTATGTTCTGGATGTGGAGCCTTGGGCCATAGGGCCAGGGTATTTCCCGAGAGATTTCAGCCGCTATGCCATCAGTGGGGACAACTGCCATTATGGACAATGCCCACGTGATATGGAGGAATATTATTGGTGCGGCAGCAGAAGCCATAGAGTGTATAGATGCTCGAGATTAAGCCAGGGGATAGCAAGTCCCAATGTTACTCAGAAGTTATGTAAATAATCAGGTATGTAGATAATTTTATTAAAGAATAGTTGTGTGTTTATGCCTATGATCGGTCAGTTATCATTGAGGTAGAAAGCGCGTCATAAAAATATATTATAGACCATGAATGGATAATAAGAGTAAAAGGTGGTGAGCGAAGTTACAGTTCTATTTAAAGGTTCTAAGTAAAGTGATCTAGGAATCAACCATATCTTGGTTACATACATACCCAGTACCTTTAGATTATGTTGCGTGAGTAATACTAGAACACAGAAGATATACGGACAGGAGAGGTGACCTACAAAGGGAAAGTAGTGAATTTAAAGAATTAAGGGAAGCCCAGGAGAATGATAAGAAAAATGGATTCCTGGGAATAAGTTACCTGAAGTTTTGTCAGAAAATAGTTAAGGAAAAGGATGTGAAATGTTGTATATAAGCCAGTGACCCAAAATTCCTCCACAAGAGCTAAACTACTTAAGAAGACCGTGAGACGGAGGAAGTGTTGTCGGTTAATGGCAAACAATATACTTTCCTCACCCCAAAAACACGTGCATAAACAGCAACAAAGGATAGTCGGATTTTTGATAAGTAAATGATAATAAATGGGGAACATGTGTCTGTTAAGCACAAGTAAAAGTGGTATGACAACGTAATGGGATTGAAGGAAGTTTCTCATACCAATAGATCGGCAGAAATAAAATAATGGTAAGAGTATTTGTAATGGGGTTGGAATGAGACTCTAAGCAATAAGATTGCCATTACAAGATAAGGATATAAGTAAAAAGATGGTACTCAAGCATTTTGAGCCAATGATGTAATCTTTAACATCCGCAAACAAAAGCATTGAGAGAACCCTAAGATATGGAATCTTTAAAGGAATTTCAAATGGTAGTATACAAATTGGTTGACTGGACGACAAGTAAAGAACTATTCTAATACCAGTTTTGGAAGGAAGTATAAATCCACTATAAGGTTGAATCTCGCCATAAGTTGAAGTGGAATAAATTAAGCACTAGTTCCTCCACGAATATTGATAAGGTCCTTTAAGGATATGTGAGTAAAAGTAGGGACAAATGAAACTCAATACGACGATAGGATGAGATACTAGAAAAGTGGTCTAGGATAAGCAATAAGGAGAAAAACTAAAGGATAAGAACAAGGAAACAAGAGACAAACAAGGTAAGTAGTAATTGTCAAGGGAATTAGAGACCCTACAAGAAGGAAAAGGCAACGGATAAAGGTTAAGGGAAATGGTTACAAAGGAAACCGAAATAAAGATATGAAGACAACATTATTGATTCAAGTATGGTAAACATGAAGGGATCAAGTAGATCAACACCTTACAAAAGTAATTCCTTCAATGAAATAGGAGATAGGATGACCCCTAGCTTGAGCAATATTGAAAAATAACACGAGTTTGTTAAAGGCCTATTTTTGGGAGCAAGTGTACAAGGGGTACCTAACAAAAAAATGTTCTTATATGACAAATAAGGAATCTTGGAGTTAGGAAGAGTGAGTATATTCTCTTAGAATGAAATGCTAATTATAAAAGATCATAAGTACGAAGCCAATAATTATGGCGGACACTCAGGAAATAAAGTTGACAAAAGGAGAAAATAATGACGGATAGGAAAGAATGTCTTGTTTTCAATATTTAGTGAAAAGGGGAAAAGAAGAAATTAATTAGTTAATGATGCGGATCGAGAAGGTATACTCGAGCAAATATGGACTACAACTAAGGAAGGATGAACCTATCCGAGAATACACAACATCGCCAAGAAAGTATGAAAATTTGAGACATTATGAAAAGCAAGAATTCCCGATGTAATAAACAGGACAGAATGAACCATAGAGTCGTGTACTATTGAAAAATGAGAGGCATTAAGGGAATTACAAGAAGAAACCACCCCAAAGAAGTAATAAGTGGCTAGCCGTAATAGAAGTCGGATGATACCTCTCTTAAAGTTGTAGGTAAAGGATTTTTTTCCTTATATTGGAAATATGAGGAGCAATAAGACAAAGCACTCCATCAAAATCCCATTGGAAAGTATTGTGACGCGAAGTAAAGGTAATAATAAAAACCTTACCAGGATCCAAAGATTAAGAATATCGATTAACAATTTAAGTAACATAAGGATTATTAAGTGATCCGAAGATTTTTATGGACTATCACATTATCATTGGAAACTATTCTGGTTTGAAATATTGGCGCTTAAGTGACTCATCAGTCTATACTATGACAACTAAGCCTATTTATACAATCAAAGTCTGGTAAAAAAATTATCTTGAAAACTATCTCAAACTAGTGTACAATCGCTCGTTATGACAAGCAGCGAGCGGAGGAACCATTTTAATGAAAGCTCTAAACATTCAGGATTTCCTATGTCCTATCCTAAGATAACCAATGAAGATTTTAGTTCAAACCACCAGACTCAAGCAAAGATTGAATGTATGGAACTTGGAAGAAGTTTGAAAGAAGAATCGATAACTACTAAGCGACATATGGTAACATCGGTAACTAAAGAGCTATACACGACAAGGAGTAGGATCTTATTGAATCATAAAAAGGAAAGGAACCCAAGGGAACGATACTTGATATGAGATAGTAAGTTATGAGAGAATACCTAGATTAATGAGAAATGTTTCAAGAAGTTTTGTGTCAGGAGCAGGATTTAACTTGACAAGGAAGGAAGATCCCGTCTAAGTATATTTGCAATCATAATATTGAATCCAGTTGAGAAAGACAGTAACCATCAAGCAAAGTATAGCCCCAATCAACGATGATTATTCAAATTTTATTTCAAGTAAAAGTGGAAAAGAGATATATCTATGAGAGAAATTGTAAAATCAGTAAGCTTCTAAAAAACTTACATATTGTATAAGGATACTATAGAGGAATAAAGAAGAAGAAGAATAAGAGCAGAGAAAGCAATAGATTCGGATAACCCTATTATTCTCATGTCTTCGACCTTGGCGATCATCGTGCCATAATATTTCTTCATCATCTCACTTATGTTCCATGCCTATGAACTCTGTCACCTAAATTCCATCATAAGACGAAGTTGTAACACGGAAAGGAAAGACATAGCCCAGATGTCAAAAATCATTAGTTCAGACGAATTACAACCACCAGGCAATTGTGTAAAAGAAATGTACGACCGTGGGAAGATCGATGATGTATTTATAGTGTAATATGAGTGAATGACAGATTAAGATAGTCCTTTGTCCGAAAGAAACTCTGCCAAAATGATCGAGCAACCTAACAATTGCTACACTCGAATGTTTCAAATTCTAATTCCATATTAGTATTTGTGTGATATACTACCTCTATTCCTATCCGATTTACAAAGTTGGACCATGTACCTTATTTAGACAATATTTCTGAAACAAATGTACCAGGTGCAACTCGGATGTTAGCATGAGAATGTTGAGGTAAGTTATGGCTGAACTCTCTCTGATTTATAAGTATAAGCCATCGTGGGAGGCCGATTTGATATTGTTTTGTTATTATATCACCCTGTGAGGTGTTGGATACGTATTTGGGCTACTTAACAGGTTTTGGATATTCTTGTTTACAATGAAAACTCTGCTGAAATTTTGGGAAAACTTGAGAAGTTAGAATATCTCCAACTTTTGCAGACGAATGTTCCTAAGGGGAGAAGGATGTTACACCTCATAATTTCACATTTCATCGTGTTGTGAATTTTTACCAAAGTTTCAGGAAGAGGTATGACCTTACATGAGGAAAATGAAGGTTTACAGCTTGTTTATAGAAGTACCAGAGTATTTGGAAGTTAAACGAATCGAAGTGAATACATTTAGATGAAATCAGAAAAATTGGCAATTTGATGGGAAGATTGATGGACCGTCAAAATGCCCAATCCAAACCGTCAAAGTTCCTGAGAATTGAAATCCCAGATCTGGATTAACGATCCAGATTGATGGATCGTGAAAAGGACCGTCAAATGGAAGCGGTGCAGATTTTATGTCGGGTTAAATTGGTATTGTCTGTTTGGGACTTCATTTGTCTCCAAGAACAGACCCTAAATCACCTCTCAATCCCTCTCTAAGATACTATACCCTCCCAAGACCAAATCCAAGCCAAATTATGCAAGACTAACATGATAAACACCATGATCCTAGTAATCATCTTCTCCACATAAATTTGGTTTTGGAAAACCCTTGGGGGCAAGATAGCTTGCTGTTTTGAGGAGACTATTGTGTATAAATGTAAGGTTTGCTCTCCTTTACCTATATTTATGATTAATTGATGATTTGGAGTAAGTTGTGAAAGGATTTTCATAATCGGAACCCGTAAACATGTGGAATTCTTTGTGATATGGTTGGTTGGGTTGATTTGGTTAAAGTATGAGTTGAATTGGATAGTTGAACTGATTGTCTACATTATGGACTAAGGAAAGTATGGGTTAAAGGATTATGGGATTGAATTACATAAATATTTCGTATAAGAGAATCCTAAAGAGTTATATAAGCTTAAAGTTGTCGAAGAACACCTAAATGAGTTTTCTATGAAAATTGTATTTTTGATTGAACCGTGGGATGAAATTACATAAGTATCCCTTGTAAAATATTCTAAGAACTTGAGGTGTTCAAGGTTGTTGGTAAGATACCTACATGAATTTTTCTATGAAATTTGAAGTCAATATTGATATCAACTTTCTATATGATATAGATGATCATCCGTAAGGGACACGAAGGCTTATAGACTTGTAGCTTTTGTGATCAAGGTATATAAGTCCACCCCTTTCTTTCAAAAGAATGAAATCCAAAGAGTTGTCATTTTTGAAAAGAAACGTTGAGAACTTCACTCTATTACCTATCAAAGTCTCTTATTGAGAAGTGTTCATTGCTTATTCATGTTCTTATTATCCTTGTTGTTGATTACTCATCTTATCATAAGTCTTCAAAAAGAAGCATTCTAAAGAATTAATCATTGAGTCGACCAAGAGTCGTGTCAAGACAAAGCCAGAAGAGTTTACGAGTGTCAAAAGAGGCCAAAGAGCCATTGTTATCATAGTATGTTGTCCACACCCCCGATTCCCATTGGTATTGATATATTTTTCTTTGGCATTTAATATCATGCATACAATCATGATCATATATTGGATCGGGTTGCACGTTCCACAACACACACACACACACACACATACATATATATATATATATATATATATATATATATAATTACATCGGGTTGCACATTCCACAATATATACATATATTGGATCGGGTTGCACGTTCCGCAACACATACATATATTGGACCGGATTGCATGTTCTACAACATATACATATATCGGATCGAGTTGCGCATTCGAAAACACGTATATAATTCGGTGTGCACATTGCATTTCATGTATATACATACACCTTAGAGTATACCTAAGAGTAATGACATGTTATATACCTCTCACTATAAGACGAGGGTAGTTTATGTAAAGGCCTATCCAGACAGGTTGTATTCGAGTTTCAGATTTTCATTATTTGCCTCATATGGTATCCAGGTTTCTTATGCTTTCATTTACAGCTTATCGTTTTATACTGCTTTTCTGCCTTTCCTTACCATTTATAGATTCATATTGTTAGTCATGCTTTACATACTCGGTACATTATTTCATACTGACATCTCTTTTACCGGAGGAACTATGTGTTCATGCTGCAGGTTCTGATAGAGACTCTACTAGGCCATCAAAGTAGGAGCCGTCGAGTTCAGCCGTCAGTAAGTAAGCTTCATTTTTTTTTCGGAGCTTCCTAGTCAGATATGGAGTATGTGTTTACAGGGTTATGTACAATATTGGTAGGTTGAGGCCCTGTCCCAACCATATGTCAGTTCAGTTACTCGTAGAGTCTTATCGACTTATTTTGGTATGTATAGTGTGGATGTATAGCCTTGTCGGCTAAGTTGTTTTTGTTGAACCATGTTGTGACCTTGTTGGTTCTGTTGTGTATATATGCTAGGTTAATCCCTCTAGTTCAATGTTGTTGTTGTGATATAATCCAGTATGGCCTTGTCGGTCGGAAGTTCTACTTATACAGAAGACTGGTCATCAGAGTGGTACGCTCAGGCCAGCAGGGCACCGGGTGCCGGCCACACCCCCTAATTTGGGGTGTGACATTTTGGTAATGGTATGGAAATGGATCCAGGGTAAAGTTTTGTATTGTTGGTGCATATAGGTTCACTTGGGGATTTTTGGGTTGGGTGTTCATTTGGGGGTTGTTGGGTTGGGTGGCTCTCGGGGCTACTTGTGGTAGATGCCCATCTTGATAGGGTGGATAGAATTGTGGTTGGGTATGGGAGTTAGTTTGCCTCATTTGACCCGAGATATCAATATGTGGATGAGTAGAAAGCGGAATTGAGGTTGATGGGATGTGGCTAGCGTGGGGATAGCACAAATCTTGAAATTGTCCCGAGGTTGGAGTAGGTGAAATGTTGGGGTTTCCACCTTGAGTCATTACCAACATTCCCATCTCCACCAACCGATTGGGGAGTGCCCAACCTACTTGTTTGATCCATACTATCCATCATAGTACCCATCGTATCCAACCCTGTTCTTATAGCCACTATCTTCGAGTTCATCATCGCCACTTCTCTAGCTAGAAATCTATTGGGTTCTCCCCTTCTTGGGGTTGTCCTCCAGTGGTTGACATAGTACAGTATAACCTTGATAAATGAATGTTCAATAAATGAATAACCTCGCCAAATGAATAATTTTCTCCGGTCCCGACTTGGGCAAAGGGGATAAATGAATAACCTCGCTAAATGCATTAACGAATAAAACATTTTGAGTCCTTAAAGGTCCCATGTAAACATAAATGAATAATCACTAAATTTCATTAAAAAATATGTATATATAATAAACGAAAATATTTCATCCAATCAACAATATTCATATAAGAAGTCATTTCTTCTCAAAAAAAATGCATCTAAAGTTGTTTGTTATTTCCTTCGACCAAAATGCATCCCATCCTTAATATTTTGTAATGCATGCACAACTTCTGGAATATTTTTCTCGTATTGTAGCAAGTAATTTTGTATGGCGACTACTGCTTGGAAGGCTTTGATGACACATTTGGTATGACGCTACTATAATCTG
The DNA here is from genome assembly GCA_029783415.1 of Anisodus acutangulus. NCBI lineage: Eukaryota > Viridiplantae > Streptophyta > Magnoliopsida > Solanales > Solanaceae > Anisodus > Anisodus acutangulus. The sequence goes on along the minus strand of CM056500.1, from coordinate 28,796,805 downwards.
GTTTAGGATCATTCTCATCATTTAGTACGGACTCAATAATTTCTTCGTCTGTAGGCAATTCCATAACTGCATCATTCTCGTTAGGATAGTTCAAAAGATGTTAGACGTCCATCACATTTCTATGGCATAAATTAGAAATGACATCAGTTAATCCTTGGATATCTTTTTCTAATTGACCAACTTCTACTTTAGGAACATCAATTTCTTCAGGTCGAATCTTGCAATGCCGGAAACAATTTGCAATTATTTTTGCCATCACATCAAATCTCTAAGCCATGGTAGAAAAATTAATAGCATCCAAAATGTTAATCTTTTCAAGATTTGGTGAGCCAACATCAAGGCTATGCAAGATGCTAGAATAAAAACAACGCCGATAATGAACTTTGAATGCTCGAATAATTCCAGCATAACATGGTTGAATTTTAGACGTTGTGTTAGGGGGCAAGAAAAATAACTCTACATTTCTCAAGCCTTCAACAACATTTGGATGAGCTAGGCAATTGTCTACTAACAAGAGAACCTTTCTGTCATTCATTCTCTTATCAACCAACGACAAAATTCTTGAAAAAGCAAACCAGTCATCCAAGCTTTCTTATTGAATCGATACTCGCAACTAAGATTATTCGTGTTCACATTTTTAAAGCATCTAGGTTTTGCATACTTACCAATAACCCAAAGGGGTACTTTGTCGGATACATCACCATTACGGCAAACAACAACAGTGATTCTCTCCTTGTCTTTCTTCCGTCCTTCAAGCTGCTTCGTGGCAAGTGAATGGTCATCTTCCAACCGGTAAAATAATCCAGTTTCATCCATATTGTAAATATCTTTGAATTGAAATTGGTCTAATTTTGACTATATTCCAGGTAAAGCATTTTCAATGTCCTCCATGTTAACAGAACCACTTTCACCGAATCATCGGTAAGACTTGATTGAATATCTTGCATTGAAACGTACTAACCATCCACTAGAAAAGCCAAATTCTGGATTTGTTTAACCATACATTTTCTACAAAAACTCTTTTGCTTTACTTTGGATCATTTCTCCTGACATATTCACTTTCTCTTGTCTTTGAAGAAACCATTCATATAAAGCTTTCTCTAAATTGGGGTACTTAACTGACTTGTGCCTCTTAACATCGCTATTTTTCATCTCATCCGACAAATATTCAGATGATCTTTTGAGACTATTTTATATTGTGGTTTGGCTAGTAATCAAATCAAACTTTAGTTTCACCCGTGCTTGCATCTATTTTTGGCTAATACTTGGATGTTCCTTCTTATGCTCACATATGGCCCTCCTTATCTGGTCAGTTAAAGTTTTTTTTTGACTGATGATTGGAAGTCATTAAATTGAAGATTAAGAAAGATACAGTATGTATTCTTTATCAAACTAAGATTTTAGAACTATATATAGTTTGTAGTGTAGATTAAGTATATTTTCTTAGACTCTAAGTATTCTATACATACAATCTTATTAGTGCATGAATGTTAGTACATTGTACATAGTCCACAAGTATAGTGCATGTATTCCTAATCTAGAGTCTAAATAAAATGAATGTAATTAAGTTTTCATAAGTATTTTGAACATTACCCTCTAGGTACATTTGTACATTAAATGTAAAAATACTAATCATAAGAAAAAAATAAAAAAATGTAAAAATACTATCTAAATGAATAAATATTCATTATTATTCATTTATCGATAAATAAATAACCTCGCTAAACGAATATTTTTTTCTGGTCCTGAGGGTATTCATTTATCGAGGTTATACTGTACCTACAAAATGCAACAAACAAGTTAGAAGTAAAAGTCCTCACATCACTCTATATGCCTACTCACTCCTCACGTCACTCTAGCACTCTTGCAAGATTGTAATGAACCTAAGTTCGATCAATCACACAAGGTTTGCTTAGCCTAATGAAGGAATGGATTCTTGTTAGATAGAAATATGTACGACTCAAATTCTAACGGACGAAGTCAAAGCTCAATGAAATTAAACGGAAAAACTTAGAAGAATTGGCACGAAATAAAAAATTGGACTCAAGAATTAATTAACACTCAAATAGGTAATTACTTGATGTTAAATAGTTTAGAGAATCAAAGAAGTGAAAAGAAATGGATTCGGAAATGGAATAGATCACAAAACCTAAAAAAGTGCAGTCTGCTAAACCTTAGCAGTGTCTGCGGTTTGCAGACACTGTCTGCGTGGCCTTCTACGGTTCGCAGATGCTGCTCAAGGATGGCAAAATTTCTGTCTCAATTTGCGAGTGGTCTGCGAACCGCATCTGCCATTGCAAAGATTATTTGTGGTTCGCAGATGCTTCATTTTTGTTGAATCGCTGATGACACAAATTTGTCTTGGGATCCATGGTTGACCAATTTTGAATATTCCTTACACTTTTAACGAACTGGACTCACTTGAATAAGATTTTTGCTATTTTTGGGATCAAAAACACTTTCCCAACTTTTTTCCTAGGGTTTTTGGATCAAACACCACCTCTTTGGTCTTCTTCCTCAAGAACTTTGATGAACAATGAAGAACAATTCAAATTTTCAACTACTCCAATTTAACTCAAATTTCAGATCTAACCTCTCCTTGATATAGAGAACAAAGCCCAATATAAATTGATACAAATTGTCCACCAAATCAAAGAGATCCAATTGGAGTTTCTTCAAGTTCTTCAAAGACCTTCAAATTCAACAATGGTTATTTCTCCAAACACCTCCAATTTGCCTCAAATTCGGATATTTGATAGATTCAACCTCTAGGAACTCAAATATATCAACAAACACTCTCAAATCCAACAACAACTCAACTTTTTTGGGATTTTTTTTGAATTTTCAGATTTTAAAATAAGAATAACCTAGGATTGAAATTTGTAGGAACAAATCTCTTGCCTAAGCTCTGATACCAAATGATACGATTTCTAAAAGTGAAACTCTAAGAAATTAAAATAAAATGCGGAAAATTAAAGAATAGGAGAATAGACACAATTATAGCAATCCAAAGCAACCAATGTTATATGAAAGCAAAGACCTCAATGGAATTACACTACTAAAGCACCCAAACTATAGAGTTGAATGATTCCACTAGTGAGCAAAGCTCAAGTGTGAATCAAGAACAAGGTCTAGAACAACCTCACAATTACACTACAATTATACGAAGAACTAGATCTAAACTATCACTACAATACTAATCTCTCTCAAGAGTTTCAAAATCAAAGCAAGACTAATAGTTTTGTATGTTGAGATTCGTCGTATGATAGTCCTCCTAGTCTTGGACATCATGATTATCTTCGAGGTTATACGATATTAGACATGCCTATTGTTACATCCCGTACTTCCATTAAATATATACACGACTAAGTTGAGGTTGTCGAATGCTTTGAAACACGAGAAATAAGATTTGGACAAATAAAAAAAATGAATGAGCTGCTTGCTTACCCGACGTGCCTGCTTCACCAACTTACCTTCTGTCCTACTAGCTTGAGCTACTTAACACTTGTCATGATTATTAAATTATGATGGGACACATGTCTAAATGATTAAGTGCAGCATATGACACCCATTTATTATCACCTACTTGCTAAAAGGGAAGGCAGAAATTAAGCCACCCAAAAAGACATGTGTGGGTCAGCCAAGAGGGTCTTTTAGGGGTTGATCCTCTTCATATCTCCTCATTATTTTCCAAGTAGTAGGACTTAAGAGGATCCACGAAATTCTCCCAAAATAACCAGCTCCAAAACCCTTAAGAAGCTCTAAGTAATCTTCTTCTTCTTTCAAATTCATGTTAAAGGGTTATCTCCAATCTTGAAGGACCTGAAGTGACGCAAGTTGATGGTCATCCATGGAAAGCTTGGTTCATCCCTACAAGATCCGATTCAGGTGAGAAAATCCCCCTTTCTTCATGTATTAGAGTTTATATAAGTTTTAGCTAGGTTGTTTGGTGAAAACTTGTGAAGTAGGGGTTGAAAATTGGGTGGAAATAATTGGACTGTTATGACTTAATTTTAATATTCGGTTGTGGCTAAAAATCAGTAGGAGTAAGTGGATATATTGTGGTTAATGTTGTTAAAAGGTTCTGGAAAGAGAAAAGGGGGTTTAGAGCAATAATTGTTTAATCGTAAACCAAGCTTGCCGCTCATTATACTATTGTTTGAATTGTGGGAATTTTTATTTTGTTGTTGAGGGACTGAATGGATGGGATTGGTTATTGATATTGATAATATCGTTGTTTGGTGCTGTTTTGAATTTGGGGAAGTGAGGAAATGTAGGGGAAGTGCTGTCCGATTTTCCGTAAGAGAGATACTAGCTTAGAAATGTGTTTTGAGTCCTATGGCATTAACCATAGTTCTAATACCTTGATGTAGGTTGAAGTACTATAGGCAGTATGTGGAGTCGTTAGCAACAAAGGTATGTTAAGGCTACTTTTCCTTCTTTTGGCATGATCAGAATGAAACGAATGTAAATGGTTATATCTATAACGGCTCCACTCTTAGATATGTTAGAGGATGATATTCTTGACTTCTATATAATGATAGTGATCTTATCTTATGGGTTGTTGATTCTTCAAAGTAAGTTATGTTGATGATGTTAGTTCCATAATGTTAATCGGAGGGGCAATGACCTTACGTCACTCCGATAGACTCAGAGTGTCTTAGTATCATTCATGCATTATATACATGTATATACCATGATCTCCCAGGAATTATATACGCGTATGCTATATGATATATATATTGGGTATGGGAAAGGTTATGGCGTTATATATGCACCACCACCTGATCAGCTAGTAGATGATGATGATTATGCCCACAGAGGCTGATATGACATGATGAGATGCACACAGAGGTTGGATAGCGTTATATACACATATGTATATGTAATACCATGCATTATATACGCACATGTATGATACTTAGGCATATTATGGCCCTTAGAGGTATTTTGTACATGTTGATTATTTCTTGTCTTAGGTTACCTCCATGCATTTATTATGCTATTTTTCATGCCTTATATACTCGGTACCTTATTCGTACTAATGCCCCTTTTGCTTGGGGGACGCTGTATTTCATAACCACAGGCTCAGGTAGACAGGATAACGGTCCGCACCAGTAGGTTTCCTGTTTAGCTGATATTAGAGCAATCTACTTGTCCCAGAGTTGCGGTCTAGTCTTGGTATGATATTTTGATATGCATATGTGTATGGCGGGCCCCTGTCCTGGCCTTATGATGTCACGTACTCAAGTAGAGGCTTGTAGGCAGTTATGATGTAGTCAGATGTTATGTGGCCTCCTCGACCTATGTTTTTGTTGTATAGTCATCTATGGTAACCTTGTCGACTCGTACGGTCATGTCCAACATTACCCTATTGGTTTTGCACCTTTGTAGCTTATTATTTCTATGAGTCAGCATGTTACCTCGTGGCCCATGCTTATTTACGATTATGTGGTGAATGTATGTCTAGTGGTGCCCGACAGGTAAGATCCGGGTGCTCGTCATGGCCCTCCGATTTAGATCATTACAAACTTGGTATCAGAGCAGGTTTGTCCTAGGCAGTCTGCAAGCCGTGCCTAGTAGAGTCTTGTTTATGGGTGTGTTATACACCACACTTATAAATAGGAGGTTAGGAGGCATTTATAATGGTTACCTTTCCTTCTTATTCTAGATCGTGCAGTAGAGCTGAGTTATAAGCATTCCAATCCTAATCCGTCTCGTGTTTATGATTTCCGCAGTGCCTACAGCAAGGAAGAAGTCCAAGAGTAAGAGGCCATTGAATACGGCTATCGATAAGGGTACCAGCTTATTGTCACCCAATAGTGAGGCCCACAGTGTGACTCCTCCGCATGATTCTCCGACTCCACCACCTCCAGATGAGCTTAGTGGGGCTGCAGTACTCCCAGTTCCTCCACCTAATACTCCGGATGAGGATCTTGATATGGGAATTACTGTACAGTTATTGACTTGATTAGTGGCCGCTTAGGCCCAACGTTAGACTATTGGCGCTCCAGGATCATAGGTTGTATATTAAGCTCTCCGTGTGAGTTTTGGTTGAATTCAGTGACTTTTCTTGGTCATATAGTGTCAGATGAAGGTATAAGAGTTCACACTCAAAAGGTAGAAGCGGTGAATAATTGCACCTTTGCAGCTTATTATTTCTATGACTCAGTAGGTTATCTCATGATGACCCTCGTGGCCCATGCTTATTTACGATTATGTGGTGAATTACGTCTAGTGGTGCTCGGCAGGTAAGGTATGGGTGCCCGTCATGGCCATCCGATTTGGATCGTGACATAAAATGAGGCTAAGTATCTTATTTATACCCTTCCATATTAAAAACTTGGCCCAAAAGTGACCAAGCCCTCTAATTGCAAGAAATGACCAACACAGGCCCAAATCACCCGTCAGGCACCATTTGTGATTCGCAAATGGTGTCACGGGGAAATATATCTGGTTGCAGATAGCGCCGCAGACTATGACATCTTGAATTCTCAGGTTCTTCCTCCCATGTGATTCGCCAAATATTTCTATCCTTGCGTCTGCATCCCTTCAAGTGCTTCTAATGTTTCTTTGTGCATAAATATTGCTTGCATAGCTTGGAGCTCCTTGGCTTGATCTCGGATGAATGATTTATATCGTATCAGAGGTACTAATGCTAAACCCATCCAATGCTATAAATGTCAAGGATATGGTCATAGAATGAGTGTGTGTTCCAACCTGAGGGCATTCGTTGTAAGGGTTGAAGATCCTTGTAGTGATGCGGATGAGAGGGAGTATGAGGAGGTTGATGAAGGGGGTAATCAAGAAAATGATGATTGTGTAGATGATGAGGGGAATGAGAAAGATGAGGACGCTACCATTCCACAAAGAGAGTCTTGTAATCAAGAATATGCCTCAAAAAGGGGAGCTCACCGTGACAAACTATGTAGTGAGGTGATGCAAACCTAGTTGCCCAAAAAATGTCTATATGCAGTCAAGATAGGCGCTTGTGAGCATGCAATAGTGCCATCCCGAGTATCTCAAGTGTGGAAGATTGTATGGGAAGGAAAAAAAAGAGAAGAATGGTGAAGAAAACACCATCTGTGAATTGCAGATGGTGTCACAAACAGAGCACACAAACCACAAGTTGAGTCAAGGGATCGCAGATGAAGCAATCACTAAAGGACATGACATGCAAATTGCAGATCATGTCACAGACACAACCTGCGATTCACAGGTTAAGAGCAGACTGTGACAACTTGATGTTTTGGCTATTTTCACAATCCAATCTTTTAAGCCTCTTGTGTAATAATTTAGTACTAGACTATAAATAGGGACCTTAAGTCATTTCCATTCCTTAAACTATCTTGAATATTACTGTTTATGCTTCTCTTTGAGAACTTGAGTGTCGAGAGCTTGTTGAGGCTTGTCATTGAACCTTTGATTGGAAAGGTGGGTTGCTTAGGAATTCAATTCCCTTGAGGTCCTCCTAATAGGTTTAGGTGCTTTATCTTTATTAATCAATTGAGGTCCATAGTTTAATATACTTTGGGTTACTTTTGATTCCATTTTATTGTGTCTTCCTCTTTTATCTTTCAATTTCTTGTTGTTTGATTTCGTTTCAACAATTTGGTATGTATCATGAGGAGGGCAATGATAAGTAAGGTTATGTATGATCCAAGCCAAAGAGAAAACTTCTTCCATTCGAAATGCTTCATCAAGGGAAATGCATGTTCCTTGATCATTGATAGAGGGAGTTGTGCTAATGTACCTTTGGTGGAATTCTTGAAGATTTCAACCACCAAACACTTAACCCCATACAAGCTCCAATTATTGAATGAATGTGGGGAGTTAAGGGTACACAAGCGATATTATGTGATGTGGTGTCAATGCAATCTTGCCATGTGCTACTCAGAAGGCCTTGGGAATATGATAGAGCTATGAATCATGAAGGGAGAACCAATCAGTACTCATTTGTGCATGAAGGGAACAAGCATGTTTTATACCCTTTATCACCTTTGCAAGTTAATGAAATCTATGAAAAGATGAGGGAATTGAAGGAGAAAGATAAGGGTAAGAGGAAGAAGAGTGATCAAGAGGGTGCCAACATGTATAATGAGAAAGGGAAGAAGTCCAATGGAAGGTCTAAGATGACTCTTTTAGCGAGTTTGAGGGAGATTAGATAGGAGGTGGAGGAGAAAATTGAGATGGTCCCTACCATGCATCGGGACTACTCTTTACCATATAACAAACTAAACTCTTCTTTGTCTAGTTCTATTTCTTCCTTTTTGCAGGACTATGATGATGAGGAGATACCCAACAACTCGATCCATCAAAGCATTCCGACAGACCTTTTGAACAAATATCGAGGTACTCCATTTTCTCATGGTACTCTTACTTCTTTGAGTGATTTGGATGACAATTTGAGTGTGAGTGATTGGCTTACTTGCATTGAGCTTGATGTACTTCCTATTATAGGAAGAAGGGACTTGAAAAATGAGCCTCATTTCATTGAGGGTGATACAACATGCTTTGATGATTCCATGTCTAGTAATTATTATCTCTAGTGATAATGCCTTCTTTGATGATGATGATGAGATCTTTTCTAGTGATTTTCCTAGTGGTTTGGAATGTGATGATGTTGAGGTAGCTTCTTTTAGTTGCTATAGAATCTATGACAACCCACTTTGGGATAGTGATCAATCTACCCTTGACAAAGATCTCTTATTGAGGGATTGTTTTTCACTTTTAGAGGTGAATGGTCCTAATAGTGTTATGGGTTTGCCAAGGGAGGATGCTCTACTAGATGATGGGGGAATTGATTTTCTTGACTATTTGCAAAATTCTAGTAGTGACCCTTATATCTCTAGTATCCATGATTGTGAGTTTTTGTATGATGCCCCACTCATTTATGATGATGATATTCGTGTTTGGCTTCATTCAAGTGACCCCTCCGACTGTGATCCATTTCTTGATAAAAATGCAAGTGAGGGAATCTTTCATTGTGATAGGAGTGCAGTGTCATGTTTGAGTAATCATATATCGATTAAGAAACAAGGTTTTGATGTTGTGAGTGACTTTGTTGATTGCTATATTGATGGTGTGACATTGGTAGATGTGTTCTGTACCACATTTTCTTATGAGGTCCCTTCTACATGTGATGAGGCTTTTGAGTCCAACGGAGATTTTACACTTAAGTGTGAACTATGAGACACTTTTCTCTACTACTTGTTTGCTTATGATGATTGTCATTGTGAGATGATATGATTTGACTTGGAATAAATGCGGAATTAAAGAACACAAAGTAAGATAAATTTGATAGAAGAATTAGAGGTGAGAATAGAAGAAACAAATGATTAAAATCAAGTAATTGATCAAGTAAATGATGACTTGAACTCATGCTTGAATTACCAACTTGGATACATTCAAGAGAGGTCCAATTGAAGAGATTAAAGGACTACTCCTTTCACTAACCCTAAACTACAATCTAGAACCTAGATACTATGAATCACTCTCAATTAATATTCATCCAAGCTACATAATGAAATAGTAAAAGTAGTATTTATACTAGATAGGCTAAGAAGACTAATGACTAATACAAAAATATCTTTAATGAAGTAAGGGCCTTGTTTGGTAGTCTTCTTAGGGATGATGGAAGCATATTGTGAAAATGGCCTCTTTGCATAAATACCTCTTCCACCAAGCTATCTTCCATATCTTGATTGTGGTTATCTGGGAGTCTACTTCCCAAGCGATCATCCAAATATCATATGCCTTCTTATGTGGACCTTCAAGGTCCTCCAAAGGATCTATCTTCATCATCAAGGAACATGTGTCATGACAATACCCGCTTGAAGCTCCATCACCAATCTTAGTCCTCATAATTGCCGATGAACTTCCTAGGATCATATCATCCTCCCCTTCTTGAAAATGATTCGACCTCGAATCCGAACCTTGCAAGATCATAAGAAGAAAATACAAAAACAATGACAACAAAGCATGAGGGTTAGTGTAAGAATGAACACAACTACCAACATGTCAAGGATGCACAAACTTGTGGTATAACCAAGTATCAATCACTCTTAGAAAGAACAATCTTCCACAAGAAGCATTAAGAACATGGCTACTCCAAATATCATCATCAAATGCAAATAGATAGTAGAGAAAAGAGGTACGCAAAACAACGTCGTCTATAGGATCCTCACAAGGAAGATCACCATTAGACTCAAATCCATATCCAAGTATATATGTTTACAAGTTGGAACACACAAAGAAATGTCAATAAGCAAGCAAGTGTCACCTTTTTTCCCTAAATAATTCTTCCTAACAAATATGCTATATCCCTCTAAGAGGAGGTTTCCATCACAAGGGGGAGGGTCTAAAAGACAAAGATGTCCCAATAAGACCCCTCCCAACACAAGCATGACTGTCATCATATGCAAAATAGATAGTAAAGAAAGGTATCACACAAATTAACTTCTTAATCTATGGTGTCCTCCAATGAAGCTTCACTATGCAGTAAAAGAGTAAAATCAAGCATTCTACTAGGATTTTGGACACATAAGGAAGAGGTGACATTTTCTAAACAAGTTTCACCTTCCTTTTCAAGACACTCCTTCCCCGCAAGTAGATTACTATCCCCTAAGGGAGGATCTTCCTCATAGGGAAGGGCAACATCATCCCATAATGGGTTCTGATAGGCTTTGTAACCCCCAAAATGTGGCTACATCTACCACACCACAAGACATGTAACCATGCACATCATCATCAACAATCATTTCATTATCAAATAAAACATTATCCTTAAGGAAAGAGTAATCTACTAAAATTGGTGAGTGAAGGCATGTAATATCACTCTCAAAAGGATCAATGTCATGACTATCTATATGACACACAACACTATCACAACCTTGAGTCTCATCAAATATCCCTACTCAACTGGCCATTAGCCACAATTTGTTCCTCCAAGTTTAATAGAATGTACGGATTAGCTTTATTATCTTTTAGCTCATGCACATAACCTTCTTTACCTCGATCAAGTATCTTGCCTTGGAGGTCTTCCTTTGAAGAGGTTTGGGTTACTTCACTTCACAAAGAGACTTGGGATTCTTTTGAATGTTCATCCCCATGAGTAGGTCAAAAGGACCAAGACAACTAGAAGAAGTAAAAAGGTTAGAAGAGGGATGGGCTCCCAAAATGCCTTGCGAAGGGTTATGATGACCCTTCACTTCAATTTTTCATTTATCTCCTTGGACGTTAGCGACTAATTTCTCCTTGTTCACCTCCTTTGTATGGACCTCTTGTTTCCCAACCTTTGCCTTTCTTGCTAATTCTAGCATACATGAGTAATCGCCTTCCACTTGCAAAGGTGTCAAGGGCCGAAGAACATGTCTTTGGCCTCTCAATGTGATGGTATACTCGTTAGTCCTTCTATCACTCTTCTTTAAATTCCCCAATGGTTCCCAAGCAACAAACGTCAAGGTCTCATAGTAGGACATCACAAAGTACTTCATCGTAATACTTGCCAATTCGAAACTTTACCCAAGCTTGCTTTGAAAGTTTCAATTCAGCATAATTTTGCAAGCTTTGAAGTCTATAGGGTTGATAATGGTCTTGAGTTGGCAACTTCAAATACCCCACCAAGGTAGAACATACCACATTAATGACACTATCCTCATCAATGACCAACCAACACTTCCTTTAAACTTGCACCTTGCAATGAATATGTGCTTTCTTTCTTGTACAAGTTGAGCCATACACACTTCATCACATTCATGACGCTCAACAAGATGATCATCCGTAATTACGACACTCAATCCACCATCACACCAAGGTACTTCATTGTTAACATAGACTTCACGACTAGGCACCCCTTGTTCAACATTCATGTTTCTCCAACCATGATATTGAGAGTAAGTCATATTTGCATGGGCGTAATAACTAATCACGTCTTCCTACTACAAGTAGGAAATGTAAAACCTCCTCTTCTCATATGACTACCTCCGTTCCCCCAAACAAATGCATACATACCACCTTGATTAGGACATAATTTAGAATAAGATGATGAACATGAATAATTGTTATAAGATCTCTCATATTCAGCATATTCAATATCACTATCTTCATGGTCATACCCCTCACAAGGCATATAATTACAAGAACTATCAAGCCCATCACGACTTTCACTCCCATAAAATTCAATAATTGATTCATAAGAAAAGCGCATAAAAGTGTTGTACCTCACGTTGTCATCATATTCAATGACATGATTCCTTATAATTCCTATTTTTGTACCTACAAAATGAGCAAACAAAGGTAGCAGTAAGAGTTCCTCACCAACACTCGTATTTGCACTTGTTTGTGCTTGGCTAGCACCACTCTATTGTTCTCACCACTCTTGCCTTTTTCTCGCTCTCATCAAGAATCTATAATCTCAAACCATACCCAAGTAGTATCCAAGTATCAGTTCGGAATGGAAGTTATGTGACACTAAGAAAGGATAATCAAAGCAAATGGACAAGAGTCAAATAATTCACAATGATTTAAAAGAGAAAAGATTAAGAAGAATTAGCATGAAATGAAAATGGGACTCAAGATGTTACACCCCGTAGGTACACCAGAATAAGAGTATAGTCAGCCAACTTGCGTCATGAGAACTTGAAATTGTTTCCAAGGGTTTGTATGACGTGTAAGGATGTTAAGGAATGGTTTTGGAAGATTGGAAGTCAATAGGACCAAAGGAAAATGATAACAACACGGATAGCGGAAGACTTTAGAATTAGAAGTTAGAAAGAGGGAGGGATTGATTCTTGAGAAAGAAGAACACAAGTTCAAGTATTTGATACTTGAAATCTTGTTTAATTGTAAAAAAAACAGCGAATCAATTAGAAGAAGAAGAAAAGGAGGGAGGGAACTCAAACAAGGAATCTTACCATTGAAGAATCTGAGCTATGGTTCAAAGTAGAACAAAAAGAGCATAATCCAAAAGCAAACCTCAAAGGTCTCCACAAGCCACAAGGCTAATAATATTAATATTCATCAAACTTCATTACAATAAAAAGAAAACACCCTTTATATAAGATTCTAGAAATGGTTGTTATCTCCTTGAAATTATCAATGGGGTAGTCAAACTAAATTAAATAGCTGAAATTTCCTAGGTGCATAGAAGACTAAAAATCTTAAATTTCCTAGATGCATAGAAGACTACAAACACTTTGTTCAATAAATCTATAAAGGCAATCAACAAAGCATTAGATAAGCTTCTACAACACTAGATTGGGCTGTTGAACTTGTTCCTTCTTTGGGCAGATTTTGGGCTTCATTCCATCTCATCTTTAAGTTGGGCCTCCAAATAGGTGTAAGACTTGAGAAAATATCTTGATTGGACTGGAGATCTCCTTCAATCACAAGACACTTTTTATTGTTAATTGCAGAAAGACGGATATTTCTTGCTCATTATTAGACAATCACTTATTCACAAACTTCGTGTGGGGAAAATAGTTTTCATTTCCCATCTCATAGAAAATGATTTTCGCTCCGCTTAGCCTTATCCCCCTCTAGGGGTATTTTAGTGATAGGTTCTATAGGAACTGGACGATCCTATTTGGTCAAATACCTAGCGAAAAACTCCTATGTTCCTTTCATTGCGGTATTTTTGAACAAGTTCCTGGATAACAAGCCTAAAGGTTTTCTTCTTGATGAGATCGATATTGATGATAGTGACGATATTCAGGCTTTCCCCAGCCCCTTCTCATCAATGAACTCCTGACGTATACGAAGAAGTGCAGTTCATTCGAGAAATTCCTACTTCTATCTATCTCTGAGATGTTTGGATTTTTCAAAACTCCATGGACATGCAGAAGAGAAATGTTATCCCCACTTGGACCAAGATAAAACTTTTACTTGTTCAAATAGCAATTAAGGTGAAGCAGGGTCATGAACGACGAATCTCTTTATGATAAACAGATCCATTTTGCAAATTGGTTATTACGGATAGTTCCTACAAAGGATCGGACTAATGACGTATACAATACTTGAATTATCTATGTAGATGCTACATTATTAGTTCTCATCCTTCAGAGACTATGAGTGTAATAAGAGCATCCGTCGACAAAAGGACCCTAAGATGATCATCTCGTGGCTATTGAGAACGAATTAAATCAGATGGTTCTATTTCTCAATATTTCTAATCCTATTTAGATTCTGTCGGGTAAATACAATAAAATACAATCAAACAAAATCTAATTCTGATGTAAAAATTCAAATTCAAAAATGAAATAGAAAAGATACAAAATGAAAAAATAAATATCACTAAAGGTGGGTCGTAAACCTTATTAGATACCATTGACTCTAGTATCTAATAAGTTTTACCTACTATTGGATTTGAACCAATGACTCTCGCCGTATGAAAGCAGTACTCTAACCACTGAGTTAAGTAGGTCATTTATCATCCCACAGAGAACCAAATGAAACCCATCCTATCGATGGATTTTAAATATCATTTTACTTATAAGCAATACTAATCTAAGGAATACCACTCAAAGAGATCAAAGATTGTTGATGTTGGATCATGGAATATTTATCGTAACAAGAATTTATCTACATGGTAAAATATGTATCACAAGCACTAAGGGCTATAGCTCAGTTGGTAGAGCAACTCGTTTACACGCGCGCCAATGTTTTTCAAGGGGGTTCATCATACAATAAGAAAAAATGATCTTGTTGAGAAATCGATGTCTTACTCCATAACTTTGAAGGAACCATAGCCTAACAAAAGGTTAAGTCCAATTTGGATGCCTATTTAGGAGGTGCCAAACAGACCCATAATTGATTTGAGATCTTGATAAGGTGAATACTCAGTCTATTCAATGCTAGGCATAATGAGTATAAGGACCTCAAAAAAACCTCTTTTCGTCATATGAATTGAGGCGTATGAAGTTTCATATTTGATTTTTTAAGTAGAACGATAGAGACTTCATTTAACTTAGGTTGATCTAGGCCAGAGACAGACCTACGTCAAGATAATATCACCCTTGAAACACTTTGGTAATGCTCCCAAATAATGAATAAGAGCACATGGAGACATTTCCTTATCTTTTTTTTCTGTCAAGAAAAAAAAATGGCAGACTAACTGATATAATATCAGTTAATGAAAGAGCCCAATGCAAAAAAAAATGCATGTTGGGTCTTGAAACATTTCAGATCATTTTAATAATAATAAGTTTGATCTGTTTTACCGAAAAAGTCTACGGTTCGAGTCCGTATAGCCCTATAAAAATGAAAAACAAATTGTGTAATTTTAATTTTTTCATTATTATTTATTGCTTGTAACTAAGTTAAATCCAATTATTCCTATAAATTTACTCACGACAATCTTTTAAGCAGATGAAAGAAAAAACACATATCAATGGATCCAATAGATATTGATTTTTTCAATTGCAGATAAACAAACCAACCTTTCATCATTAATCTTCGGAGGCGAATTACATATTCATATCCCCAATAAAAGAATTAGTGAGACTCCCTTTCTTTTGATATCCCCAATCTTATTGAATTTTGGAAGTCAAATCATTTCAATGGGCCTGGTGAAATGAAAAACTACGAAGAGGAATTCACATCGATTTAGGAAGGGCCTGTTGTATTTGTGTACAAGCTAAATTTTTTTTAAAAAATGAATATCTTTGGTCACTTTCATTGTCAATTAGGCTTTTCCTTCGTATACCTTACTTACCTCGATTAGCAAAGGGCCGGAGAAACTTTCTACTTATGAGTCGGGTATAGAACCAATGGGTCATCCTTGGTTACAATTTAGAATCCGTTATTATATGTTTGCTCTGTTTTTGTTGTTTTTGATATTGAAATGGTTTTTCTTTATCCATGGGCAATGAGTTTTGACGTATTGGGTGTATCTGTATATATAGAGCTTGTCTTGAGTTTTTCTTGTTTGAGATCTTGTCATGGGTCTTCTTGGAACTTCCAAAGCTTCATCCATGTCCTTTAATGATGTTGAGCTGCCATGGATGCTATCATTCTCCCCCTTTTAAAGAAGATTCATCCTCGAATCTTGACATTGACCTACAACCACGATAATCACAATAAGTAGGAAAACACAACAAATACTTGGTAAAAATAACACAAGGTAGTGACCATGAAGCCATTTAACCCACTTACTTCTTTTATGCACAAACACTCCTCTTAAATATCTAAGAATAACATCATCTAATAGAAAAATGTGATAACCAACACAACCACTAAAAGCACAATTCATAAGCTCCTTAAACAATAGAGGGTCATTAATTAGATCAAAAGCATATGAATACCAAGAAAACATACCATATTTTCTCTTTCTAAACCACTTAACCTCATCATTGGATATACCATAGTCAAGATATGGGTCAAAAGCAATTTCCTTGAGGAGTGTCTTGGAATGAAATTGCAAAAAAGGATCTTTAAAATAAGATAAAGATATTATGAAGTTAGCGACCTGTGAGAACTTATCCTTTTCCACACTTGGGCTACTAGATTTTGCATTTGGCTCAACTTCCTCAATATCTATGGCATCCAAATCTTCATGAGATTCATTATCTTCCCAAAGTGGACAAATATGCACTAAAAACTCATATTTAGTATCATCCCTTAATGGGTTATCACACAATTTAAAACCTTGACCAATGAGACTATCTTCTTCAAGTGATATGTCATCATCATTTACACAACGTTCATCCTCAATTTTTTGCATGAAAGGAGTTGTATGACTAAAACAAGAAAGAGTTAGTGGATTAACATATGAACAAGATTCATTCTCTCCCAAGTTTCCTTGGATTTGTTCACTTAACTTATCTTGTCCCTCACTTTCATCACATTGGGCAGATTGATGACATAAGAAGAATAGTAAAAAAGGTCATGTTCACTCCAAACCAGAGTTACACCTCCACTTAAAGATTTGACCTTGTCAAATTGTGGTACAAGTTCAACTTCATTTGCATCTACAAATAGATCATCAACAAGGTCATACCACATGAGATCATCAATCTCAACTTTGTATTCCACTTGATGTTGCTTCCATGGATGATCGGCCTTTTAACCTTTCAAATCTTCTTTGATGCTTGATTCTCCCTTCAATTGTTATTCCAACTCTTCAATGGGTTCTTCTTCAATAACCTGCACATTTGGAGCACAAATACTAGAAAAAGAACGAGTTAATTGGTTAGATCTTGAACAAGAATCTTTTCCACTTATGCACTCAATTCTTTTAATCTCTTCTTTTTCCTCTTCTCTCAAATCCACTTGTTCACTCTCTATTTTACCTCTTGAACTCATTTCACTCAATTTTGTCCGCTGATTTATACTTCTTGACAACTCACTCTTTTCACTCATTACTTTCTTTCCTTTTTTCTCTCTGAAGTTGTCAAGTTGCTCACCCTTACAACTCTTTCTTTTTTCTCTCATCCTCACTTTTGGTTGTGTAGAAAAGGCTTTCAATGTTATATCATTCATTTGTATTCTTGGGAATGGTATGATGCACAATAAGTATCACAAGTTTCCATGTACTTGCCAAGAATCCCTCTTAAATCCCTTGGAGGACTTCTAACATCAACTCTAATTTTAGGCTTCCCACTCATACTTTTGTTTCCCCTCTTGCATACTTTTTCCTTTCCAAACACCTCTATTGATCTTCTTACCTTTAATTGATCTTCTTGAATCTCTATAGGTGTCAAAGACACAAGGGTAGTTCTTTTTCCATTCATCTCTCCCCGAGGAATACCTATTCTTTTCTTGATCATATAAAACTTTCGTATAGAGATACCATGGATTTTCTAATAAGACATGACATGTGAATAAGGGAACCACATCACACCAGACCTCATCCTTGTATTTTCCTTGAGTTAATGACACTAACATCCTCTTCTCTACCGTCACTCCTTTTAAAGTGTAGGGTGAAGCATGCTTAGCACTAGGTAAACCCACCTTTTCAACAAAGTAAGCACTAACTAAGTTGTGACAAACATTCTTGTCATGACAATACTTCCATTCGATTTTGAAAAACCTTGTTAACTCTAGTAAGCTCATGGCCTCTTCTAGGACTCTTCTCAAAACTAGATCTTATCGAAGTAGGTTTAATAGGACTCACAATCCCAACTTCAACATAATTAGCACATTCATCACCATAACTATCATCATAATCAGAAGATTCGTCACTACAAGAATTATCACACATGTAGCTTTTACTCGAATCACAAATCTGTTGTAATTCATCATAGGTTTGGCTAGTACCTGAGTCATCATAACCACCATACTCTTCACAAGTACACCCTTCTGTCATCCTCTGCATCTGATCCCCACTCATCTCCACTATAATCATCCATTCCTTTCACTCCAAATGCTTTCAAAATCTGTAGAAGACATGATTTAAAATAAGAGAAAACTGTTAGAAGTAAAGTGATATCACATGCACTCCCTTACGTGTATTACTCAAGTTAGTGGCTCTCAACACTCGTGTTTCACACTATTAGGCTTTTACCCTCAAAGAATCTCACCACCCTTGCCTTTTACCACTCAGGGGATGCTCCTTGAAGTTCTTCAATGAACCAACAAACTCAAACAATTCAAAGTAAGTTCCAAAGCTTTGTTCAAGAGTGGAGTTTATGTCAAACAAAGAAAAGGACAAGAAAAACTATAACGGACTGGAAGCAAAACACAACAAAATTAAAGACAAAGGCACTGAACAAATTAGCACAAAAAAAAGAGACACACAAAATCACTAGAACACGATAAGTATGAACAAATACTTAAAGTGGCCAGCAAGAGAACAAATAGAACTAAATATAGTGAATAAATACTTTCAAGAGAAGATCTAGAACATATCAAATGAGTTTTTATCCAAAAGTGCCGCAATGACCTATGCACTTCTCTAAGTGACTTTTGAGATTCTTTATGACCCTTTGGGAGTTTTGATGAACAAGACTTGTAATACAACTTCAAATCCCAATGAGTTTCACAAAATAACAATTAGAGAGAATATCCCAACATATTCAAGTAACGAAATCACAAGATTAAGTATAAACATATCAAGAATAAGTGAATAATACCAAAAAGGTATTGTTCACGCACTATTCATTGAGCAAATTTTAATTCTTTTTACTTTTTTGTTACTGTTCACGCAACAGTAACATTTTTTCAGAATTGTTTTTTGATTTCTAGTGTTCAAATCAATAGATTGGGGTGAATATAAGAATATCCAACCATCCAAAGCTCTGATACCACTTGATAATACCACGGATAACAGAAGACTTTAGAATTAGAAGTTAGAAAGTGGGAGGGATTGATTCTTGAGAAAGAACACAAGCTCAAGTATTTGATACTTGAAATCTTGTTTAATTGTAAAAGAAGCAGTGAATCAATTAGAAGAAGAAGAAGACTTGGATATAGGGAACTCAAACAAGAAATCTTACCATTGAAGAATTCGAGCTATGGTTCAAAGTAGAACAAAAAGGGCATAACCCAAGAGAGAATCTCAAAAGTCTCCACAAGCCACAAGGCTAATAATATTAATATTCATCAAACTTCGTTACAATAAAAAAGACAACACTATTTATATAAGATTCTAAAAAGGGTTGTCATCTACTTCTATATAATAATAATGATCTTATCTTATGGCTTGTTGATTCTTCAAAGTAAGTTATGTTGATGATGTTAGTTCGATAATGTTAATCGGAGGTGCAACGACCTTACGTCCCTCCGATAGACTCAGAGTGTCTTAGTATCATTCATGCATTACATATATGTATATACCATGACTTCACAGGCGTTATATACACGTATGCTATATGATATGTATATGGGGTATGGGAAAGGTTATGACGTTGTACCTTTATCTGATTAGAGCTCTGATGGAGTCGTGGGTCTCAGCTAATTCTTCACTGCTTCTACCTTCTGAGTGTCAACTCTTATACTTTCATCTGACAATATATGACCAAGGAAAGCCACTAAATTCAACCAAAACCTCTGATGGAGTCGTGTGCCTCAGCTAATTCTTCACCTCGTCTACCTTCTGAGTGTCAACTCTTATACATTCATCTGACATTATATGACCAAGGAAATCCACTGAATTCAACCAAAACTCATACTTGGAGAGCTTAGCATACAACTTACGATCTTAGAGCATCTGTAACCCACAAGTGATCCGCATACTCCGCCTCCGAGTAAGAATAAACTAGAATATCGTCTATAAATACTATCATAAATACGTCCAGAAATGGGCGAAACACGATGTTCATTGTATCCATAAATGTTGCTGGCACATTTGTGAACCCGAATGACATTACAATAACTCAAAGTGCACATACCTTGTTCTGAAAGCCATTTTCGGAATGTCATTCTCCTTGACCCTTAGCTGATGGTACCCTGACCTTAGGTCGATCTTTGAGAAACATTTTGCACCCTATAACTGATCAAACAAGTCATCAATTCTGGGAAGAGGGTACTTATTCTTAATAGTGACTTTATTAAGTTGTCGATAGTCAATACACATTCGCAACAAGCTATCTTTCTTTCATACAAACAATACAGGCGCACCCCAAGAGGACATGTTGGGCCTAATGAAGCATTTCTCAAGCAGATCCTTTAATTGCTCCTTTAATTCTTTCAATTTAGCTAGAGCATTTTATAAGGAGGGATAGATATTGACTGAGTGTCTGGAAACACATCTATATCGAACTCAATCTCCCTTTTGGGAGGAAGTCATGAAAGTTCATTTGGAAATACATCAAGAAACTCATTAACCACCAGAATTGATTGAAGAGTAGGTACATCATCGACATCTCTAGCCCAAACAAGATGGTATATACAACCTCTGGAAATTATCTTTCTTACCTTAAGGTATGAAATAAACCCACCCTTTGGCGTCGTAGTATTACTCTTCCATTCAAGGACTGGCTCGCCTGAAAACTAAAATCTAACAATCTTTGTTCGACAATCAACATTAGCATAGCACGACGCCGGCCAATCAATGCCCATAATAATATAAAAATCTACCATTTATAACTCTACCAAATCCGCTAGGGTGTGATAGCTACAAATTAACACTGCACAATTCCGATAGACTCGTCTAGCAATAACCGACTCACCAACTGGTGTAGATACTAAAAATGGCTCTCTTACCAACTCAGGCTCCATACCAAACTTACAGGCAATGAAAGGGGTGACATATGATAAATTAGAGCCTGGATCTAACAATGCATACATTGTGTGAAAAGACTGATAATATACTTGTAATAACATTAGGTGAAGACTCCTGATCATGTCGACCCATCAATGCATAAATGTGGTTCTGGCTAGCATCGAATCTAGTTGTTTCACCCCTACCTCTGCCATGACTGGCTGATGTCTGATAACCTTGCCCTGACAAGCGTGCTGAAGATGATGAAGCTGCTACAGATCCGGTCGGCTGGGCCCTAACACCTCCGCCTCTTATCGGACAATCTCACATAATATGACCGGGATAACCATAAGAATAGCACACATCTGATCCTCATTGGCAAGGCCCCGGATGGGCCTTACCACATTTCTCACATTGAGTCAAAGACGGCCTAATCTGACTAGAATCCCCTCTATAATAGGACCTCGATGCTCGTGAACTCTGACCTGGTCCAGATTGAGCAAACCGATCAACCCCCAATCTCGAAAACTATGATAGTTCACTAGATACCGGGTAGGATGGGTGCCTATAAAACTATGGCCTAGACCCACCTCTGAACTCTCCTATGTCATCTACGGACCGGGCCCTCTTGTGCTGGACCCTATCACACTCTCAATCTACCCACTGTTGTCTCTTACGATCCTCCAGACTCTGTGCATAAGCCTGAATGCAAGCAATATCCATATTCAGATTCAGAGAAGCCGTAATACACTCATTAACCAAGTGCGGCCCCAAGCCATTAACAAACATATGTACCCGGTACTCATCTCAGCTATGATCGTAGGACAATATCTTGCCAACGAATTAAACTGCAAGCTATATTCCTGAACAATCATATTACCCTGCTCAAGACGTAAAAATCTATCATGCCTGGCCCATTGGAGCTCGACCGGTAGAAAATGCTATCAGAAAGCCTCCGAAAAGTCTCTCCATCCTGTTGGTGGGGCACGAGATCCCCTAGAATACTCCCATGTCTCATACCAGGTCACTACGACATCTTACAATCTATAAGAAGCAAACTTTACCGACTCAGTATCGGTGGCATCCATTACCCGCAAGGTACGCTACATCTGATCCAAAAAATTCTACGGGTCCGTGGTCAGGTCTGATCCCATGAATACTGGAGGGCCCAGGTTGATGAAATCCCGAGCTCTCGCACTAACTGCTCTATCAAAAGGACCAGTAGTCTGACATTGGGCCTGAGCGGCTACCAATCGAGTCAATAAATGTACAACACTTCGCATATCAAGATCCTCATCCAGAGTATCAGGTAGAGGAACTGGGGGTACTGCAGCCTCACTAAGATCCTCTAGGGGTGGTGGAGTTGGGGAATCATGCGGAATAGTCACATTGTGGGCCTCACTAGTAGGTGGCACCCATCTGGTGCCCTCGTCTGCAGCCATATTCAACGCCCTCTTACTCTGGGACTTCTTTCTTGATGTAGGCATTACTGAAATCATAAACACGAGACGGATTAAGAGTGTAAAACTCAGCTCTACTGCACCATCTAGAATAAGACGAAAAGGTAACCATCCTAAATGTCTCGTAATCTCCTGTTTATAAGTGTGGTGCACAACACACCCATAAATAAGACTGTACTAGGCACGACTTGCAGACTCTCTAGGACAAACCTGCTCTAATACCAAGTTTGTCACGATCCAAACCAGAGGGGCATAACGGGCACCCGGACCTTACTTGCTGAGCACCACTAGACATACATTCACCACATAATCATAAATAAGCATGGACCACGATGGCCGTCACGAGGTAACCTGCTGACTCATAGAAATAATAAGCTGAAAAGGTACAAGACCGATAAGGTATATATGTATATACATAGATGTTGGACATGACCGTATGAGCCGACAAGACTACCATAGATGACTATACAAATAAACATAGGCTGAGGAGGCCACATAACATCTGACTGCATCATAACTGCCTACAAGCCTCTACTGGAGTACGTGACATCATAAGGTCGAGACAGGGCCCCGTCATACCCATATGCATATCAAAAATACCATACCAAGACTAGACCGCAACTCCGAGACAAGTAGAGTACTATAATATCATATGAACAGGCAACCTACTGGTGCGGACCATCGCCCTATGATCCTTTGGGCATGAAATGCAGTGTCCCCCAAGCAAAAAGGGCATCAGTATGAATAATGTATAAAGTATGTAAGGCATGGAGGTAACCTAAGACAAGAAATAATCAACCTGTACAAAATGCCTCTAAGGGCTATAATATGCCTAAGTATCGTGTATGCGTGTATATAATGCATGGTCCTACATATTCATATGCATATTTAACATCATCAGGCCTCTGTGGGCATAATCATTATCATATACCAGTTGATCAGGTGGTGGTGCGTATATAACGCCATAACCTTTCCCATACCCCATATACATATCATATAGCATACACACATAACGCCTGTGAGGTCATGGTATATACATATATAATGCATGAATGATACTAAGACACTCTGAGTCTATCAGAGTGACGTAAGGTCATTGCTCCTCCGATTAACATTATGGAACTAACATCATCAACATAACTTACTTTGAAGAATCAACAAGCCATAAGATAAGATCACTATCATTATATAGAAGTCAAGAATATCAGCCTCTAACATATCTAAGAGTGGAGCCGTTATGGATATTGTTCATTTACGTTCGTTTCATTCTGATCATGCCAAAAGAAGGAAGAGTAGCCTTAACATACCTTTGTTGCTAACGACTCCACATATTGCCCATAGCACTTCAACCTACATCAAGGTATTAGAACTATGGTTAATGATTGGAAGGACTCAAAACATATTTTTAAGCTAGTATCTCTCTTACAGAAAATCGGGCAGCACTCCCCTAGATTTCCTCACTTCCCCAAATTCAAAACAGCACCAAATAATGATATTAACAATATCAATAACCAATCCCATCCATTCAGTCCCTCAACAACAAAAGAAAAATTCCCACAATTCAAATAATAGTATAACGAGCGGCAAGCTTGGTTTACGATTAAACAATTATAGCTCTAAAACCCATTTTCTCCTTCCAGAACTTGTTAACAACATTAACCATAACATATCCACTTACTCCTACTAATTTTCTGCCACAACCCAACATTAAAATGAAGTCATAACAGTCCAACAATTTCCACTCAATTTCCAACCCAGCTTCACAAGTTCTTCACCAAACAACCTAGCTATTAGATAAACTCTAATACATGAAGAAGGGAGGATTTTCTCACCTAAATCAGATCTTGTAGGGATGAAACAACCTTGACATGGATGACCATCAACTTGCATCACTTCATGTCCTTCAAGATTGGAGATAACCCTTTAACATGAATTGAAAGAAGAAGAAGATTACTTAGAGCTTCTTAAGGGTTTTGGAGCTGGTTATTTTGGGAGATTTTCGTGGATCCTCTTAAGTCCTACTACTTGGAAAATGATGAGGAGAGATGAAGAGGATCAGCCCCTAAAAAGACCCCTCTTGGCTGACCCACACATTTCTTTTTGGTGGCCTAATTTCGGCCTTTCCTTTTAGCAAGTAGGTGATACACCTACTTGTCACCTACTTATTTAATTAATGGTGTCCTATGCTGCACTTAATCATTTAGACATGTGTCCCATCCTCATTTAATAATCATGACAAGTGTTAAGTAGCTCAAACTAGTAGGACAGAAGGTAAGTTGGTGAAGCAGGCACGTCGGTTAAGCGAGCAGCTCATTCATCATTTTTTTTGCCCAAATCTTATTTCCCATGTTTCAGAGCATTCGTCAACCTCAACTTAGTCGTGTATTTATTGAATGGAAGTACGGGATGTAACAATAGGCATGTCTAATATCGTATAACCTCAAAGATAAACCTGATGTCCAAGACTAGGAGGACTAACATACGATGAATCTCAACATACAAAACTACGAGCTGTAACACTTTAGCTCTCTTAACTTGGCTTGATGGATTGATGGAAGTAACTTGGGGATTATAGGAGTTTGGTGATATGAACTTGGAAGAACATCTCTTGTTGTATGAAACTATGTCAACTTGTTGTTTGATATTAAGAATAAATAGTGGTTTTGAATCATGTTGGTGACGTTGTGTAGTTGAGTAAAAGAGTTATGGAAGACGGTGGTGTTAAGTTTAGTAAGAATCCATGGTAGTATAACTCTAGAAGGCATATGCAAGTTGTTCGATGAATTGCCTAAATAAAATCTCTTGTTCGATACGAGTTTGATATTAATACAAATCCCTTATTTAATGTATATAAATCATCCATACTATGTGCGAGGCTCCTCAGAACACAATCATCTTCATCGACAAGGTATGTAGAGCTCATATTATTTTTCGTTATGGCAGATCCTTTCTATAACCATCGATACGAACATGTCCTAGGAAAGACTCTATTCTTAGTTGATTAAGAAGACATTTGAGGTTATCCTATTCCTTGATTATGTATGTACCTGTCGTTCATTAAGTTTATGTTCCGTCCTTGATATTGTTCCCTTATATGGATAAAACAAGAGTTAGCACTCCGTGATTGAGAAAATAAGATGAGAAGTCTTCTTTCTTATTGATCATAACCAGATAAAAGAGTAAATGAGTCTACATAATGGCAGTCGGGGGTGTAACAACCTTACGTCACCCCGACTAGTTGATGAGTCTTTCGTAGGCTTGGTATGGGCCCTTATTTGTATGTATTATGTATTTTACATTGCCCACAGAGGCCTATGGAGTTATATATGCATCTATACAGATATGATACTAGTAATATTGCCCACATAGGCATACGACATTACATACGCGATCTATTATATACAAGATATTGCACACAGAGGCCTATGACGTTATATACGCAATCCACTAAGTTATACATACTTGCAGGTTGGTCTAGTGTGACACTTATGAGTTTCAAGTGGTATCTCTGGTCTCCTTGACTTGTTACTGCTTTACTTACAGTTGATTATGCCCTACATATTCAGTTTATCTTTAGTATTGATGCCTTTTTTGGGGAACTGTGTTCATGCCCGTAGGTACGGATAGGTAGGGCGGTGCTCTTCTCAAATGGGTTACCTGTTTCAACTGTTGGTTGTCGCACTTCACTTCTCTAGAGTCGTATTACAAGAGTCGATAGGTACTATTGTACATATTCCTAGTGTTTTGGATATGGTGGGGCCCTGTCCCGACCTGTTGATGTATTACAACACTCATAGAGGCTTGCAGACTAGTGTACGATGTGTATATATTTTGTCGTGGCCTTGTCGGCCCTTTTGTAAGTTGTAGTACTTTTCTTATGGCCTTGTCTATCTATATATATCATGTTAGGACTATTTCGCGTGCAGGTTGTCAAACATTCTTGTTGTATATGGTTATATGGAGTCCTTGTTGGCCCAGGTTTCATATTACAAGCTCCAAACACTATAGTTGGCTCGCTTGGGCCTTCGGGTGCCGGGTGCCAGCCACGCCCCCCAAGGCTGGAGTGTGACACAAGAACCAACTAACAATAAAGGAAGGTCAATTATTACTCATTATTAATTGGTTTATAGAATCATAAAAATCAGAATTTAGATGAGAAAAGAGTTGAATTCTGGAACAAAACCTTTGTATGTTGTTTGGTATTTGCATGGCCGATATTTTCCAATGCGTGGGTGAAGTATGTGGGCAAGGTAGGGGCTGCGTGGGTTAACGTGGGCGAGGTAAAAGTTGCTTGGACAAGGTTGCTGGGTGTGTGGGGTGGTATGTGGGCGAGGTGGGAAGCTACGTGGCCGAGGACGATTGGATGTATGGTCCACTCAAGGTACGTGGCCGAGGAGACTTGGAGTACGTGGCACATGCAAAATTGCGTGGCCAGTTCCAGAATGCTTCCCAAAAATTTTCCTTCGTACATGGCTGCTTACATGGCCAGCTGCATAGGCCACATGGCACACGTGGTAGCCATGTTAGGACCTCTCTTTTGTTGATTTTTTTACTTTTTGAGCCCAC
This sequence comes from Anisodus acutangulus, assembly GCA_029783415.1. Lineage (NCBI taxonomy): Eukaryota > Viridiplantae > Streptophyta > Magnoliopsida > Solanales > Solanaceae > Anisodus > Anisodus acutangulus. Next base: position 28,769,640 of record CM056500.1, on the reverse strand, counting down.
ACAACCTAGTATTTTCCTTTTTGGGGTGAAAAAATACCTTTTCACAACTTTGGATGAAAATATTTGGATCAAATACCCTTTTTGGCTCCTTCTTTCCCTTGAAGATATGAAGATTTCGGAAGAACGCCAAATTTCAATGTAGGTCCAAATCACTTCAAATTTTAAATCTAAGCCCTCCTTGATGTAGAGAACAAAGCATATTAGGTTATTGAAGTCTTTAAGGCCCTTCAATGGTAGAATCTTCAAAACACCTCCCATAGCTACAAAATTTGATATCTTGGGGTTTCTGATATCAAGGAACTCAATTATAACCTCAAATCCACCAAAACAACAACCGTGTTTTGGATTTTTCAAAATTTTTGGATTTTTCAAAATTTTTGGATTTTTTTGGATTTTCAAATTAGAAGAACCTATGATTGAGGATTGTAGAAACAAACACTCTAGCCCAAGCTCTGATACCAAATGATACAATTTGACTTGGAATAAATGCAGAATTAAAGAACATAAAGTAAGATTTGATAGAAGAATTAGAGGTGAGAATAGAAGAAAGAAAGGATTGGAATCAAGTAATTGATCACAAATCAAGAGAGAATAGATTTGAACTCATTCTTGAATTACCAACTTGGATACATTCAAGAAAGGCCCAATTGAAGATATTAAAGGACTACTCATTTCACTAACCCGAAACTACAATCTAGAACCATACTAGAGAATCACTCTCAATCAATATTCATCCAAGATACATAATGAAATAATAAAAGTGGTATTTATACTAGATAGACTAAGAAGACTAATAACTATTACAGAAATAGCCGAAGTGAAGTACGGGTCTTTTTTGGTAGTCTTCTTATGGATGATGGAAGCATATTGCGAGAATGGCCTCTTTGCATAAATAGTATCTTCCACCAAGCTCTCTTCCATATCTTGATTGTGGTTATCTTGGAGTCTACTTCCCAAGCGATCATCCAAATGTCGTATATCATCTTATGTGGACCTACAAGGGCCTCCAAAGGCTCTATCTCCATCATCAAGGGACATGTGGCATGACAATACCCGGTTGAAGCTCCATCATTAATCTTAGCCCTCATAATTGCACATGAGTTTCCTAGGATCATATCATGAGATAATCCTTGCGGCTCTCTCTAGTACTAACGAATCTTGTAGTGGTGATTTTATGTTTTCTTGTTGGATGTGTGTAGGTAACCCCTTAAATTTGAGGACAAATTTCTTCCAAAAGGGGAGAATGATGCATAAACAATAATATTCAAGATAGTCTAAGCTATGAAAATGACTTAAGGTTCCTATTTATAGTCTAGGACTGATTTATTACACAAGAGGTCAAAAGTGACACTCTTGGATTGTAAATATAGCCAAAACACCGCGCTGTCACACTCTGCTCTTGACCTAAGAATCACAGACTGTGCCTTTGACATGATATGTGATTCGTAGGTCATGTCCTTCAGTGATTGCATCATCTACGGCTGCTTGGCTATGTCTGCGGTCCGCAGACTCCACCTGTGACACCATCTGCGATTCGCAGGTGATGTTTTCTGCACCATTTGTTGTCTTTTCACCTTCCCATGCTATCCACTTGGAAACCTCATGATGGGCTTGACTCCTCGAGAATGATCTTGATGGAACTCGGTTTGCATCAAATTTCAACATTACAACACATACCACCATATACTTTTAATAGTCATGTCATTGTCAAATAAAACATTATTCTTAAGAAAAGAATAATCAACTAAAGTTTGTGAGTGGAATCATGTAAGTTAACTCTCAAAAAGATCAATGTCATGACTCTCTACATAACACATAATACTATCAAACCTTGAGTCTCATCAAAAGTCAAAGACATAAGATCAAAGGACTCTTATTCACATTCATTCACATTATCAACTAGGATAAGATCACCACTAAGTTGAGGTTCATAGAATCATCATAAACTTCCTCAACTAGTGGACTTGCAATCTAAACACAAGACAATGCACAAACACTCTTATCACAAGTGTCAACAATAGGTGCACACAAATTAATCTCATAAGAAGATCAATCTGGTCATCAAAAGGATCAGTTGGTGTTGAAACCTCGAGGCAAGGAAACAATTGTGTGGAAGAGTACTATGATGAGTTCCAACTTGTGAAAATAAGGATCAACTTTGAAGAGGCCATGACTCGGTTCCGCGCCGGGTTGAATAAAGATATTGCTTTCCAGATGAGACTCCACAACTATCAAGATATTGATGAAACATTTGAAGCAGCTTGTCACGACCCAAACCGGAGGGCCATGATGGGCACCCGATCCTTACTTGCTAAGTATCCAAACTAGTCATTTGACGGGTAAGGTCCGCCAAAGCAATCATCACATCAACAAGAGTAGGTCCTTCGGTGGGAACCTGGGTCTCATCGTCCGAATTTGTCTTGGTACCGGTTTTAGAACAATTACTCAAATCAAACAAACACATCAGGTTAGTAAAATAAACCTCACAAGTCACTCGAGTATGCACACCTTTGATTTGCGTCACAAATTGTCTCAGATAATGATTGTACCTTGGAAAAAAATAAATTTTGAGTTAAAAACCTGAAAAGCTCTGTTATTCACTATGCACGACATGCGGGCACAGTCTGCGAACGCAGATATTGCTGCCAGATTCTCAAAAATCACTATAGTGGTCTGCGATTCGTAGGTGTCACCTGCGATACAACCTGCGATTCACATGTGTCACCTGCGATACAACCTGTGGTTCACAAGTTGTGCTTTCATCGCAAAACTTTTGTGACGTCAAATATTTTCGGGGATCCATACTTTGGGCCTTTTCTGATGTTTCCAATGACTTGGGCCCTCTTTTTCTGATTCTTTTACCTCTTTTGGCCTAAAAACAACTGTCTAACTTAAAATTTGTTTTGGAAGATCAAATGAGACCTTTTTGTTGCTTCTTCATCAAGAACTCTATGAAGGTCTTCAAGTACACTTGAACACTTAAAGAGGAAGACACAATAAAATGGAATCAAAAGCAACCCAACGTATACTAAACTATGGATCTCAATTGATTAACCTCAATAAAGCACCTAATCTTATTAGGAGGACCTCAAGGGAATTGGATTCCCAAGCAACCCACCTTTCTAAACAAAGGTTCAATGGAGAGCTTCAAAAGCTCTCAACACTCAAGTTCTCAAAGTGAAGCATAAACAATAATATTCAAGATAGTCTAAGCTATGAAAATGACTTAAGGTTCCTATTTATAGTCTAGGACTGATTTATTACACAAGAGGCCAAAAGTGACACTCTTGGATTGTAAATATAGCCAAAACACCGCGCTGTCACACTCTGCTCTTGACCTAAGAATCACAGACTGTGCCTTTGACATGATCTGTGATTCGTAGGTCATGTCCTTCAGTGATTGCATCATCTACGGCTGCTTGGCTATGTCTGCGGTCCGCAGACTCCACCTGTGACACCATCTGCGATTCGCAGGTGGTGTTTTCTGCACCATTTGTTGTCTTTTCACCTTCCCATGCTATCCACTTGGAAACCTCATGATGGGCTTGACTCCTCGAGAATGATCTTGATGGAACTCGGTTTGCATCAAATTTCAACATTACAACACATACCACCATATACTTTTAATAGTCATGTCATTGTCAAATAAAACATTATTCTTAAGAAAAGAATAATCAACTAAAGTTTGTGAGTGGAATCATGTAAGTTAACTCTAAAAAAGATCAATGTCATGACTCTCTACATAACACATAATACTATCAAACCTTGAGTCTCATCAAAAGTAAAAAACATAAGATCAAAGGACTCTTATTCACATTCATTCACATTATCAACTAGGATAAGATCATCACTAAGTTGAGGTTCATAGAATCATCATAAACTTCCTCAACTAGTGGACTAGCAATCTAAACACAAGACAATGCACAAACACTCTTATCGCAAGTGTCAACAATAGGTGGACACAAATTAATCTCATAAGAAGATCAATCTGGTCATCAAAAGGATCAGTTGGTGTTGAAACCTTGAGGCAAGGAAACAATAGTGTGGAAGAGTACTATGATGAGTTCCAACTTGTGAAAATAAGGATCAACTTTGAAGAGGCCATGACTCGGTTCCGCGCCGGGTTGAATAAAGATATTGCTTCCCAGATGAGACTCCACAACTATCAAGATATTGATGAAACATTTGAAGCAGCTTGTCACGACCCAAACCGGAGGGCCATGATGGGCACCCGATCCTTACTTGCTAAGTATCCAAACTAGTCATTTGACGGGTAAGGTCCGCCAAAGCACTCATCACATCAACAAGAGTAGGTCCCTCGGTGGGAACCTGGGTCTCATCGTCCGAATTTGTCTTGGTACCGGTTTTAGAACAATTACTCAAATCAAACAAACACATCAAGTTAGTAAAATAAACCTCACAAGTCACTCGAGTATGCACCTTTGATTTGCGCTACAAATTGTCTCGGCTAATGATTGTACCTTGGAAAAAATAAATTTTGAGTCAAAAACCTGAAAAGCTCATATTCACTATGCACGACATGCGGGCACATTCGCGAACGCAGATATTGTCGCCAGATTCTCAAAAATCACTATAGTGGTCTGCGATTCGTAGGTGTCACCTGCGATACAACCTGCGATTCACATGTGTCACCTGCGATACAACCTGTGGTTCACAAGTTGTGCTTTCATTGCAAAACTTTTGTGACAGTCAAATATTTTTGGGGATCCATACTTTGGGCCTTTTCTGATGTTTCCAATGACTTGGGCCTCTTTTTTTGATTCTTTTACCTCTTTTGGCCTAAAAACAACTGTCCAACTTGAAATTTGGTTTTGTAAGATCAAATGAGACTTTGTTGTTGCTTCTTCATCAAGAACTCTATGAAGGTCTTCAAGTACACTTGAACACTTAAAGAGGAAGACATAATAAAATGGAATCAAAAGCAACCCAACGTATACTAAACTATGGATCTCAATTGATTAACCTCAATAAAGCACCTAATCTTATTAGGAGGACCTCAAGGGAATTGGATTTCCAAGCAACCCACCTTTCTAAACAAAGGTTCAATGGAGAGCTTCAAAAGCTCTCAACACTCAAGTTCTCAAAGTGAAGCATAAACAATAATATTCAAGATAGTCTAAGCTATGAAAATGACTTAAGGTTCCTATTTATAGTCTAGGACTGATTTATTACACAAGAGGCCAAAAGTGACACTCTTGGATTGTAAATATAGCCAAAACACCGCGCTGTCACACTCTGCTCTTGACCTAAGAATCACAGACTGTGCCTTTGACATGATCTGTTATTCATAGGTCATGTCCTTCAGTGATTGCGTCATCTACGGCTGCTTGGCTATGTCTGCGGTCCGCAGACTCCACCTGTGACACCATCTGCGATTCGCATGTGGTGTTTTCTGCACCATTTGTTGTTTTTTCACTTTTCCATTCTATCCACTTGGAAACCTCATGATGGGCTTGACTCCTCGAGAATGATCTTGATGGAACTCGGTTTGCATCAAATTTCAACATTACAACACATACCACCATATACTTTTAATAGTCATGTCATTGTCAAATAAAACATTATTCTTAAGAAAAGAATAATCAACTAAAGTTTGTGAGTGGAATCATGTAAGTTAACTCTAAAAAAGATCAATGTCATGACTCTCTACATAACACATAATACTATCAAACCTTGAGTCTCATCAAAAGTAAAAAACATAAGATCAAAGGACTCTTATTCACATTCATTCACATTATCAACTAGGATAAGATCATCACTAAGTTGAGGTTCATAGAATCATCATAAACTTCCTCAACTAGTGGACTAGCAATCTAAACACAAGACAATGCACAAACACTCTTATCGCAAGTGTCAACAATAGGTGGACACAAATTAATCTCATAAGAAGATCAATCTGGTCATCAAAAGGATCAGTTGGTGTTGGAACCTTGAGGCAAGGAAACAATAGTGTGGAAGAGTACTATGATGAGTTCCAACTTGTGAAAATAAGGATCAACTTTGAAGAGGCCATGACTCGGTTCCGCGCCGGGTTGAATAAAGATATTGCTTCCCAGATGAGACTCCACAACTATCAAGATATTGATGAAACATTTGAAGCAGCTTGTCACGACCCAAACCGGAGGGCCATGATGGGCACCCGATCCTTACTTGCTAAGTATCCAAACTAGTCATTTGACGGGTAAGGTCCGCCAAAGCACTCATCACATCAACAAGAGTAGGTCCCTCGGTGGGAACCTGGGTCTCATCGTCCGAATTTGTCTTGGTACCGGTTTTAGAACAATTACTCAAATCAAACAAACACATCAGGTTAGTAAAATAAACCTCACAAGTCACTCGAGTATGCGCACCTTTGATTTGCGTCACAAATTGTCTCGGCTAATGATTGTACCTTGGAAAAAAAATAAATTTTGAGTCAAAAATCTGGAAAGCTCTGTTACTCACTATGCACGACATGCGGGCACAGTCTCCAAACGCAGATATTGCTGCCAGATTCTCAAAAATCACTATAGTGGTCTGCGATTCGTAGGTGTCACCTGCGATACAACCTGCGATTCACATGTGTCACCTGCGATACAACCTGTGGTTCACAAGTTGTGCTTTCATTGCAAAACTTTTGTGACGTCAAATATTTTCGGGGATCCATACTTTGGGCTTTTCTGATGTTTCCAATGACTTGGGCCCTCATTTTCTGATTCTTTTACCTCTTTTGGCCTAAAAACAACTGTCCAACTTGAAATTTGGTTTTGGAAGATCAAATGAGACCTTTTTGCTGCTTCTTCATCAAGAACTCTATGAAGGTCTTCAAGTACACTTGAACACTTAAAGAGGAAGACACAATAAAATGGAATCAAAAGCAACCCAACGTATACTAAACTATGGATCTCAATTGATTAACCTCAATAAAGCACCTAATCTTATTAGGAGGACCTCAAGGGAATTGGATTCCCAAGCAACCCACCTTTCTAAACAAAGGTTCAATGGAGAGCTTCAAACGCTCTCAACACTCAAGTTCTCAAAGTGAAGCATAAACAATAATATTCAAGATAGTCTAAGCTATGAAAATGACTTAAGGTTCCTATTTATAGTCTAGGACTGATTTATTACACAAGAGGCCAAAAGTGACACTCTTGGATTGTAAATATAGCCAAAACACCGCGCCGTCACACTCTGCTCTTGACCTAAGAATCACAGACTGTGCCTTTGACATGATCTGTGATTCGTAGGTCATGTCCTTCACTGATTGCATCATCTACGACTGCTTGGCTATGTCATGTCCGCAGACTCCACCTGTGACACCATCTGCGATTCGCATGTGGTGTTTTCTGCACCATTTGTTGTCTTTTCACCTTCCCATGCTATCCACTTGGAAACCTCATGATGGGCTTGACTCCTCGAGAATGATCTTGATGGAACTCGGTTTGCATCAAATTTCAACATTACAACACATACCACCATATACTTTTAATAGTCATGTCATTGTCAAATAAAACATTATTCTTAAGAAAAGAATAATCAACTAAAGTTTGTGAGTGGAATCATGTAAGTTAACTCTCAAAAAGATCAATGTCATGACTCTCTACATAACACATAATACTATCAAACCTTGAGTCTCATCAAAAGTAAAAAACATAAGATCAAAGGACTCTTATTCACATTCATTCACATTATCAACTAGGATAAGATCATCACTAAGTTGAGGTTCATAGAATCATCATAAACTTCCTCAACTAGTGGACTAGCAATCTAAACACAAGACAATGCACAAACACTCTTATCGCAAGTGTCAATAATAGGTGGACACAAATTAATCTCATAAGAAGATCAATCTGGTCATCAAAAGGATCAGTTGGTGTTGGAACCTTGAGGCAAGGAAACAATAGTGTGGAAGAGTACTATGATGAGTTCCAACTTGTGAAAATAAGGATCAACTTTGAAGAGGCCATGACTAGGTTACGCGCCGGGTTGAATAAAGATATTGCTTTTCAGATGAGACTCCACAACTATCAAGATATTGATGAAACATTTGAAGCAGCTTGTCACGACCCAAACCGGAGGGCCATGATGGGCACCCGATCCTTACTTGCTAAGTATCCAAACTAGTCATTTGACGGGTAAGGTCCGCCAAAGCACTCATCACATCAACAAGAGTAGGTCCCTCGGTGGGAACCTGGGTCTCATCGTCCGAATTTGTCTTGGTACCGATTTTAGAACAATTACTCAAATCAAACAAACACATCAGGTTAGTAAAATAAACCTCACAAGTCACTCGAGTATGCGCACCTTTGATTTGCGTCACAAATTGTCTCGGCTAATGATTGTACCTTGGAAAAAAAATAAATTTTGAGTCAAAAACCTGAAAAGCTCTGTTATTCACTATGCACGACCTGCGGGCACAGTCTGCGAACGCAGATATTGCTGCCAGATTCTCAAAAATCACTATAGTGGTCTGCGATTCGTAGGTGTCACCTGCGATACAACCTGCGATTCACATGTGTCACCTGCGATACAACCTGTGGTTCACAAGTTGTGCTTTCATTGCAAAACTTTTGTGACGTCAAATATTTTCGGGGATCCATACTTTGGGCCTTTTCTGATGTTTCCAATGACTTGGGCCCTCATTTTCTGATTCTTTTACCTCTTTTGGCCTAAAAACAACTGTCCAACTTGAAATTTGGTTTTGGAAGATGAAATGAGACCTTTTTGCTACTTCTTCATCAAGAACTCTATGAAGGTCTTCAAGTACACTTGAACACTTAAAGAGGAAGACACAATAAAATGGAATCAAAAGCAACCCAACGTATACTAAACTATGGATCTCAATTGATTAACCTCAATAAAGCACCTAATCTTATTAGGAGGACCTCAAGGGAATTGGATTCCCAAGCAACCCACCTTTCTAAACAAAGGTTCAATGGAGAGCTTCAAAAGCTCTCAACACTCAAGTTCTCAAAGTGAAGCATAAACAATAATATTCAAGATAGTCTAAGCTATGAAAATGACTTAAGGTTCCTATTTATAGTCTAGGACTGATTTATTACACAAGAGGCCAAAAGTGACACTCTTGGATTGTAAATATAGCCAAAACACCGCGCTGTCACACTCTGCTATTAACCTAAGAATCACGGACTGTGCCTTTGACATGATATGTGATTCGTAGGTCATGTCCTTCAGTGATTGCATCATCTACGGCTGGTTAGCTATGTCTGCGGTCTGCAGACTCCACCTGTGACACCATCTGCGATTCGCAGGTGGTGTTCTCTGCACCATTTGTTGTCTTTTCACCTTCCCATGCTATCCACTTGGAAACCTCATGATGGGCTTGACTCCTCGAGAATGATCTTGATGGAACTCGGTTTGCATCAAATTTCAACATTACAACACATACCACCATATACTTTTAATAGTCATGTCATTGTCAAATAAAACATTATTCTTAAGAAAAGAATAATCAACTAAAGTTTGTGAGTGGAATCATGTAAGTTAACTCTAAAAAAGATCAATGTCATGACTCTCTACATAACACATAATACTATCAAACCTTGAGTCTCATCAAAAGTAAAAAACATAAGATCAAAGGACTCTTATTCACATTCATTCACATTATCAACTAGGATAAGATCATCACTAAGTTGAGGTTCATAGAATCATCATAAACTTCCTCAACTAGTGGACTAGCAATCTAAACACAAGACAATGCACAAACACTCTTATCGCAAGTGTCAACAATAGGTGGACACAAATTAATCTCATAAGAAGATCAATCTGGTCATCAAAAGGATCAGTTGGTGTTGGAACCTTGAGGCAAGGAAACAATAGTGTGGAAGAGTACTATGATGAGTTCCAACTTGTGAAAATAAGGATCAACTTTGAAGAGGCCATGACTCGGTTCCGCACCGGGTTGAATAAAGATATTGCTTCCTAGATGAGACTCCACAACTATCAAGATATTGATGAAACATTTGAAGCAGCTTGTCACGACCCAAACCGGAGGGCCATGATGGGCACCCGATCCTTACTTGCTAAGTATCCAAACTAGTCATTTGACGGGTAAGGTCCGCCAAAGCACTCATCACATCAACAAGAGTAGGTCCCTCGGTGGGAACCTAGGTCTCATCGTCCGAATTTGTCTTGGTACCGGTTTTAGAACAATTACTCAAATCAAACAAACACATCAGGTTAGTAAAATAAACCTCACAAGTCACTCGAGTATGCACCTTTGATTTGCGTCAACAATTGTATCGGCTAATGATTGTACCTTGGAAAAAAATAAATTTTGAGTTAAAAACCTGAAAAGCTCATATTCACTATGCACGACCTGCGGCACACCGCGAACGCACATATTGCTGCCATATTCTCAAAAATCACTATAGTGGTCTGCGATTCGTAGGTGTCACCTGCGATACAACCTGCGATTCACATGTGTCACCTGCGATACAACCTGTGGTTCACAAGTTGTGCTTTCATTGCAAAACTTTTGTGACGTCAAATATTTTCGGAGATCCATACTTTGGGCCTTTTCTGATGTTTCCAATGACTTGGGCCCTCATTTTCTGATTCTTTTACCTCTTTTGGCCTAAAAACAACTGTCCAACTTGAAATTTGGTTTTGGAAGATCAAATGAGACCTTTTTGCAGCTTCTTCATCAAGAACTCTATGAAGGTCTTCAAGTACACTTGAACACTTAAAGAGGAAGACACAATAAAATGGAATCAAAAGCAACCCAACGTATACTAAACTATGGATCTCAATTGATTAACCTCAATAAAGCACCTAATCTTATTAGGAGGACCTCAAGGGAATTGGATTCCCAAGCAACCCACCTTTCTAAACAAAGGTTCAATGGAGAGCTTCAAAAGCTCTCAACACTCAAGTTCTCAAAGTGAAGCATAAACAATAATATTCAAGATAGTCTAAGCTATGAAAATGACTTAAGGTTCCTATTTATAGTCTAGGACTGATTTATTACACAAGAGGCCAAAAGTGACACTCTTGGATTGTAAATATAGCCAAAACACCGCGCTGTCACACTCTGCTCTTGACCTAAGAATCACAGATTGTGCCTTTGACATGATCTGTGATTCGTAGGTCATGTCCTTCAGTGATTGCATCATCTACGGCTGCTTGGCTATGTCTGCGGTCCGCAGACTCCACCTGTGACACCATCTGCGATTCGCAGGTGGTGTTTTCTGCACCATTTGTTGTCTTTTCACCTTCCCATGCTATCCACTTGGAAACCTCATGATGGGCTTGACTCCTCGAGAATGATCTTGATGGAACTCGATTTGCATCAAATTTCAACATTACAACACATACCACCATATACTTTTAATAGTCATGTCATTGTCAAATAAAATATTATTCTTAAGAAAAGAATAATCAACTAAAGTTTGTGAGTGGAATCATGTAAGTTAACTCTCAAAAAGATCAATGTCATGACTCTCTACATAACACATAATACTATCAAACCTTGAGTCTCATCAAAAGTCAAAAACATAAGATCAAAGGACTCTTATTCACATTCATTCACATTATCAACTAGGATAAGATCATCACTAAGTTGAGGTTCATAGAATCATCATAAACTTCCTCAACTAGTGGACTAGCAATCTAAACACAAGACAATGCACAAACACTCTTATCGCAAGTGTCAACAATAGGTGGACACAAATTAATCTCATAAGAAGATCAATCTGGTCATCAAAAGGATCAGTTGGTGTTGGAACCTTGAGGCAAGGAAACAATAGTGTGGAAGAGTACTATGATGAGTTCCAACTTGTGAAAATAAGGATCAACTTTGAAGAGGCCATGACTCGGTTCCGTGCCGGGTTGAATAAAGATATTGCTTCCCAGATGAGACTCCACAACTATCAAGATATTGATGAAACATTTGAAGCAGTTTGTCATAACCCAAACCGGAAGGCCATGATGGGCACCCGATCCTTACTTGCTAAGTATCCAAACTTGTCATTTGAAGGGTAAGGTCCGCCAAAGCACTCATCACATCAACAAGAGTAGGTCCCTCGGTGGGAACCTGGGTCTCATCGTCCGAATTTGTCTTGGTACCGGTTTTAGAACAATTACTCAAATCAAACAAACACATCAGATTAGTAAAATAAGCCTCACAAGTCACTCGAGTATGCGCACCTTTGATTTGCGCCACAAATTGTCTCGTCTAATGATTGTACCTTGGAAAAAAAAAATTTGAGTCAAAAACCTAAAAAGCAATGTTATTCATTATGCACGACCTGCAGGCACAGTCTGCGAACGCAGATATGTCTGCCAGATTCTCAAAAATCACTATAGTTTGTGAGTGGAATCATATAAAATATTATTCTAAAAAAGATCAATGTCATGACTCTCTACATAACACATAATACTATCAAACCTTGAGTCTCATCAAAAGTAAAAAACATAAGATCAAAGGACTCTTATTCACATTATCAACTAGGATAAGATCATCACTAAGTTGAGGTTCATAGAATCATCATAAACTTCCTCAACTAGTGGACTAGCAATCTAAACACAAGACAATGCACAAACACTCTTATCGCAAGTGTCAACAATAGGTGGACACAAATTAATCTCATAAGAAGATCAATCTGGTCATCAAAAGGATCAGTTGGTGTTGGAACCTTGAGGCAAGGAAACAATAGTGTGGAAGAGTACTATGATGAGTTCCAACTTGTGAAAATAAGGATCAACTTTGAAGAGGCCGTGACTCGGTTCCGCGCCGGGTTGAATAAAGATATTGCTTCCCAGATGAGACTCCACAACTATCAAGATATTGATGAAACATTTGAAGCAGCTTGTCACGACCCAAACCGGAGGGCCATGATGGGCACCCGATCCTTACTTGCTAAGTATCCAAACTAGTCATTTGACGGGTAAGGTCCGCCAAAGCACTCATCACATCAACAAGAGTAGGTCCCTCGGTGGGAACCTGGGTCTCATCGTCCGAATTTGTCTTGGTACCGGTTTTAGAACAATTACTCAAATCAAACAAACACATCAGGTTAGTAAAATAAACATCACAGGTCACTCGAGTATGCGCACCTTTGATTTGCGTCACAAATTGTCTCGGCTAATGATTGTACCATGGAAAAAAAATTTGAGTCAAAAACCTGAAAAGCTCTGTTATTCACTATGCACGACCTGCGGGCACAGTCTGCGAACGCAGATATTGCTGCCAGATTCTCATAAATTACTATAGTGGTCTGTGATTCGTAGGTGTCACCTGCGATACAACCTGTGATTCACATGTGTCACCTGTGATACAACCTGTGGTTCACATGTTGTGCTTTCATCGCAAAACTTTTGTGACGTCAAATATTTTCGGGGATCCATACTTTGGGCCTTTTTTGATGTTTCCAACGACTCGGGCCCTCTTTTTCTGATTATTTTACCTCTTTTGGCCTAAAAACAACTGTCCAACTTGAAATTTGGTTTGAGACCTTTTTGCTGCTTCTTCATCAAGAACTCTATGAAGGTCTTCAAGTACACTTGAACACTTAAAGAGGAAGACACAATAAAATGGAATCAAAAGCAACCCAACGTATACTAAACTATGGATCTCAATTGATTAACCTCAATAAAGCACCTAATCTTATTAGGAGGACCTCAAGGGAATTGGATTCCCAAGCAACCCACCTTTCTAAACAAAGGTTCAATGAAAAGCTTCAAAAGCTCTCAACACTCAAGTTCTCAAAGTGAAGCATAAACAATAATATTCAAGATAGTCTAAGCTATGAAAATGACTTAAGGTTCCTATTTATAGTCTAGGACTGATTTATTACACAAGAGGCCAAAAGTGACACTCTTGGATTGTAAATATAGCCAAAACACCGCGCTGTCACACTCTGCTCTTGACCTAAGAATCACAGACTGTGCCTTTGACATGATCTGTGATTCGTAGGTCATGTCCTTCAGTGATTGCATCATCTACGGCTGCTTGGCTATGTCTGCGGTCCGCAGACTCCACCTGTGACACCATCTGCGATTCGCAGGTGGTGTTTTCTGCACCATTTGTTGTCTTTTCACCTTCCCATGCTATCCACTTGGAAACCTCATGATGGGCTTGACTCCTCGAGAATGATCTTGATGGAACTCGGTTTGCATCAAATTTCAACATTACAACACATACCACCATATACTTTTAATAGTCATGTCATTGTCAAATAAAATATTATTCTTAAGAAAAGAATAATCAACTAAAGTTTGTGAGTGGAATCATATTAGTTAACTCTCAAAAAGATCAATGTCATGACTCTCTACATAACACATAATACTATCAAACCTTGAGTCTCATCAGAAGTCAAAAACATAAGATCAAAGGACTCTTATTCACATTCATTCACATTAACAACTAGGATAAGATCATCACTAAGTTGAGGTTCATAGAATCATCATAAACTTTCTCAACTAGTGGACTAGCAATCTAAACACAAGACAATGCACAAACACTCTTATCGCAAGTGTCAACAATAGGTGGACACAAATTAATCTCATAAGAAGATCAATCTGGTCATCAAAAGGATCAGTTGGTGTTGGAACCTTGAGGCAAGGAAACAATAGTGTGGAAGAGTACTATGATGAGTTCCAACTTGTGAAAATAAGGATCAACTTTGAAGAGGCCATGACTCGGTTCCGCGTCGGGTTGAATAAAGATATTGCTTCCCAGATGAGACTCCACAACTATCAAGATATTGATGAAACATTTGAAGCAGTTTGTCACGACCCAAACCGGAAGGCCATGATGGGCACCCGATCCTTACTTGCTAAGTATCCAAACTTGTCATTTGAAGGGTAAGGTCCGCCAAAGCACTCATCACATCAACAAGAGTAGGTCCCTCGGTGGGAACCTGGGTCTCATCGTCCGAATTTGTCTTGGTACCGGTTTTAGAACAATTACTCAAATCAAACAAACACATCAGGTTAGTAAAATAAACATCACAAGTCACTCGAGTATGCGCACCTTTGATTTGCGTCACAAATTGTCTCGGCTAATGATTGTACCTTGGAAAAAAAATTGAGTCAAAAACCTAAAAAGCTCTGTTATTCACTATGCACGACCTGCGGGCACAGTCTGCGAACGCAGATATTGCTGCCAGATTCTCAAAAATCACTATAGTGGTCTGCGATTCGTAGGTGTCACCTGCGATACAACCTGCGATTCACATGTGTCACCTGCGATACAACCTGTGGTTCACAAGTTGTGCTTTCATTGCAAAACTTTTGTGACAGTCAAATATTTTTGGGGATCCATACTTTGGGCCTTTTCTGATGTTTCCAATGACTTGGGCCCTCTTTTTCTGATTCTTTTACCTCTTTTGGCCTAAAAACAACTGTCCAACTTGAAATTTGGTTTTGGAAGATCAAATGAGACATTTTTGCTGCTTCTTCATCAAGAACTCTATGAAGGTCTTCAAGTACACTTGAACACTTAAAGAGGAAGACACAATAAAATGGAATCAAAAGCAACCCAACGTATACTAAACTATGGATCTCAATTGATTAACCTCAATAAAGCACCTAATCTTATTAGGAGGACCTCAAGGGAATTGGATTCCCAAGCAACCCACCTTTCTAAACAAAGGTTCAATGGAGAGCTTCAAAAGCTCTCAACACTCAAGTTCTCAAAGTGAAGCATAAACAATAATATTCAAGATAGTCTAAGCTATGAAAATGACTTAAGGTTCCTATTTATAGTCTAGGACTGATTTATTACACAAGAGGCTAAAAGTGACACTCTTGGATTGTAAATATAGCCAAAACACCGCGCTGTCACACTCTGCTCTTGACCTAAGAATCACAGACTGTGCCTTTGACATGATCTGTGATTCGTAGGTCATGTCCTTCAGTGATTGCATCATCTATGGCTGCTTGGCTATGTCTGCGGTCCGCAGACTCCACCTGTGACACCATCTGCGATTCGCATGTGGTGTTTTCTGCACCATTTGTTGTCTTTTCACCTTCCCATGCTATCCACTTGGAAACCTCATGATGGGCATCTTGATGGAACTCGATTTGCATCAAATTTCAACATTACAACACATACCACCATATACTTTTAATAGTCATGTCATTGTCAAATAAAATATTATTCTTAAGAAAAGAATAATCAACTAAAGTTTGTGAGTGGAATCATATTAGTTAACTCTCAAAAAGATCAATGTCATGACTCTCTACATAACACATAATACTATCAAACCTTGAGTCTCATCAGAAGTCAAAAACATAAGATCAAAGGACTCTTATTCACATTCATTCACATTAACAACTAGGATAAGATCATCACTAAGTTGAGGTTCATAGAATCATCATAAACTTTCTCAACTAGTGGACTAGCAATCTAAACACAAGACAATGCACAAACACTCTTATCACAAGTGTCAACAATAGGTGGACACAAATTAATCTCATAAGAAGATCAATCTGGTCATCAAAAGGATCAGTTGGTGTTGGAACCTAGAGGCAAGGAAACAATAGTGTGGAAGAGTACTATGATGAGTTCCAACTTGTGAAAATAAGGATCAACTTTGAAGAGGCCATGACTCGGTTCCGCGCCGGGTTGAATAAAGATATTGCTTCCCAGATGAGACTCCACAACTATCAAGATATTGATGAAACATTTGAAGCAGCTTGTCACGACCCAAACCGGAAGGCCATGATGGGCACCCGATCCTTACTTGCTAAGTATCCAAACTAGTCATTTGACGGGTAAGGTCCGCCAAAGCACTCATCACATCAACAAGAGTAGGTCCCTCGGTGGGAACCTGGGTCTCATCGTCCGAATTTGTCTTGGTACCGGTTTTAGAACAATTACTCAAATCAAACAAACACATCAGGTTAGTAAAATAAACCTCACAAGTCACTCGAGTATGCGCACCTTTGATTTGCGTCACAAATTGTCTCGGCTAATGATTGTACCTTGGAAAAAAAAATTTGAGTCAAAAACCTGAAAAGCTCTGTTATTCACTATGCACGACCTGCGGGCACAGTCTGCGAACGCAGATATTGCTGCCAGATTCTCAAAAATCACTATAGTGGTCTGCGATTCGTAGGTGTCACCTGCGATACAACCTGCGATTCACATGTGTCACCTGCGATACAACCTGTGGTTCACAAGTTGTGCTTTCATTGCAAAACTTTTGTGACGTCAAATATTTTCGGGGATCCATACTTTGGGCCTTTTCTGATGTTTCCAACGACTTGGGCCCTCTTTTTCTGATTCTTTTACCTCTTTTGGCCTAAAAACAACTGTCCAACTTGAAATTTGGTTTTGGAAGATCAAATGAGACCTTTTTGCTGCTTCTTCATCAAGAACTCTATGAAGGTCTTCAAGTACACTTGAACACTTAAAGAGGAAGACACAATAAAATGGAATCAAAAGCAACCCAACGTATACTAAACTATGGATCTCAATTGATTAACCTCAATAAAGCACCTAATCTTATTAGGAGGACCTCAAGGGAATTGGATTCCCAAGCAACCCACCTTTCTAAACAAAGGTTCAATGAAAAGCTTCAAAAGCTCTCAACACTCAAGTTCTCAAAGTGAAGCATAAACAATAATATTCAAGATAGTAAAAGCTATGAAAATGACTTAAGGTTCCTATTTATAGCCTAGGACTGATTTATTACACAAGAGGCCAAAAGTGACACTCTTGGATTGTAAATATAGCCAAAACACCGCGCTGTCACACTCTGCTCCCTTTGACTTGAGCATTGAATTGACTTTTCTTCGATAGCTTTCAAGCGCTGAACCCAATCCAATTCATTTAGTTTTGGAAGATCAAATGTAGGACGCTTCTCCGACTTCTTCAAGAATTGTATGGGAGTCGCCCTGAGGGGCTTCCGAATGGACCGTGCAGGAATTCTACCGCAACTCAGATACTAAACTATGGTTGTTGATCCTCCAGAAGTCTACCCAAAAGTTCAAGCCAGATTGTAGGAAGTGGGCGTCGTTTTGTATTTCTATGAGAAGCTCAGCGGAACCCACGATTCCCAGTAGTAAGTCGTCGGCATATTCAAGATAGTCTAAGCTATGAAAATGACTTAAGGTTCCTATTTATAGTCTAGGACTGATTTATTACACAAGAGGCCAAAAGTGACACTCTTGAATTGTAAATATAGCCAAAACACCGCGCTGTCACACTCTGCTCTTGACCTAAGAATCACAGACTGTGCCTTTGACATGATCTGTGATTCGTAGGTCATGTCCTTCAGTGATTGCATCATCTACGACTGCTTGGCTATGTCTGCGGTCCGCAGGCTCCACCTGTGACACCATTTGTGATTCGCACGTGGTGTTTTCTACACTATTTGTTGTCTTTTCACCTTCCCATGCTATCCACTTGGAAATCTCATGATGGGCTTGACTCATCGAGAATGATCTTGATGGAACTCGATTTGCATCAAATTTCAACATTACAACACATACCACCATATACTTTTAATAGTCATGTCATTGTCAAATAAAATATTATTCTTAAGAAAAGAATAATCAACTAAAGTTTGTGAGTGGAATCATATTAGTTAACTCTCAAAAAGATCAATGTCATGACTCTCTACATAACACATAATACTATCAAACCTTGAGTCTCATCAGAAGTCAAAAACATAAGATCAAAGGACTCTTATTCACATTCATTCACATTAACAACTAGGATAAGATCATCACTAAGTTGAGGTTCATAGAATCATCATAAACTTTCTCAACTAGTGGACTAGCAATCTAAACACAAGACAATGCACAAACACTCTTATCACAAGTGTCAACAATAGGTGGACACAAATTAATCTCATAAGAAGATCAATCTGGTCATCAAAAGGATCAGTTGGTGTTGGAACCTTGAGGCAAGGAAACAATAGTGTGGAAGAGTACTATGATGAGTTCCAACTTGTGAAAATAAGGATCAACTTTGAAGAGGCCATGACTCGGTTCCGTGCCGGGTTGAATAAAGATATTGCTTCCCAGATGAGACTCCACAACTATCAAGATATTGATGAAACATTTGAAGCAGTTTGTCACGACCCAAACCGGAGGGCCATGATGGGCACCCGATCCTTACTTGCTAAGTATCCAAACTAGTCATTTGACGGGTAAGGTCCGCCAAAGCACTCATCACATCAACAAGAGTAGGTCCCTCGGTGGGAACCTGGGTCTCATCGTCCGAATTTGTCTTGGTACCGATTTTAGAACAATTACTCAAATCAAACAAACACATCAGGTTAGTAAAATAAACCTCACAAGTCACTCGAGTATGCGCACCTTTGATTTGCGTCACAAATTATCTCGGCTAATGATTGTACCTTGGAAAAAAAAAATTTGAGTCAAAAACCTGAAAAGCTATGTTATTCATTATGCACGACCTGCAGGCACAGTCTGCGAACACAGATATGTCTGCCAGATTCTCAAAAATCACTATAGTGGTCTGCGATTCGTAGGTGTCACCTGCGATACAACCTGCGATTCACATGTGTCACCTGCGATACAACCTGTGGTTCACAAGTTGTGCTTTCATTGCAAAACTTTTGTGACGTCAAATATTTTCGGGGATCCATACTTTGGGCCTTTTCTGATGTTTCCAACGACTTGGGCCCTCTTTTTCTGATTCTTTTACCTCTTTTGGCCTAAAAACAACTGTCCAACTTGAAATTTGGTTTTGGAAGATCAAATGAGACATTTTTGCTGCTTCTTCATCAAGAACTCTATGAAGGTCTTCAAGTACACTTGAACACTTAAAGAGGAAGACACAATAAAATGGAATCAAAAGCAACCCAACGTATACTAAACTATGGATCTCAATTGATTAACCTCAATAAAGCACCTAATCTTATTAGGAGGACCTCAAGGGAATTGGATTCCCAAGCAACCCACCTTTCTAAACAAAGGTTCAATGGAGAGCTTCAAAAGCTCTCAACACTCAAGTTCTCAAAGTGAAGCATAAACAATAATATTCAAGATAGTCTAAGCTATGAAAATGACTTAAGGTTCCTATTTATAGTCTAGGACTGATTTATTACACAAGAGGCTAAAAGTGACACTCTTGGATTGTAAATATAGCCAAAACACCGCTATTTGTCACATTCTGCTCTTGACCTAAGAATCACAGCTTGTGCCTTTGACATGATCTGTGATTCGTAGGTCATGTCCTTCAGTGATTGCATCATCTATGGCTGCTTGGCTATGTCTGCGGTCCGCAGACTCCACCTGTGACACCATCTGCGATTCGCATGTGGTGTTTTCTGCACCATTTGTTGTCTTTTCACCTTCCCATGCTATCCACTTGAAAACCTCATGATGGGCTTGACTCATCGAGAATGATCTTGATGGAACTCGATTTGCATCAAATTTCAACATTACAACACATACCACCATATACTTTTAATAGTCATGTCATTGTCAAATAAAATATTAATCTTAAGAAAAGATTAATCAACTAAAGTTTGTGAGTGGAATCATATTAGTTAACTCTAAAAAAGATCAATGTCATGACTCTCTACATAACACATAATACTATCAAACCTTGAGTCTCATCAGAAGTCAAAAACATAAGATCAAAGGACTCTTATTCACATTCATTCACATTAACAACTAGGATAAGATCATCACTAAGTTGAGGTTCATAGAATCATCATAAACTTTCTCAACTAGTGGACTAGCAATCTAAACACAAGACAATGCACAAACACTCTTATCGCAAGTGTCAACAATAGGTGGACACAAATTAATCTCATAAGAAGATCAATCTGGTCATCAAAAGGATCAGTTGGTGTTGGAACCTTGAGGCAAGGAAACAATAGTGTGGAAGAGTACTATGATGAGTTCCAACTTGTGAAAATAAGGATCAACTTTGAAGAGGCCATGACTCGGTTCCGCGCCGGGTTGAATAAAGATATTGCTTCCCAGATGAGACTCCACAACTATCAAGATATTGATGAAACATTTGAAGCAGCTTGTCACGACCCAAACCGGAGGGCCATGATGGGCACCCGATCCTTACTTGCTAAGTATCCAAACTAGTCATTTGACGGGTAAGGTCCGCCAAAGCACTCATCACATCAACAAGAGTAGGTCCCTCGGTGGGAACCTGGGTCTCATCGTCCGAATTTGTCTTGGTACCGATTTTAGAACAATTACTCAAATCAAACAAACACATCAGGTTAGTAAAATAAACCTCACAAGTCACTCGAGTATGCGCACCTTTGATTTGCGTCACAAATTGTCTCGGCTAATGATTGTACCTTGGAAAAAAAATAAATTTTGAGTCAAAAACCTGAAAAGCTCTGTTATTCACTATGCACGACCTGCGGGCACAGTCTGCGAACGCAGATATTGCTGCCAGATTCTCAAAAATCACTATAGTGGTCTGCGATTCGTAGGTGTCACCTGCGATTCACATGTGTCACCTGCGATACAACCTGTGGTTCACAAGTTGTGCTTTCATTGCAAAACTTTTGTGACAGTCAAATATTTTCGGGGATCCATACTTTGGGCCTTTTCTGATGTTTCCAACGACTTGGGCCCTCTTTTTCTGATTCTTTTACCTCTTTTGGCCTAAAAACAACTGTCCAACTTGAAATTTGGTTTTGGAAGATCAAATGAGACCTTTTTGCTGCTTCTTCATCAAGAACTCTATGAAGGTCTTCAAGTACACTTGAACACTTAAAGAGGAAGACACAATAAAATGGAATCAAAAGCAACCCAACGTATACTAAACTATGGATCTCAATTGATTAACCTCAATAAAGCACCTAATCTTATTAGGAGGACCTCAAGGGAATTGGATTCCAAGAAACCCACCTTTCTAAACAAGGGTTCAATGGAGATCTTCAAAAGCTCTCAACACTCAAGTTCTCAAAGTGAAGCATAAACAATAATATTTAAGATAGTCTAAGCTATGAAAATGACTGAAGGTTCCTATTTATAGTCTAGGACTGACTTTCATCATAAAACTTTTGTGACGTCAAATATTTTCGGGGATCCATACTTTGGGCCTTTTCTGATGTTTCCAACGACTTGGGCCCTCCTTTTCTGATTCTTTTACCTCTTTTTGCCTAAAAACAACTGTCCAACTTGAAATTTGGTTTTGAAAGATCAAATGAGACCTTTTTGCTGCTTCTTCATCAAGAACTCTATGAAGGTCTTCAAGTACACTTGAACACTTAAAGAGGAAGACACAATAAAATGGAATCAAAAGCAACCCAACGTATACTAAACTATGGATCTCAATTGATTAACCTCAATAAAGCACCTAATCTTATTAGGAGGACCTCAAGGGAATTGGATTTCCAAGCAACCCACCTTTCTAAACAAAGGTTCAATAGAGAGCTTCAAAAGCTCTCAACACTCAAGTTCTCAAAGTCAAGCATAAACAATAATATTAAAGATAGTATAAGCTATGAAAATGACTTAAGGTTCCTATTTATAGTCTAGGACTGATTTATTACACAAGAGGCCAAAAGCGACACTCTTGGATTGTAAATATAGCCAAAACACCACGCTGTCACACTCTGCTCTTGACCTAAGAATCACAGACTGTGCCTTTGACATGATCTGTGATTCGTAGGTCATGTCCGTCAGTGATTGCATCATCTACGGCTGCTTGGCTATGTCTGCGGTCCGCAGACTCCACCTGTGACACCATCTGCGATTCGCAGGTGGTGTTTTCTGTACCATTTTTTGTCTTTTCACCTTCCCATGCTATCCACTTGGAAACCTCATGATGGGCTTGACTCCTCGAGAATGATCTTGATGGAACTCGGTTTGCATCAAATTTCAACATTACAACACATACCACCATATACTTTTAATAGTCATGTCATTGTCAAATAAAATATTAATCTTAAGAAAAGATTAATCAACTAAAGTTTGTGAGTGGAATCATATTAGTTAACTCTAAAAAAGATCAATGTCATGACTCTCTACATAACACATAATACTATCAAACCTTGAGTCTCATCAGAAGTCAAAAACATAAGATCAAAGGACTCTTATTCACATTCATTCACATTAACAACTAGGATAAGATCATCACTAAGTTGAGGTTCATAGAATCATCATAAACTTTCTCAACTAGTGGACTAGCAATCTAAACACAAGACAATGCACAAACACTCTTATCACAAGTGTCAACAATAGGTGGACACAAATTAATCTCATAAGAAGATCAATCTGGTCATCAAAAGGATCAGTTGGTGTTGGAACCTTGAGGCAAGGAAACAATAGTGTGGAAGAGTACTATGATGAGTTCCAACTTGTGAAAATAAGGATCAACTTTGAAGAGGCCATGACTCGGTTCCGCGCCGGGTTGAATAAAGATATTGCTTCCCATATGAGACTCCACAACTATTACGATATTGATGAAACATTTGAAGCAAATTGTCACGACCCAATCCGACGGGCCATTATGGGCACCTGATCCTTACTTGCTAAGTATCCAAACTAGTCATTTGACGGGTATGGTCCTCCAAAGCACTCATCACATCAACAAGAGTAGGTCCACAGTAGGAACCTGGGTCTCATCACTCGAATTTGTCCTGGTACCTGTTTTAGAATAATTACTCAAATCAAACAAACACATCAAGTTAGTAAAATAAACATCACACGTCACTCGAGTATGCGCACCTTTGATTTGCGTCACAAATTGTCTCGGCTAATGATTATACCTTGGAAAAAAAATTTGAGTCAAAAACCTGAAAAGCTATGTTATTCATTATGCATGACCTGCAGGCACAATCTGTGAACGCAGATATTGCTACCAGATTCTCAAAAATCACTATAGTGGTCTGCGATTCGTAGGTGTCACCTGCGATACAACATGCGATTCACATGTGTCACATCCGATACAACATGTGGTTCACAAGTTGTGTTTTCACTGCAAAACTTTTGTGACGTCAAATATTTTTGGGGATCCATACTTTGGGCCTTTTCTGATATTTCCAACGACTTGGACCCTCTTTTTCTGATTCTTTTACCTCTTTTGGCCTAAAAACAACTTTCCAACTTGAAATTTAGTTTTGGAAGATCAAATGAGACCTTTTTGCTGCTTCTTCAACTAGAACTCTATGAATGTCTTCAAGTACACTTGAACACACTTAAAGAGGAAGGCACAATAAAATGGAATTCAAAGCAACCCAACATAGCTAAACTATGGATCTCAATTGATTAACCTCAATAAAGCACCTAATCTTATTAGGAGGACCTCAAGGGAATTGGATTCCCAAGCAACCCACCTTTCTAAACAAAGGTTCAACGGAGAGCTTCAAAAGCTCTCAACACTCAAGTTCTCAAAGTGAAGCATAAACAATAATATTCAAGATAGTCTAAGCTATGAAAATGACTTAAGGTTCCTATTTATAGTCTAGGGACTGACTTTCATCGCATAAAACTTTTGTGACGTCAAATATTTTCGAGGATCCATACTTTGGGCCTTTTCTGATGTTTCCAATGACTTGGGCCCTCTTTTTCTGATTCTTTTACCTCTTTTGGCTTAAAAACAACTGTCCAACTTGAAATTTAGTTTTGGAAGATCAAATGAGACCTTTTTCCTGCTTCTTCATCAAGAACTCTATGAAGGTCTTCAAGTACACTTGAACACTTAAAGAGGAACACACAATAAAATGGAATCAAAAGCAACCCAACGTATACTAAACTATGGATCTCAATTGATTAACCTCAATAAAGCACCTAATCTTATTAGGAGGACCTCAAGGGAATTGGATTCCCAAGCAACCCACCTTTCTAAACAAAGGTTCAATGAAAAGCTTCAAAAGCTCTCAACACTCAAGTTCTCAAAGTGAAGCATAAACAATAATATTCAAGATAGTCTAAGGTATGAAAATGACTTAAGGTTCCTATTTATAGTCTAGGACTGATTTATTACACAAGAGGCTAAAAGTGACACTCTTGGATTGTAAATATAGCCAAAACACCGCGCTGTCACACTCTGCTCTTGACCTAAGAATCACAGACTGTGCCTTTGACATGATCTGTGATTCGTAGGTGATGTCCTTCAGTGATTGCATCATCTATGGCTGCTTGGCTATGTCTGCGGTCCGCAGACTCCACCTGTGACACCATCTGCGATTCGCATGTGGTGTTTTCTGCACCATTTGTTGTCTTTTCACCTTCCCATGCTATCCACTTGAAAACCTCATGATGGGCTTGACTCATCGAGAATGATCTTGATGGAACTCGATTTGCATCAAATTTCAACATTACAACACATACCACCATATACTTTTAATAGTCATGTCATTGTCAAATAAAATATTAATCTTAAGAAAAGAATAATCAACTAAAGTTGGTGAGTGGAATCATGTAAGTTAACTCTCAAAAAGATCAATGTCATGACTCTCTACATAGCACATAATACTATCAAACCTTGAGTCTCATCAAATGTCAAAAGCATAAGATCAAAGGACTCTTATTCACATTCATTCACATTATCAACTAGGATAAGATCATCACTAAGTTGAGGTTCATAGAATCATCATAAACTTCCTCAACTAGTGGACTAGCAATCTAAACACAAGACAATGCACAAACACTCTTATCACAAGTGTCAACAATAGGTGGACACAAATTAATCTCATAAGAAGATCAATCTGGTCATCAAAAGGATCAGTTGGTGTTGGAACCTTGAGGCAAGGAAACAATAGTGTGGAAGAGTACTATGATGAGTTCCAACTTGTGAAAATAAGGATCAACTTTGAAGAGGCCATGACTCGGTTCCGCGTCGGGTTGAATAAAGATATTGCTTCCCAGATGAGACTCCACAACTATCAAGATATTGATGAAACATTTGAAGCAGTTTGTCACGACCCAAACCGGAAGGCCATGATGGGCACCCGATCCTTACTTGCTAAGTATCCAAACTTGTCATTTGAAGGGTAAGGTCCGCCAAAGCACTCATCACATCAACAAGAGTAGGTCCTTCGATGGGAACCTGGGTCTCATCGTCCGAATTTGTCTTGGTACCGATTTTAGAACAATTACTCAAATCAAACAAACACATCAGGTTAGTAAAATAAACATCACAAGTCACTCTAGTATGCGCACCTTTGATTTGCGTCACAAATTATCTCGGCTAATGATTGTACCTTGGAAAAAAAAAATTTGAGTCAAAAACCTGAAAAACTATGTTATTCATTATGCACGACCTGCAGGCACAGTCTGCGAACGCAGATATGTCTGCCAGATTCTCAAAAATCACTATAGTGGTCTGCGATTCGTAGGTGTCACCTGCGATACAACCTGCGATTCACATGTGTCACATGCGATACAACCTGTGGTTCACAAGTTGTGCTTTCATTGCAAAACTTTTGTGACGTCAAATATTTTTGGGGATCCATACTTTGGGCCTTTTCTGATGTTTCCAACGACTTGGGCCCTCTTTTTCTGATTCTTTTACCTCTTTTGGCCTAAAAACAACTGTCCAACTTGAAATTTAGTTTTGGAAGATCAAATGAGACATTTTTGCTGCTTCTTCATCAAGAACTCTATGAAGTTCTTCAAGTACACTTGAACACTGAAAGAGGAACACACAATAAAATGGAATCAAAAGCAACCCAACGTATACTAAACTATGGATCTCAATTGATTAACCTCAATAAAGCACCTAATCTTATTAGGAGGACCTCAAGGGAATTGGATTCCCAAGCAACCCACCTTTCTAAACAAAGGTTCAACGGAGAGCTTCAAAAGCTCTCAACACTCAAGTTCTCAAAGTGAAGCATAAACAATAATATTCAAGATAGTCTAAGCTATGAAAATGACTTAAGGTTCCTATTTATAGTCTAGGACTGACTTTCATCGCAAAACTTTTGTGACGTCAAATATTTTCGAGGATCCATACTTTGGGCCTTTTCTGATGTTTCCAATGACTTGGGCCCTCTTTTTCTGATTCTTTTACCTCTTTTGGCTTAAAAACAACTGTCCAACTTGAAATTTAGTTTTGGAAGATCAAATGAGACCTTTTTCCTGCTTCTTCATCAAGAACTCTATGAAGGTCTTCAAGTACACTTGAACACTTAAAGAGGAACACACAATAAAATGGAATCAAAAGCAACCCAACGTATACTAAACTATGGATCTCAATTGATTAACCTCAATAAAGCACCTAATCTTATTAGGAGGACCTCAAGGGAATTGGATTCCCAAGCAACCCACCTTTCTAAACAAAGGTTCAACGGAGAGCTTCAAAAGCTCTCAACACTCAAGTTCTCAAAGTGAAGCATAAACAATAATATTCAAGATAGTCTAAGGTATGAAAATGACTTAAGGTTCCTATTTATAGTCTAGGACTGATTTATTACACAAGAGGCTAAAAGTGACACTCTTGGATTGTAAATATAGCCAAAACACCGCATTTGTCACACTCTGCTCTTGACCTAAGAATCACAGACTGTGCCTTTGACATGATCTGTGATTCGTAGGTGATGTCCTTCAGTGATTGCATCATCTATGGCTGCTTGGCTATGTCTGCGGTCCGCAGACTCCACCTGTGACACCATCTGCGATTCGCAGGTGGTGTTTTTAACACCATTTGTTGTCTGTTCACCTTCCCATGCTATCCACTTGAAAACCTCATGATGGGCTTGACTCATCGAGAATGATCTTGATGGAACTCGATTTGCATCAAATTTCAACATTACAACACATACCACCATATACTTTTAATAGTCATGTCATTGTCAAATAAAATATTAATCTTAAGAAAAGATTAATCAACTAAAGTTTGTGAGTGGAATCATATTAGTTAACTCTAAAAAAGATCAATGTCATGACTCTCTACATAACACATAATACTATCAAACCTTGAGTCTCATCAGAAGTCAAAAACATAAGATCAAAGGACTCTTATTCACATTCATTCACATTAACAACTAGGATAAGATCATCACTAAGTTGAGGTTCATAGAATCATCATAAACTTTCTCAACTAGTGGACTAGCAATCTAAACACAAGACAATGCACAAACACTCTTATCACAAGTGTCAACAATAGGTGGACACAAATTAATCTCATAAGAAGATCAATCTGGTCATCAAAAGGATCAGTTGGTGTTGGAACCTTGAGGCAAGGAAACAATAGTGTGGAAGAGTACTATGATGAGTTCCAACTTGTGAAATTAAGGATCAACTTTGAAGAGGCCATGACTCGGTTCCGCGTCGGGTTGAATAAAGATATTGCTTCCCATATGAGACTCCACAACTATCAAGATATTGATGAAACATTTGAAGCAGTTTGTCACGACCCAAACCGGAAGGCCATGATGGGCACCCGATCCTTACTTGCTAAGTATCCAAACTTGTCATTTGAAGGGTAAGGTCCGCCAAAGCACTCATCACATCAACAAGAGTAGGTCCTTCGATGGGAACCTGGGTCTCATCGTCCGAATTTGTCTTGGTACCGATTTTAGAACAATTACTCAAATCAAACAAACACATCAGGTTAGTAAAATAAACCTCACAAGTCACTCGAGTATGCGCACCTTTGATTTGCGTCACAAATTGTCTCGGCTAATGATTGTACCTTGGAAAAAAAATAAATTTTGAGTCAAAAACCTGAAAAGCTCTGTTATTCACTATGCACGACCTGCAGGCACAGTCTGCGAACACAGATATTGCTGCCAGATTCTCAAAAATCACTATAGTGGTCTGCGATTCGTAGGTGTCACCTGCGATACAACCTGCGATTCACATGTGTCACCTGCGATACAACCTGTGGTTCACAAGTTGTGCTTTCATTGCAAAACTTTGTGACGTCAAATATTTTCGGGGATCCATACTTTGGGCCTTTTCTGATGTTTCCAACGACTTGGGCCCTCCTTTTCTGATTCTTTTACCTGTTTTGGCCTAAAAACAACTGTCCAACTTGAAATTTGGTTTTGGAGGATCAAATGAGACCTTTTTGCTGCTTCTTCATCAAGAACTCTATGAAGGTCTTCAAGTACACTTGAACACTTAAAGAGGAAGACACAATAAAATGGAATCAAAAGCAACCCAACGTATACTAAACTATGGATCTCAATTGATTAACCTCAATAAAACACCTAATCTTATTAGGAGGACCTCAAGGGAATTGGATTCCCAAGCAACCCACCTTTCTAAACAAAGGTTCAATGGAGAGCTTCAAAAGCTCTCAACACTCAAGTTCTCAAAGTAAAGCATAAACAATAATATTCAAGATAGTAAAAGCTATGAAAATGACTTAAGGTTCCTATTTATAGTCTAGGAGTGCTTTCATCGCAAAACTTTTGTGATGTCAAATATTTTCGGGGATCCATACTTTGGGCCTTTTCTGATGTTTCCAATGACTTGGGCCCTCTTTTTCTGATTCTTTTACCTCTTTTGGCCTAAAAACAACTGTCCAACTTGAAATTTGGTTTTGGAAGATCAAATGAGACCTTTTTCCTGCTTCTTCATCAAGAACTCTATGAAGGTCTTCAAGTACACTTGAACACTTAAAGAGGAACACACAATAAAATGGAATCAAAAGCAACCCAACGTATACTAAACTATGGATCTCAATTGATTAACCTCAATAAAGCACCTAATCTTATTAGGAGGACCTCAAGGGAATTGGATTCCCAAGCAACCCACCTTTCTAAACAAAGGTTCAACGGAGAGCTTCAAAAGCTCTCAACACTCAAGTTCTCAAAGTGAAGCATAAACAATAATATTCAAGATAGTCTAAGGTATGAAAATGACTTAAGGTTCCTATTTATAGTCTAGGACTGATTTATTACACAAGAGGCTAAAAGTGACACTCTTGGATTGTAAATATAGCCAAAACACCGCGCTGTCACACTCTGCTCTTGACCTAAGAATCACAGACTGTGCCTTTGACATGATCTGTGATTCGTAGGTGATGTCCTTCAGTGATTGCATCATCTATGGCTGCTTGGCTATGTCTGCGGTCCGCAGACTCCACCTGTGACACCATCTGCGATTCGCATGTGGTGTTTTCTGCACCATTTGTTGTCTTTTCACCTTCCCATGCTATCCACTTGAAAACCTCATGATGGGCTTGACTCATCGAGAATGATCTTGATGGAACTCGATTTGCATCAAATTTCAACATTACAACACATACCACCATATACTTTTAATAGTCATGTCATTGTCAAATAAAATATTAATCTTAAGAAAAGATTAATCAACTAAAGTTTGTGAGTGGAATCATATTAGTTAACTCTAAAAAAGATCAATGTCATGACTCTCTACATAACACATAATACTATCAAACCTTGAGTCTCATCAGAAGTCAAAAACATAAGATCAAAGGACTCTTATTCACATTCATTCACATTAACAACTAGGATAAGATCATCACTAAGTTGAGGTTCATAGAATCATCATAAACTTTCTCAACTAGTGGACTAGCAATCTAAACACAAGACAATGCACAAACACTCTTATCACAAGTGTCAACAATAGGTGGACACAAATTAATCTCATAAGAAGATCAATCTGGTCATCAAAAGGATCAGTTGGTGTTGGAACCTTGAGGCAAGGAAACAATAGTGTGGAAGAGTACTATGATGAGTTCCAACTTGTGAAAATAAGGATCAACTTTGAAGAGGCCATGACTCGGTTCCGCGCCGGGTTGAATAAAGATATTGCTTCCCAGATGAGACTCCACAACTATCAAGATATTGATGAAACATTTGAAGCAGCTTGTCACGACCCAAACCGGAAGGCCATGATGGGCACCCGATCCTTACTTGCTAAGTATCCAAACTTGTCATTTGACGGGTAAGGTCCGCCAAAGCACTCATCACATCAACAAGAGTAGGTCCCTCGGTGGGAACCTGGGTCTCATCGTCCGAATTTGTCTTGGTACCGATTTTAGAACAATTACTCAAATCAAACAAACACATCAGGTTAGTAAAATAAACCTCACAAGTCACTCGAGTATGCACCTTTGATTTGCGTCACAAATTGTATCGGCTAATGATTGTACGTTGGAAAAAAAATAAATTTTGGGTGAAAAACCTGAAAAGCTATGTTATTCATTATGCACGACTGCACACAGTCTGCGAACGCAGATATTGCTGCCAGATTCTCAAAAATCACTATAGTGGTCTGCGATTCGTAGGTGTCACCTGCGATACAACCTGCGATTCACATGTGTCACATGCGATACAACCTGTGGTTCACAAGTTGTGCTTTCATTGCAAAACTTTTGTGACGTCAAATATTTTCGGGGATCCATACTTTGGGCCTTTTCTGATGTTTCCAACGACTTGGGCCCTCTTTTTCTGATTCTTTTACCTCTTTTGGCCTAAAAACAACTGTCCAACTTGAAATTTGGTTTTGGAAGATCAAATGAGACCTTTTTGCTGCTTCTTCATCAAGAACTCTATGAAGGTCTTCAAGTACACTTGAACACTTAAAGAGGAAGACACAATAAAATGGAATCAAAAGCAACCCAACGTATACTAAACTATGGATCTGAATTGATTAACCTCAATAAAGCACCTAATTTTATTAGGAGGACCTCAAGGGAATTGGATTCCCAACCAACCCACCTTTCTAAACAAAGGTTCAATGGAGAGCTTCAAAAGCTCTCAACACTCAAGTTCTCAAAGTGAAGCATAAACAATAATACTCAAGATAGTCTAAGCTATGAAAATGACTTAAGGTTCCTATTTATTGTCTAGGACTGACTTTCATCGCAAAACTTTTGTGACGTCAAATATTTTCGGGGATCCATACTTTGGGCCTTTTCTGATGTTTCCAATGACTTGGGCCCTCTTTTTCTGATTCTTTTACCTCTTTTGACCTAAAAACAACTGTCCAACTTGAAATTTGGTTTTGGAAGATCAAATGAGACCTTTTTGCTACTTCTTCATCAAGAACTCTATGAAGGTCTTCAAGTACACTTGAACACTTAAGAGGAAGACACAATAAAATGGAATCAAAAGCAACCCAACGTATACTAAACTATGGATCTCAATTGATTAACCTCAATAAAGCACCTAATCTTATTAGGAGGACCTCAAGGGAATTGGTTTCCCAAGCAACCCACCTTTCTAAACAAAGGTTCAATGAAAAGCTTCAAAAGCTCTCAACACTCAAGTTCTCAAAGTGAAGCATAAACAATAATATTCAAGATAGTAAAAGCTATGAAAATGACTTAAGGTTCCTATTTATAGCCTAGGACTGATTTATTACACAAGAGGCCAAAAGTGACACTCTTGGATTGTAAATATAGCCAAAACACCGCGCTGTCACACTCTGCTCTTGACCTAAGAATCACAGACTGTGCCTTTGACATGATCTGTGATTCGTAGGTCATGTCCTTCAGTGATTGCATCATCTACGGCTGCTTGGCTATGTCTGCAGTCCGCAGACTCCACCTGTGACACCATCTGCGATTCGCAGGTGGTGTTTTCTGCACCATTTGTTGTCTTTTCACCTTCCCATGCTATCCACTTGGAAACCTCATGATGGGCTTGACTCCTCGAGAATGATCTTGATGGAACTCGGTTTGCATCAAATTTCAACATTACAACACATACCACCATATACTTTTAATAGTCATGTCATTGTCAAATAAAATATTATTCTTAAGAAAAGAATAATCAACTAAAGTTTGTGAGTGGAATCATGTAAGTTAACTCTCAAAAAGATCAATGTCATGACTCTCTACATAACACATAATACTATCAAACCTTGAGTCTCATCAAAAGTCAAAAACATAAGATCAAAGGACTCTTATTCACATTCATTCACATTATCAACTAGGATAAGATCATCACTAAGTTGAGGTTCATAGAATCATCATAAACTTTCTCAACTAGTGGACTAGCAATCTAAACACAAGACAATGCACAAACACTCTTATCGCAAGTGTCAACAATAGGTGGACACAAATTAATCTCATAAGAAGATCAATCTGGTCATCAAAAGGATCAGTTGGTGTTGGAACCTTGAGGCAAGGAAACAATAGTGTGGAAGAGTACTATGATGAGTTCCAACTTGTGAAAATAAGGATCAACTTTGAAGAGGCCATGACTCGGTTCCGCGCCGGGTTGAATAAAGATATTGCTTCCCATATGAGACTCCACAACTATTACGATATTGATGAAACATTTGAAGCAAATTGTCACGACCCAATCCGACGGGCCATTATGGGCACCCGATCCTTACTTGCTAAGTATCCAAACTTGTCATTTGACGGGTAAGGTCCGCCAAAGCACTCATCACATCAACAAGAGTAGGTCCCTCGGTGGGAACCTGGGTCTCATCGTCCGAATTTGTCTTGGTACCGGTTTTAGAACAATTACTCAAATCAAACAAACACATCAGGTTAGTAAAATAAACATCACAAGTCACTCGAGTATGCGCACCTTTGATTTGCGTCACAAATTGTCTCGGCTAATGATTGTACCTTGGAAAAAAAAATTGAGTTAAAAACCTGAAAAGCTATGTTATTCATTATGCACGACCTGCAGGCACAGTCTGCGAACGCAGATATGTCTGCCAGATTCTCAAAAATCACTATAGTGGTCTGCGATTCGTAGGTGTCACCTGCGATACAACCTGCGATTCACATGTGTCACCTGCGATACAACCTGTGGTTCACAAGTTGTGTGCTTTCACTGCAAAACTTTTGTGACGTCAAATATTTTTGGGGATCCATACTTTGGGCCCTCATTTTCTGATGTTTCCAACAATTTGGGCCCTCTTTTTCTGATTCTTTTACCTCTTTTGGCCTAAAAACTACTTTCCAACTTGAAATTTGGTTTTGGAAGATCAAATGAGACATTTTTGCTGCTTCTTCATCAAGAACTCTATGAAGTTCTTCAAGTACACTTGAACACTGAAAGAGGAACACACAATAAAATGGAATCAAAAGCAACCCAACGTATACTAAACTATGGATCTCAATTGATTAACCTCAATAAAGCACCTAATCTTATTAGGAGGACCTCAAGGGAATTGGATTCCCAAGCAACCCACCTTTCTAAACAAAGGTTCAACGGAGAGCTTCAAAAGCTCTCAACACTCAAGTTCTCAAAGTGAAGCATAAACAATAATATTCAAGATAGTCTAAGCTATGAAAATGACTTAAGGTTCCTATTTATAGTCTAGGACTGACTTTCATCGCAAAACTTTTGTGACGTCAAATATTTTTGGGGATCCATACTTTGGGCCTTTTCTGATGTTTTCAACGACTTGGGCCCTCCTTTTCTGATTCTTTTACCTCTTTTTGCCTAAAAACAACTTTCCAACTTGAAATTTAATTTTGGAAGATCAAATGAGACCTTTTTGACGCTTCTTCATCAAGAACTCTATGAAGGTCTTCAAGTACACTTGAACACGCTTAAAGAGGAAGACACATTAAAATGGAATGAAAAGCAACCCAACGTATACTAAACTATGGATCTCAATAGATTAAACTGCAATAAAGGACCTAATCTTATTAGGAGGACCTCAAGGAAATTGGATTTCCAAGCAACCCACCTTTCTAAACAAAGGTTCAATGAAAAGCTTTAAAAGCTATCAACACTCAAGTTCTCAAAGTGAAGCATAAACAATAATATTCAAAATAGTCTAAGCTATGAAAATGACTTAAGGTTCCTATTTGTAGTCTAGGACCGATTTATTACACAAGAAGCCAAAAGTGACACTCTTAGATTGTAAATATAGCCAAAACACCGCGCTGTCACACTCTGCTCTTGACCTAAGAATCACAGACTGTGCCTTTGACATGATCTGTGATTCGTAGGTCATGTCCTTCAGTGATTGCATCATCTACGGCTGCTTGGCTATGTCTGCGGTCCGCAGACTCCACCTGTGACACCATCTGCGATTCGCAGGTGGTGTTTTCTGCACCATTTGTTGTCTGTTCACCTTCCCATGCTATCCACTTGGAAACCTCATGATGGGCTTGACTCATCGAGAATGATCTTGATGGAACTCGGTTTGCATCAAATTTCAACATTACAACACATACCACCATATACTTTTAATAGTCATGTCATTGTCAAATAAAATATTATTCTTAAGAAAAGAATAATCAACTAAAGTTTGTGAGTGGAATCATGTAAGTTAACTCTAAAAAGATCAATGTCATGACTCTCTACATAACACATAATACTATCAAACCTTGAGTCTCATCAAACATAAAAAACATAAGATCAAAGGACTCTTATTCACATTCATTCACATTATCAACTAGGATAAGATCATCACTAAGTTGAGGTTCATAGAATCATCATAAACTTTCTCAACTAGTGGACTAGCAATCTAAACACAAGACAATGCACAAACACTCTTATCGCAAGTGTCAACAATAGGTGGACACAAATTAATCTCATAAGAAGATCAATCTGGTCATCAAAAGGATCAGTTGGTGTTGGAACCTTGAGGCAAGGAAACAATAGTGTGGAAGAGTACTATGATGAGTTCCAACTTGTGAAAATAAGGATCAACTTTGAAGAGGCCATGACTCGGTTCCGTGCCGGGTTGAATAAAGATATTGCTTCCCAGATGAGACTCCACAACTATCAAGATATTGATGAAACATTTGAAGCAGCTTGTCACGACCCAAACCGGAGGGCCATGATGGGCACCCGATCCTTACTTGCTAAGTATCCAAACTAGTCATTTGAAGGGTAAGGTCCGCCAAAGCACTCATCACATCAACAAGAGTAGGTCCCTCGGTGGGAACCTGGGTCTCATCGTCCGAATTTGTCTTGGTACCGGTTTTAGAACAATTACTCAAATCAAACAAACACATCAGGTTAGTAAAATAAACCTCACAAGTCACTCGAGTATGCGCACCTTTGATTTGCGTCACAAATTGTCTCGGCTAATGATTGTACCTTGGAAAAAAAATAAATTTTGAGTCAAAAACCTGAAAAGCTCTGTTATTCACTATGCACGACCTGCGGGCACAGTCTGCGAACGCAGATATTGCTGCCAGATTCTCAAAAATCACTATAGTGGTCTGCGATTCGTAGGTGTCACCTGCGATACAACCTGCGATTCACATGTGTCACCTGCGATACAACCTGTGGTTCACAAGTTGTGCTTTCATTGCAAAACTTTTGTGACGTCAAATATTTTCGGGGATCCATACTTTGGGCCTTTTCTGATGTTTCCAACGACTTGGGCCCTCTTTTTCTGATTCTTTTACCTCTTTTGGCCTAAAAACAACTGTCCAACTTGAAATTTGGTTTTGGAAGATCAAATGAGACCTTTTTGCTGCTTCTTCATCAAGAACTCTATGAAGGTCTTCAAGTACACTTGAACACTTAAAGAGGAAGACACAATAAAATGGAATCAAAAGCAACCCAACGTATACTAAACTATGGATCTCAATTGATTAACCTCAATAAAGCACCTAATCTTATTAGGAGGACCTCAAGGGAATTGGATTCCCAAGCAACCCACCTTTCTAAACAAAGGTTCAATGGAGAGCTTCAAAAGCTCTCAACACTCAAGTTCTCAAAGTGAAGCATAAACAATAATACTCAAGATAGTCTAAGCTATGAAAATGACTTAAGGTTCCTATTTATAGTCTAGGATTGATTTATTACACAAGAGGCCAAAAGTGACACTCTTGGATTGTAAATATAGCCAAAACACCGCGCTGTCACACTCTGCTCTTGACCTAAGAATCACAGACTGTGCCTTTGACATGATCTGTGATTCGTAGGTCATGTCCTTCAGTGATTGCATCATCTACGGCTGCTTGGCTATGTCTGCGGTCCGCAGACTCCACCTGTGACACCATCTGCGATTCGCAGGTGGTGTTTTCTGCACCATTTGTTGTCTTTTCACCTTCCCATGCTATCCACTTGGAAACCTCATGATGGGCTTGACTCCTCGAGAATGATCTTGATGGAACTCGGTTTGCATCAAATTTCAACATTACAACACATACCACCATATACTTTTAATAGTCATGTCATTGTCAAATAAAACATTATTCTTAAGAAAAGAATAATCAACTAAAGTTTGTGAGTGGAATCATGTAAGTTAACTCTAAAAAAGATCAATGTCATGACTCTCTACATAACACATAATACTATCAAACCTTGAGTCTCATCAAAAGTAAAAAACATAAGATCAAAGGACTCTTATTCACATTCATTCACATTATCAACTAGGATAAGATCATCACTAAGTTGAGGTTCATAGAATCATCATAAACTTCCTCAACTAGTGGACTAGCAATCTAAACACAAGACAATGCACAAACACTCTTATCGCAAGTGTCAACAATAGGTGGACACAAATTAATCTCATAAGAAGATCAATCTGGTCATCAAAAGGATCAGTTGGTGTTGGAACCTTGAGGCAAGGAAACAATAGTGTGGAAGAGTACTATGATGAGTTCCAACTTGTGAAAATAAGGATCAACTTTGAAGAGGCCATGACTCGGTTCCGCGCCGGGTTGAATAAAGATATTGCTTCCCAGATGAGACTCCACAACTATCAAGATATTGATGAAACATTTGAAGCAGCTTGTCACGACCCAAACCGGAGGGCCATGATGGGCACCCGATCCTTACTTGCTAAGTATCCAAACTAGTCATTTGACGGGTAAGGTCCGCCAAAGCACTCATCACATCAACAAGAGTAGGTCCCTCGGTGGGAACCTGGGTCTCATCGTCCGAATTTGTCTTGGTACCGGTTTTAGAACAATTACTCAAATCAAACAAACACATCAGGTTAGTAAAATAAACCTCACAAGTCACTCGAGTATGCGCACCTTTGATTTGCGTCACAAATTGTCTCGGCTAATGATTGTACCTTGGAAAAAAATAAATTTTGAGTCAAAAACCTGAAAAGCTCTGTTATTCACTATGCACGACCTGCGGGCACAGTCTGCGAACGCAGATATTGCTGCCAGATTCTCAAAAATCACTATAGTGGTCTGCGATTCGTAGGTGTCACCTGCGATACAACCTGCGATTCACATGTGTCACCTGCGATACAACATGTGGTTCACAAGTTGTGCTTTCATTGCAAAACTTTTGTGACGTCAAATATTTTCGGGGATCCATACTTTGGGCCTTTTCTGATGTTTCCAACGACTTGGGCCCTCCTTTTCTGATTCTTTTACCTCTTTTGGCCTAAAAACAACTGTCCAACTTGAAATTTGGTTTTGGAAGATCAAATGAGACCTTTTTGCTGCTTCTTCATCAAGAACTCTATGAAGGTCTTCAAGTACACTTGAACACTTAAAGAGGAAGACACAATAAAATGGAATCAAAAGCAACCCAACGTATACTAAACTATGGATCTCAATTGATTAACCTCAATAAAGCACCTAATCTTATTAGGAGGACCTCAAGGGAATTGGATTCCCAAGCAACCCACCTTTCTAAACAAAGGTTCAATGGAGAGCTTCAAAAGCTCTCAACACTCAAGTTCTCAAAGTGAAGCATAAACAATAATATTCAAGATAGTCTAAGCTATGAAAATGACTTAAGGTTCCTATTTATAGTCTAGGACTGATTTATTACACAAGAGGCCAAAAGTGACACTCTTGGATTGTAAATATAGCCAAAACACCGCGCTGTCACACTCTGCTCTTGACCTAAGAATCACAGACTGTGCCTTTGACATGATCTGTGATTCGTAGGTCATGTCCTTCAGTGATTGCATCATCTACGGCTGCTTGGCTATGTCTGCGGTCCGCAGACTCCACCTGTGACACCATCTGCGATTCGCAGGTGGTGTTTTCTGCACCATTTGTTGTCTTTTCACCTTCCCATGCTATCCACTTGGAAACCTCATGATGGGCTTGACTCCTCGAGAATGATCTTGATGGAACTCGGTTTGCATCAAATTTCAACATTACAACACATACCACCATATACTTTTAATAGTCATGTCATTGTCAAATAAAACATTATTCTTAAGAAAAGAATAATCAACTAAAGTTTGTGAGTGGAATCATGTAAGTTAACTCTAAAAAAGATCAATGTCATGACTCTCTACATAACACATAATACTATCAAACCTTGAGTCTCATCAAAAGTAAAAAACATAAGATCAAAGGACTCTTATTCACATTCATTCACATTATCAACTAGGATAAGATCATCACTAAGTTGAGGTTCATAGAATCATCATAAACTTCCTCAACTAGTGGACTAGCAATCTAAACACAAGACAATGCACAAACACTCTTATCGCAAGTGTCAACAATAGGTGGACACAAATTAATCTCATAAGAAGATCAATCTGGTCATCAAAAGGATCAGTTGGTGTTGGAACCTTGAGGCAAGGAAACAATAGTGTGGAAGAGTACTATGATGAGTTCCAACTTGTGAAAATAAGGATCAACTTTGAAGAGGGCATGACTCGGTTCTATGCCGGATTGAATAAAGATATTGCTTCCCAGATGAGACTCCACAACTATCAAGATATTGATGAAACATTTGAAGCAGCTTGTCACGACCCAAACCGGAGGGCCATGATGGGCACCCGATCCTTACTTGCTAAGTATCCAAACTAGTCATTTGACGGGTAAGGTCCGCCAAAGCACTCATCACATCAACAAGAGTAGGTCCCTCGGTGGGAACCTGGGTCTCATCGTCCGAATTTGTCTTGGTACCGGTTTTAGAACAATTACTCAAATCAAACAAACACATCAGGTTAGTAAAATAAACCTCACAAGTCACTCGAGTATGCGCACCTTTGATTTGCGTCACAAATTGTCTCGGCTAATGATTGTACCTTGGAAAAAAAATAAATTTTGAGTCAAAAACCTGAAAAGCTCTGTTATTCACTATGCACGACCTGCGGGCACAGTCTGCGAACGCAGATATTGCTGCCAGATTCTCAAAAATCACTATAGTGGTCTGCGATTCGTAGGTGTCACCTGCGATACAACCTGCGATTCACATGTGTCACCTGCGATACAACCTGTGGTTCACAAGTTGTGCTTTCATTGCAAAACTTTTGTGACGTCAAATATTTTCGGGGATCCATACTTTGGGCCTTTTCTGATGTTTCCAACGACTTGGGCCCTCTTTTTCTGATTCTTTTACCTCTTTTGGCCTAAAAACAACTGTCCAACTTGAAATTTGGTTTTGGAAGATCAAATGAGACCTTTTTGCTGCTTCTTCATCAAGAACTCTATGAAGGTCTTCAAGTACACTTGAACACTTAAAGAGGAAGACACAATAAAATGGAATCAAAAGCAACCCAACGTATACTAAACTATGGATCTCAATTGATTAACCTCAATAAAGCACCTAATCTTATTAGGAGGACCTCATGGAAATTGGATTCTCAAGCAACCCACCTTTCTAAACAAAGGTTCAATGGAGAGCTTCAAAAGCTCTCAACACTCAAGTTCTCAAAGTGAAGCATAAACAATAATATTCAAGATAGTCTAAGCTATGAAAATGACTTAAGGTTCCTATTTATAGTCTAGGACTGATTTATTACACAAGAGGCCAAAAGTGACACTCTTGGATTGTAAATATAGCCAAAACACCGCACTGTCACACTCTGCTCTTGACCTAAGAATCACAGACTGTGCCTTTGACATGATCTGTGATTCGTAGGTCATGTCCTTCAGTGATTGCATCATCTACGGCTGCTTGGCTATGTCTGCGGTCCGCAGACTCCACCTGTGACACCATCTGCGATTCGCAGGTGGTGTTTTCTGCACCATTTGTTGTCTTTTCACCTTCCCATGCTATCCACTTGGAAACCTCATGATGGGCTTGACTCCTCGAGAATGATCTTGATGGAACTCGGTTTGCATCAAATTTCAACATTACAACACATACCACCATATACTTTTAATAGTCATGTCATTGTCAAATAAAATATTATTCTTAAGAAAAGAATAATCAACTAAAGTTTGTGAGTGGAATCATGTAAGTTAACTCTCAAAAAGATCAATGTCATGACTCTCTACATAACACATAATACTATCAAACCTTGAGTCTCATCAAAAGTAAAAAACATAAGATCAAAGGACTCTTATTCACATTCATTCACATTATCAACTAGGATAAGATCATCACTAAGTTGAGGTTCATAGAATCATCATAAACTTCCTCAACTAGTGGACTAGCAATCTAAACACAAGACAATGCACAAACACTCTTATCGCAAGTGTCAACAATAGGTGGACACAAATTAATCTCATAAGAAGATCAATCTGGTCATCAAAAGGATCAGTTGGTGTTGGAACCTTGAGGCAAGGAAACAATAGTGTGGAAGAGTACTATGATGAGTTCCAACTTGTGAAAATAAGGATCAACTTTGAAGAGGCCATGACTCGGTTCCGCGCCGGGTTGAATAAAGATATTGCTTCCCAGATGAGACTCCACAACTATCAAGCTATTGATGAAACATTTGAAGCAACTTGTCACGACCCAAACCGGAGGGCCATGATGGGCACCCGATCCTTACTTGCTAAGTATCCAAACTAGTCATTTGACGGGTAAGGTCCGCCAAAGCACTCATCACATCAACAAGAGTAGGTCCCTCGGTGGGAACCTGGGTCTCATCGTCCGAATTTGTCTTGGTACCGATTTTAGAACAATTAATCAAATCAAACAAACACATCAGGTTAGTAAAATAAACCTCACAAGTCACTCGAGTATGCACCTTTGATTTGCGTCAACAATTGTATCGGCTAATGATTGTACCTTGGAAAAAAATAAATTTTGAGTTAAAAACCTGAAAAGCTCTGTTATTCACTATGCACGACCTGCGGGCACAGTCTGCGAACGCAGATATTGCTGCCAGATTCTCAAAAATCACTATAGTGGTGTGCGATTCGTAGGTGTCACCTGCGATACAACCTGCGATTCACATGTGTCACCTGCGATACAACCTGTGGTTCACAAGTTGTGCTTTCATTGCAAAACTTTTGTGACAGTCAAATATTTTCGGGGATCCATACTTTGGGCCTTTTCTGATGTTTCCAACGACTTGGGCCCTCTTTTTCTGATTCTTTTACCTCTTTTGGCCTAAAAACAACTGTCCAACTTGAAATTTGGTTTTGGAAGATCAAATGAGACCTTTTTGCTGCTTCTTCATCAAGAACTCTATGAAGGTCTTCAAGTACACTTGAACACACTTAAAGAGGAAGACACAATAAAATGAAATCAAAAGCAACCCAACGTATACTAAACTATGGATCTCAATTGATTAACCACAACAAAACACCTAATCTTATTAGGAGGACTTCAAGGGAATTGGATTCCCAAGCAACCCACCTTTCTAAACAAAGGTTCAATGAAAAGCTTCAAAAGCTCTCAACTCTCAAGTTCTCAAAGTGAAGCATAAATAATAATATTCAAGATAGTCTAAACTATGAAAATGACTTAAGGTTCCTATTTATAGTGTAAGACCGATTTATTACACAAGAGGCCAAAAGAGACACTCTTGGATTGTAAATATAGCCAAAACACAGCGCTGTCACACTCTGCTCTTGAC
Source organism: Anisodus acutangulus (assembly GCA_029783415.1). NCBI lineage: Eukaryota > Viridiplantae > Streptophyta > Magnoliopsida > Solanales > Solanaceae > Anisodus > Anisodus acutangulus. Next base: position 28,727,172 of record CM056500.1, on the reverse strand, counting down.
CTAAGAATCACAGACTATGCCTTTGACATGATTTGTGATTCGTAGGTTATATCCTTCAGTGATTGCATCATCTTCGGCTGCTTGGCTCGGTCTGCGGTTCGCAGACTCCACCTGTGACACCATCTGTGATTCGCATGTGGTGTTTTCTGCACCATTTGTTGTCTTTTCACCTTCCCATGATATCCATTTGGAAACCTCGTGATGGGCTTGACTCCTCGAGAATGATCTTGATGGAACTCGGTTTGCCTCAATTTTTAACATTACAACACATTACACCATATAATTTTAATAGTCATGTCATTGTCAAATAAAACATTATTCTTAAGAAAAGAATGATCAACTAAAGTTGGTGAGTGGAATCATGTAAGTTAACTCTCAAAAAGTTCAATGTCATTGTCGCGCCCGTTTTTGACCTGCTCGGGTCAAAGCGGAGCACGGACGTATCCGGTGATTCCTGGGTAAAAGGGTTGACGAGTCGCCACCTAATTATTTTTACGGTGAATTAGGACACCTAAATATTAAACTAAATGCTGCAATGTTACTCCAATTTTAAGGTCTGCGAAACTAGTGAGATTCTAGGTAAGGGTTCTTTATTATCCTAAAGGAAAGGGGTTAGGCATCCTTTAAGATCCGCTAACTTGCGGTTATCCGATCAAACTCAGGTTAATTAATGCTAGGAAAATGCATGTTTTACAAGTATAATAGATTTAAAGATGTTTTGCAAATATTTAGTAAATGATGCATTTTATACAAGTACTTATTCGGATCACATAAAGGAAAGATACATGTAAAGTTTTGGAAAATATGCATTTGTGACAATAAATTATTTATAATGCCAAAGAAGTAAAATTTTGGGAATCATTGAATTGTAAATTGACAAAAGATAAACTTATTCGGTATGATTAATAAAGCAAATAAGAGATGACAAAAGTTGTTTTGAAAATCTTGAATACGCGTGACGAGCCTAAAAATAAATAAACTAGCGAAAAATTTCTAAGTTTGAATTCGACCGAGCCTACAAATAAATAAGCTAGCGACGGGTTTCAAATCTTAAACTACCCTATGAATTAATTCTAAGTTTGCCTATTCTAAGTATTTCAATAGTTACATAAGTGCGATAAATAATATTACAATACAGCGGGGTAAAAGCTGAAAAAAGAAAGTAAATAAAATAAATAAACTCCGAGGAATATCTGCATTTATTTACTTTATTCCCTGCAAGCTGTCAAGAACAAACGGTTAGAAACAGTTAAATACAAATAACTTCGGATCCGTGTCCAAAACAGTAAATGTTTTGATCACGGAGGGCTCAGACTTAAATTTTGAAAAGACCATTCCAATCACGTCGTGGCTGCAAACATATGACTAAAGTGGTTATTTTGATTGCCTCGCCTACTAAACGTGTTGGTCTCTAAAAAAGGATCACTATAATCACGTCGTGGCTGCGAATATATAACTTGTTGGTTATTCTAGTCACCTCGCCTACTAAACATGTTGATCTCGGATGAAATAAAAAGGTTTAAGCCTCATCCTTGCCCAGAAGTTATATTTTCGTCTTTACAACTGTGGAGGCCTCAAAATCGACGGATATTTTTCATAGGCCAGTGTAGTATCGTGTTCGAATTAGTAAAATTAAATCGGAACAGCAGCAGCAGTAGGCAGTAAAACAGAGGCAGAAAAACAATTTCCAAAAAAGACGCGGTGTTTAGTTTAAAACAGTAAAAAATAGTAAAATATCCGCTGCCCGGATACTTAAAACAGTGCTGAAAAACAGAGAAATGAAACGAAAGAAAAGCGCGGCCTCGAATTCAATTTCATCGGCCTAAATACGATATTAATAAAATAATAAAAACAGTAAAACAGTAAGATATCCGTTGCCTGGATACTTAAACAGTGCTGAAAACAGAGAAATGAAACGGAAAAAAAAGCGCGGCCTCGAATTCAATTTCATCGGCCAAAATGCGATATCTATAAAACAGCAAAACAGTGCCAAAGAAACGAGCAGTGAGCAATTAAAGTATCCGACCCGAGTTCTGAAATTCCGGAACCGAAACAGGATTAAGAAGTATTTATGAAAAATCAAACTCGGATCATGAACAGTGACCCGAATAGGTGACCCAATTCTGAAAACAGATTTTTTTTCTTCAGATAACCAACAAATAAGATACGAAAATGCAAGAATTCTGGAAATATTCGAATCGGGTCGACCCGACCCGGGTTAGTGACCCGACCCGAATCAGTGATTCAAACCCGAATCAGATTTCAGCACCAATTTCAGATAACCAAGAACAAGAATACGAAATGCAAGAATTCTAAAAAATATCCAAATCGGGTCGACCCGACCCGAATCAGTGATTCAAACCCGAAATCAGATTTCAGCACCAATTTCAGATAACCAATAACAAGAATATGTAATGCAAGAATTCCGGAAAATATTCGCACCGGGTCGACCCGACCCGAACCAGTGATCCAAACCCGAATCAGATTTCAACACTAATTTCAGATAACCAACATACAAGATACAAAATGCAATAATTCTGAAAATTTACCCGACCCGAATCAGGTGTCAAAATCCGAAATCAAATATTCACCAAATTCAGATAACCAACATACAGAAATATGAAAATGCAAGAATTCTGAAAAATATTACCCAAACCGGGTCGACCCGACCCGAATCAGTGTCAAAATCAGAGAATCAAAAGTGGAGAACAAACCTTTTCGGACTTGATTCTTGAATAACAAGGAAGGCAAATGTTTGAAATCAAGAACACAACAAATATTTATATATTGAATTGTTTTCCAAAAATCCTCCGAAAATTCCTTTGAAAACCCTCTCAAAAATCTGTCCAATTCTCCCCTTAAAATGAAGAACAACATGGGGTATTTATAGGTGGATTCCCCCTTAAAAACGAGTTTGAAATTCGAATAAAAGGTTTTAAAAAATCGATTTTGGAAGCGGATTTTTGGGGGTATGGGTTGAAAGGTTGGTGGTGTCGGCATAACATAGGGGAGTTGGTGGTGTCAGGGGTCGGTGGTGGCAGGGGCGAGGTGACCGGCGAGTGGGGTCGGGAGCGTGGGGTGTCTTGGCGATGAGTTGAGGGTTGGGGGGTTTGTTTTTTTTGTTTTGGTTTTAAGGTTTAAAGGGTTGGGGAATGGGTGATGGAGTCGGGTTTTGGGGCTGCGAGTTGAGGTTGTGGGTTGTTGGGCCGACCGGGTTGGGCTGCGGGTGAGTTGGGCTTGACCGAAAAATGGGGGTAAGGAAAATAAAGGGTGAGGGATGTTGGGCCGAATGGGTATGGAGAAATTGGGCTTTGGTTGAAATTAGTTGGGTAGAAATTGTTTTGGGGTTGAGAAATAAAATTGGGTTGGTTAAAAATAAGAGGAAGTTTATTATAAAAAGATATTTTTGTAAAAGATGTAAATTATTTGAAGTAGCATAACGATGTGATAATAATAAAATAAAATATAATATTTGTGAAATGTATAATGCTTGATAAAAAATGAAAATGCGATGCCATTTTGCGAAAAATAAAATAACATAGAATATTATGGATAAAACTATGATTATGATAAAGATGCAAATGATAGTAAAAAATGCGAATAATAATAATAATAAGATATATACACATATATGCCTATATTTTAAATTTGTTTTAAAAGTTTCAAAAATATTAAAAATTACGAATAAAATCATAAAAGATGGGACAAAATTGGGTGTCAACAGATGCCCCTCTTTGGACGGAGACGATGAAAGAGTTTTCGGCCAAAGAAGTTGACTGAGTAGCCAATTTTGTCCTGATCATCGGGACTGCATGGTAAGAAATAGAATCCCGAGGGGGAAGAGAAGTTGCAAAAAGATGGTGCACATTCAAGAAACAATGCCTCAGTGTCAACTTAGGATGACACTGTTCGCGGATGCGAGAAACTATTAGGAAAGAGCGGATCGACGTTGGAAGTAGATCATTGACCAATTTGCCTCGGTTCGCCGTATGAGATAGTCCCACATTGTGATGAAGTTCCTGCAAATTGAAAACTCCTGCAAACTAAAGCTTAAGATATAATTAGTGTCTATCTGCTGAGAAAATTATAGAGAATATAACTTGGAAATACCCGCATTAGGAGGTGGGCGCCTGACTGAAATTAAAATACCCGCATTATAATGTGGGCGCCTGACTGAAATTAAAATACCCGCATTATGAGGTGGGCGCCTGACTGAAATTAAAATACCCGCATTATAAGGTGGGGGCCTGAAATGACGTCGTTGGATTGACGTGTTATGTGGAAGACGTCGTTGTAATATTGTTGACGTCGTTGTAATGATGTAAAAGACAGTTGTTGTGCTGCCTGTAACGTCGAGGACGTTGTTGTAATGTTGTTTTGCTATAAAAGATAATTATTGTGCTGAATACATCGTTGAAATATTGTTGACGTCATTGTAATGCTGTAAAATAAATATTGTGCAGAAGACGCCGTTGTATGGGCGCGTTGCTGATGACATCATTGTAATGCTATTGATGTCGTTGTAATGTTGTAAAAGATAGTTGTTTTGCAGAAGATACCATTGCGTAGGCGTGTTGTTCATGACGCCGTTGTATGGGCGCGTTGTTCATGACGCCGTTGTAAGGGCGTGTTGCTGATGATACCATTGTAATGTTGTTGATGTCGTTGTAATGCTGTAAAAGATAGTTGTTTTGCAGAAGACGTCATTGCGTAGGCGTGTTGTTCATGACGCCGTTGTATGGGCGCGTTGTTGATGACGCTGTTATATGGGCGCATTGTTGATGACATCATTGTAATGTTGTTGATGTCGTTGTTGTAAGAATGTAATGCTGATGTCATCGTTGTATCGACGTGTTGTGTTGAAGACGTCATTGTGATGACGTTGTTACAAGAATGTAATGCTGATTTCGTCGTTGTATCGACGTGTTGTGTTGAAAACGTCATTGTGATGACGTTATTACAAGAATGTAATGCTAATGTCGTTGTAATGATAAACGCTGATGATATCGTTGTAATGCTGTTGATGTCATTGTAATACTGTAAAAATAGATGTCGTGCTGCCGTAACGTCGTGGACGTTGTTGTAATGTAGTTTTGCTGTAGAAGGTAGATGTTGAGCTGAAGACGTCATTGTAATGTTGTTGACATCATTGTAATGTTGTAAAAGACAGTTGTTGTGCTGCTTGTAACGTCGAGGACGTTGTTGTAATGTTATTTTGCTGTAGAAGGTAGATGTTGAGCTGAAGACATCATTGTAATGTTGTTGACGTCATTGTAATGCTGTAAAAATAGATGTCGTGTTGCTGTAACGTCGTGGACGTTGTTGTAATGTAGTTTTGCTATAAAAATAGCTGTTGAGCTGAAGACGTCATTGTAATGTTGTTGACATCGTTGTAAATGTTGTAAACAATAGTTGTTGTGCTGAAGACGTCATTGTAATGCTGTTGACGTCGTTGTAATGATAACGCTGATGACATCGTTGAAATGCGGTCGATGTCATTGTAATGCTGTAAAAGATATAGATGTGCTGAAGACGTCGTTGTTGTTGACGTCGCCGCAATGATGTAAAAGATAGTTGTGTTACCGTAACGTCGAGGACGTTGTTGTAATGCTGTAAAACGTCGATGACATTATTGTGATGATGTTTGCTGTAAGAGATAGATGTTGCGCTGAAGACGTCGTTGTAGTGTTGTTGACGTCATTGTAATGCTGTTGCGATGTAAAAGATAGTTGTGTCACCGTAACGTCGAGGACGTTATTGTAATGTTGTTCTGTTGTAAAAGATGTAAGTGACGTCCTTGCCGTCAGTTTGCTGTAATATGGTTCCACATTGCGCTGAATCTTCTGTTGATTCAAACTATTGTGGACTGTGAATTGAAATGTCGTCCTGGCACGGGCGAAAATGCGATGCGACGTCTTTGCCGTCGGGTTTGCTGTGTTGTCGTTCCTTGTGATTCGAAATAACATCTTTGTGCAGACATAATAGTCGGGACCCTGTAGGTCAAGATAATGTCTTCGTATAGATGCAAAACAGGAACGTAAATCCTTGTAGTGAGTTGTGGTACCGAAATTCTTTGGGGAATTGATCATAAGTGATGTGGCTTCCCTGCTTTTTCAACCTAAAAAACCTGTACTCAAAGAAAATTTGTGAGTTTGGGGAGGGGCGATTGATTCGCGTTGACTTTGTAGCTTTAGCTCTTGATAGTTGCATGTCCCGCTGATTCGGACCTGTAGCCCCTGTCTGGTTCCCAGTCTTGGCTAACCGTTAATGAAAACATTTGTTGAAAATAATTTGTTTATAAGCAAGTATACATATCAATAAAAAGTTCTTGTCGAACTTTAATGAAAATATTTGTTGAAAATAATTCGCTTATAAGAAAGTATGCATATCAATAAAAAGTTCTTGTCGAACTTTAATGAAAATATTTGTTGAAAATAATTCGCTTATAAGAAAGTATGCATATATGTAAATGTCTGTCGAGCAGTGACATGCGGTGAAACAAAGCAAATGTCTTATCCAAAATCCTTCTTCTGGCGGAAGACTTAGTTTGCTGATGCTTTTCCATGTTTATCGGTGTCCTCTAGCAGTGATCCCTTAAAAATGCCCCAGTTTCCGATATGTGAGGATGATGAACTTCCGCACGGACAACCGAGTCTTGTGTGGGTTGCTTGCCTATCCTACCAGGGTGATCAGATGGGTGCACTTTGTCATATGTGAGATAAAGGAGAGAATATTTTCTAATGGTGGGACCGAAGCCGATTTAGGCCGCCTACGTATCCCCATGAGGGAATCAGGTCATAACGTAGTTCATTACAAGCAAAGAGGATTGTAAGGTTTTCTAAAAATGGGACCGAAGCTGATGTGGCCGCCTACGTATCCCGCCGAGGGAATCAGGTCATAACGTAGTTCAGGTTGTGTGATAAAGTTGCCCCGGACAAACTGTGTTCATCAGCCTTTTCGTACATGATTCTGCATCCACTTGGCTGCGAGAGATATAGCATTGCCCCAGTAAAAGTCCTGATTGTAGTGCGGTAGCCCAAGAGTACAAATGGCAAACGTCCGTGCCAATGCTTGTAACTATCAACCATCTTGATGTTTCATCCAAATATGGCTTTGACTTATTCCAAAAATGCCCCAATTCTACCGGTTGTGAGTCTTCCTTATATTCTTCGAAGCCTTGTTTGTTGTTTGGGACCTTGTTTGCTTGTTTCATTATATGTCACATATTACCGACAAATTAATTTGCATGATGAAAAAAGAAAGGAAAATTTATTAAACAAAGCAGATTTTAAAATAGCAAAAGCAGTGCAGATCTATCATTTTGAGCTTTCAAAAGGTGGAGGCAAAACATATTAAATGCATATATGTGATTTAGGCCTCAATCTGAATCGCATTGTTTCATTAAATTAGTGCTAATACAATTTGGATAGGCATGATTGGGAAATAAAAGATGGGGTGCTCCGTCAATTTTAGTCACCACGAATCAACCTTTGGGGAAATAAATAAGGCAAAATGAACCTCCTGAAAAATGAAGAAAATCAAGTTAGTATAAGGCGAGTATTTATTGCTTCAAATAATATGCACATAGTGGAAAGCAGTTGAAAATAGCAAGAAAATTGTATATGCGCGTCCTAATATACATGGGGCCTCTCTTATGCCAGAGGTGAGCCTAAACGCCAAATATGAGAGATTATGACAGAATAATCCAAGCTTTCAAACTGCAATGATTTCGTTGGAAATGAAGACAACGCATGTACACTTTCCAATATCAGCATGTCATGATTAGGCTTGGATTAGTCTATCATTATCACGCTACACATAATATGTTGATGGTCGTTGGGGGAGCGAGACCCGTCGACAATTTTGGTAGGTTTCTTAATTGTGGAGTCGATGTCAAAGATCGACCCACCTAGGGTGTATGCATGCATGACTTAAAATAAATGGTGGTATAGCTCTATCTTAAATTTTCTAAGATTTGGCTGACTAGACACAAGGTTCCCGAGTGGACTACTCGAGTGAGAAGGCTACGCGGCCACCGGATGGTCCGGACACTCCGCGCATACGTCAACTCTCCTAAAATTTGGTAATTTGAAAGAAATTTGCGGGTGCGCAAAACACACCTTGTGTGTAATGTGTGATAGTGTCAATTCTCTAGAGTGGAAGAAATATGAGCGAAATGCCAATTTAAGGAAAGCAGTAAAACAATATATCAATTAAAGCAGTTATGCATGCAAAAAATTTCAGAAAGGAAACAAATCAAAGCATTACATCAAACAAAGAGTGAAAGTAAAACACAATTATAATTATCCTGAATTTGCTATGGTTAAGAACCTGAAAAATCCCCAGTGGGGTCGCCATGCTGTCGCGCCCTATTTTGACCTGCTCGGGTCAAAGCGGAGCACGGACGTATCCGGTGATTCCTGGGTAAAAGGGTTGAGGAGTCGCCACCTAATTATTTTTACGGTGAATTAGGACACCTAAATATTAAACTAAATGCTGCAATGTAACTCCAATTTTAAGGTCTGCGAAAGGTAAGGGTTCTTTATTATCCTAAAGGAAAGGGGTTAGGCATCTTTTAAGATCCGCTAACTTGCGGTTATCCGATCAAACTCAGGTTAATTAATGCTAGGAAAATGCATGTTTTACAAGTATAATAGATTTAAAGATGTTTTGCAAATATTTAGTAAATGATGCATTTTATACAAGTACGTATTCGGATGACATAAAGGAAAGATACATGTAAAGTTTTGGAAAATATGCATTTGTGACAATAAATTATTTATAATGCCAAAGAAGTAAAATTTTGGGAATCATTGAATTGTAAATTGACAAAAGATAAACTTATTCGGTATGATTAATAAAGCAAATAAGAGATGACAAAAGTTGTTTTGAAAATCTTGAATACGCGTGACGAGCCTAAAAATAAATAAACTAGCGAAGAATTTCTAAGTTTGAATTCGATCGAGCCTACAAATAAATAAGCTAGCGACGAGTTTCAAATCTTAAACTACCCTATGAATTAATTCTAAGTTTGCCTATTCTAAGTATTTCAATAGTTACATAAGTGCGATAAATAATATTACAATACAGCGGGGTAAAAGCTGAAAAAAGAAAGTAAATAAAATAAATAAACTCCGAGGAATATCTGCATTTATTTACTTTATTCCTATAAGTCGCCAAGAACAAACGGTTAGAAACAGTTAAATACAAATAACTTCGGATCCGTGTCCAAAACAGTAAATGTTTTGATCACGGAGGGCTCAGACTTAAATTTTGAAAAGACCATTCCAATTACGTCGTGGCTGCAAACATATGACTAAAGTGGTTATTTTGATTTCCTCGCCTACTAAACGTGTTGGTCTCTAAAAAAGGATCACTATAATCACGTCGTGGCTGCGAATATGTAACTTGTTCGTTATTCTAGTCACCTCGCCTACTAAACATGTTGATCTCGGATGAAATAAAAAGGTTTAAGCCTCATCCTTGCCCAGAAGTTATATTTCCGTCTTTACGACTGTGGAGGCCTCAAAATCGACGGATATTTTTCATCGGCCAGTGTAGTATCGTGTTCGAATCAGTAAAATTAAATCGGAACAGCAGCAACAGTAGGCAGTAAAACAGAGGCAGAAAAACAATTTCCGAAAAAGATGCGGTGTTTAGTTTAAAACAGTAAAAAACAGTAAAATATCCGTTGCCCGGATACTTAAAACAGTGCTGAAAAACAGAGAAATGAAACGAAAGAAAAGCGCGGCCTCGAATTCAATTTCATCGGCCTAAATGCGATATTAATAAAACAATAAAAACAGTAAAACAGTAAGATATTTGTTACCCGGATACTTAAACAATGCTGAAAACAGAAAAATGAAATGAAAGAAAAGCGCGGCCTCGAATTCAATTTCATCGGCCTAAATGCGATATCTATAAAACAGCAAAACAGTGCCAAAGAAACGAGCAGTGAGCAATTAAAGTATCCGACCCGAGTTCTGAAATTCCGGAACCGAAACAGGATTAAGAAGTATTTATGAAAAATCAAACCCGGATCATGAACAGTGACCCGAATAGGTGACCCAATTCTGAAAACATATTTTTTTTTTCAGATAACCAACAAATAAGATACGAAAATGCAAGACTTCTAGAAATATTCGAATCAGATCGACCCGACCCGAATCAGTGATTCAAACCCGAATCAGATTTCAGCACCAATTTCAGATAACCAAGAACAAGAATACGAAATGCAAGAATTCCGGAAAATATTCGCACCGGGTCGACCCGACCCGGGTCAGTGACCCGACCCGAACCAGTGATCCAAACCCGAATCAGATTTCAACACCAATTTCAGATAACCAACATACAAGATACAAAATGCAATAATTATGAAAATTTACCCGACCTGGGTCAGTGACCCGACCCGAATCAGGTGTCAAAATCCGAAATTAAATATTCACCAAATTCAGATAACCAACATACAGAAATATGAAAATGCAAGAATTCTGAAAAATATTACCCAAACCGGGTCGACCCGACCCGACCCGAATCAGGTGTCAAAATCAGAAAATCAAAAGTGGAGAACAAACCTTTTCGGACTTGATTCTTGAATAACAAGGAAGACAAATGTTTGAAATCAAGAACACAACAAATATTTATATATTGAATCGTTTTCCAAAAATCCTCCAAATATTCCTTTGAAAATCCTCTCAAAAATCTGTCCAATTCTACCCTTAAAATGAAGAACAACATGGGGTATTTATAGGTGGATTCCCCCTTAAAAACGAGTTTGAAATTCGAATAAAAGGTTTAAAAAATTCAATTTTGGAAGCGGATTTTGGGGGTATGGGTTGAAAGGTTGGTGGTGTCAGCGTAACAGAGGGGAGTTGGTGGTGTCAGGGGTCGATGGTGGCAGGGGTGAGGTGACCGGCGAGTGGGGTCGGGGGCGTGGGGTGTGCGGTGACGAGTTGAGGGGTTGGGGGGGGTTTGTTTTTTTTTTGTTTTGGTTTTAAGGTTTAAAGGGTTGGGGGAATGGGTGATGGGTCGGGTTTTGGGCTGCGGGTTCGGGGTTGTGGGTTGTTGGGCCGACCGGGTTGGGCTGCGGGTGAGTTGGGCTTGACCGAAAAATGGGGGTAAGGAAAATAAAGGGTGAGGGATGTTGGGCCGAATGGGTATGGAGAAATTGGGCTTTGGTTGAAATTAGTTAGGTAGAAATTGTTTTGGGGTGGAGAAATAAAATTGGGTTGGTTAAAAATAAGAGAAAGTTTATTATAAAAAAATATTTTTGTAAAAGATGTAAATTATTTGAAGTAGAATAACGATGTGATAATAATAAAATAAAATATAATATTTGCGAAATGTTTAATGCTTGATAAAAAATGAAAATGCGATGCCATTTTGCAAAAAATAAAATAACATAGAATATTATGGATAAAACTATGATTATGATAAAGATGCAAATGATAGTAAAAAATGCGAATAATAATAATAATAAGATATATACACATATATGCCTATATTTTAAATTTGTTTTAAAAGTGTCAAAAATATTAAAAGTTACGAATAAAATCATAAAAGATGGGACAAAATTGGGTGTCAACAGTCATGACTTTCTACATAGCACATAATACTATCAAACCTTTAGTCTCATCAAAAGTCAAAAACATAAGATCAAAGGACTCTTATTCACATTCATTCACATTATCAACTAGGATAAGATCATCACTAAGTTGAGGTTCATAGAATCATCATAAATTTCCTCAACTAGTGGACTAGCAATCTCAACACAAGACAATGCACAAATACTCTTATCACAAGTGTCAACAATAGGTGGACATAAACTAATCTAATAAGAAGATCAATCTGGTCATCAAAAAGATCAGTTGGTGTTGGAAACTTGAGGCAAGGAAAAAAGAGCGTGGAAGAATACAATGATAAGTTCCAACTTGTGAAAATAAGGATCAACTTTGAAGAGGCCATGACTCGGTTCCGCGCCGGGTTGAATACAGATATTGCTCCCCTGATGAGACTCCACAATTATCAAGATATTCATGAAACATTTGATGCAGCTTGTCACGACCCAAAACGGAGGGCCATGATGGGCACCCGATCCTTAGTTGCTAAGTATCCAAACTAGTCATTTGACGGGTAAGGTCCGCCATAGCACTCATCACATCAACAAGAGTAGGTCCCTCGATGGGAACCTGGGTCTCATCGCCCGAATTTGTCTAGGTACCTGTTTTAGAACAATTACTCAAATCAAACAAACACATCAGGTTAGTAAAATAAACCTCACAAGTCACTCGAGTATGCACACCTTTGATTTGCGTCACAAATTGTCTCGGCTAATGATTGTACCTTGGAAAAAAAACAAATTTTGAGTCAAAAACCTGAAAAGCTCTGTTATTCGCTATGCATGACCTGCGGGCACAGTCTGCGAACGCAGATATTGCTGCCAGATTCTCAAAATTCACTATAGCGGACTGCGATACAACATGAGATACAAGTTGTGGTTCACAAGTTGTGCTTTCACTGCAAAACTTTTGGGACGTCAAATATTTTTGGGGATCCATACTCCGGGCCTTTTCTGATGTTTTCAACGACTTGGGCCCTCTTTTTCTGGTTTTTTTTATCTCTTTTGGCCTAAAATCAACTTTCCAACTTGAAATTTTGTTTTGGAAGATCAATTGATATCAATAGTATAAAGCACCAAATCTTATTAGGAGGACTTCAAGGAAATTGGATTCCCAAGTAACCCACCTTTCTAAACAAAGGTTCAATGAAAAGCTTCAAAAGCTCTCCACACTCAAGTTCTCAAAGTGAAGCATAAACAATAATATTCAAGATAGTCTAAACTATAAAAATGACTTAAGGTTCCTATTTATAGTCTAAGACCGATTTATTACGCAAGAGGCCAAAAGTGACACTCTTGGATTGTAAATATTGCGAAAATACCGCGCTGCCACACTCTACTCTTGACATAAGAATCACATACTGTGCCTTTGACATGATCTGTGATTCGTAGGTTATATCCTTCAGTGATTGCATCATCTTCAACTGCTTGTCTCGGTCTGCGGTTCGCAGACTCTACCTGTGACACCATCTGTGATTCGCAGGTGTTGTTTTCTGCACCATTTATTGTCTTTTCACCTTCCAATGATATCCACTTGGAAACCTCGTGATGGGCTTGACTCCTCGAGAATTATCTTGATAGAACTCGATTTGCATCAATTTTCAACATAACAACACATTCCACCATATACTTTTAACAGTCATGTCATTGTCAAATAAAACATTATTCTTAGGAAAAGAATAATCAACTAAAGTTGGTGAGTGGAATCATGTAAGTTAACTCTCAAAAATTTCAATGTCATGACTCTCTACATACCACATAATACTATCAAACCTTGAGTCTCATCAAAATTCAAAAATATAAGATCAAAGGATTCTTATTCACATTCATTCACATTATCAACTAGGATAAGATCATCACTAAGTTGAGGTTCATAGAATCATCATAAACTTCCTCAACTAGTCGACTAGCAATCTCAACACAAGACAATGCACAAATACTCTTATCACAAGTGTCAACAATAGGTGGACACAAATTAATCTCATAAGAAGATCAATCTGGTCATCAAAAGGATCAGTTGGTGTTGGAACCTTGAGGCAAGGAAAAAAGAGTGTGGAAGAATACTATGATGAGTTCCAACTTCTGAAAATAAGGATCAACTTTGAAGAGGCCATGACTCGGTTTCGCGCCGGGTTGAATAAAGATATTGCTTCCCTGATGAGACTCCACAACTATCAAGTTATTGATGAAATATTTGAAGCAGCTTGTCACGACCCAAACCGGAGGGCCATGATGGGCACCCGATCCTTACTTGCTAAGTATCCAAACTAGTCATTTGACGGGTAAGGTCCGCCAAAGCACTCATCACATCAACAAGAGTAGGTCCCCCAGTGGGAACCTAGGTCTCATCACCCGATTTGTCTTGGTACCTGTTTTAGAGCAATTACTCAAATCATACAAACACATCAGGTTAGTAAAATAAACTTCACTAGTCACTCGAGTATGCACACCTTTGATTTGCGTCACAAATTGTCTCGGCTAATGATTGTACCTTGGAAAAAAAACAAATTTTGAGTCAAAAACCTGAAAAGCTCTGCTATTAGCTAGGCATGACCTGCAGGCACAGTCTGCGAACGGAGATATTACTCACAGATTTTCAAAATTCACTATAGTGGACTGCGATACAACCTGCGATTCACATGTGTAACCTGCGATACAATCTGTGGTTAACAAGTTGTGCTTTCGCTCCAAAACTTTTGTGACGTCAAATATTTTTGGGGATCCTTACTTTGGGCCTTTTCTGATGTTTCCAACGATTTGAGCCTTCTTTTTCTGATTCTTTTACGTCTTTTGGCCTAAAAATAACTTTTCAACTTGAAATTTAGTTTTAGAATATCAAATGAGACCTTTTTGCTGCTTCTTCATCAAGAACTCTATGAAGGTGTTCAAGTACACTTGAACACACTTAAAGAGGAAGACACAATAAAATGGAATCAAAAGCAACCCAACGTACACTAAATTTACTATGGATCTCAATTGATTAACCACAATAAAGCACCTAATCTTATTAGGAGGACTTCAAGGGAATTGGATTCCCAAGCAACCCACCTTTCTAAACAAAGGTTCAATGAAAAGCTTCAAAAGCTCTCAACACTCAAGTTCTCAAAGTGAAGCATAAACAATAATATTCAAGATAGTCTAAACTATGAAAATGACTTAAGGTTCCTATTTATAGTCTAAGACCGATTTATTACACAAGAGGCCAAAAGTGACACTCTTGGATTGTAAATATTGCCAAAACACCGCGCTGTCACACTCTGTTCTTGACCTAAGAATCACAGACTGTGCCTTTGACATGATCTGTGATTCGTAGGTTATGTCCTTCAGTGATTGTATCATCTTCGGCTGCTTGGCTCGTTCTGCGGTTCACAGACTCCACCTATGACACCATCTGTGATTCGGAGGTGGTGTTTTCTGCACCATTTGTTTTCTTTTCACCTTCCCATGATATCCACTTGGAAACCTCGTGATGGGCTTAACTCCTCAATAATGATCTTGATGGAACTCGATTTGCATCAATTTTCAACATTACAACACATTCCACCATATACTTTTAACAGTCATGTCATTGTCAAATAAAATATTATTCTTAAGAAAAGAATAATAAACTAAAGTTGGTGAGTGGAATCACGTAAGTTAACTCTCAAAAAGTTCAATGTTATGACTCTCTACATAGCACATAATACTATCAGACCTTGAGTCTCATCAAAATTCAAAAACATAAGATCAAAGGATTGTTATTCACATTCATTCACATTATCAACTAGGATAAGATCATCACTAGTTGAGGTTCATAGAATCATCATAAACTTTCTCAACTAGTGGACTAGCAATCTCAACACAAGACAATGCACAAACACTCTTATCACAAGTGTCAACAATAGGTGGACACAAATTAATCTCATAAGAAGATCAATCTGGTCATCAAAAGGATCAGTTGGTGTTGGAACCTTGAGGCAAGGAAAAAAGAGTGTGGAAGAATACAATGATGAGTTCCAACTTCTGAAAATAAGGATCAACTTTGAAGAGGCCATGACTCGGTTTCGCGCCGGATTGAATAGAGATATTGCTTCCCTGATGAGACTCCACAACTATCAAGATATTGATGAAACATTTGAAGCAGCTTGTCACGACCCAAACCGGAGGGCCATGATGGGCACCCGATCTTTACTTGCTAAGTATCCAAACTAGTCATTTGACGGGTAAGGTCCGCCAAAGCACTCATCACATCAACAAGAGTAGGTCCCCCGGTGGGAAGCTAGGTCTCATCACCCGATTTGTCTTGGTACCTGTTTTAGAGCAATTACTCAAATCATACAAACACATCAGGTTAGTAAAATAAACCTCACTAGTCACTCGAGTATGCGCACCTTTGATTTGCGTCACAAATTGTCTCGGCTAATGATTGTACCTTGGAAAAAAAATAAATTTTGAGTCAAAAACCTGAAAAGCTCTGCTATTCGCTAGGCATGACCTGCGGGCACGGTCTGCGAACGGAGATATTACTGTCAGATTTTCAAAATTCACTATAGTGGAGTGCGATACAACCTGCGATTCACATGTGTCACCTTCGATACATTCTGTGGAACACAAGTTGTGCTTTCTCTGCAAAACTTTTGTGAGGTCAAATATTTTTGGGGATCCATACTTTGGGCCTTTTCTAATGTTTTCAACGACTTGGGCCCTCTTTTTTTGATTCTTTTACCTCTTTTGACCTAAAAACAACTTTCCAACTTGAAATTTGGTTTTGGAAGATCAAATGAGACCTTTTTGCTGCTTCTTCATCAAGAACTCTATGAAGGTCTTCAAGTACACTTGAACACACTTAAAGAGGAAGACACAATAAAATGGAATCAAAAGCAACCCAACGTATACTAAATTTACTATGGATCTCAATTGATTAACCACAATAAAGCACCTAATCTTATTAGGAGGACTTCAAGGGAATTGGATTCCAAGCAACCCACCTTTCTAAACAAAGGTTCAATGAAAAGCTTCAAAAGCTCTCAACACTCAAGTTCTCAAAGTGAAGCATAAACAATAATATTCAAGATAGTCTAAACTATGAAAATGACTTAAGGTTCCTATTTATAGTCTAAGACCAATTTATTACACAAGAGGCTAAAAGTGACACTCTTGGATTGTAAATATTGCCAAAACATCGCGCTGTCACACTCTGCTCTAGACCAAAGAATCACAGACTATGCCTTTGACATGATCTATGATTTGTAGGTCCTTCAGTGATTGCATCATCTTCGGCTGCTTGGGTCGGTCTGCGGTTCGCAGACTCCACCTATGACACTATCTATGATTCGCAGGTGGTGTTTTCTGCACCATTTGTTGTCTTTTCACCTTCGCATGATATCCACTTGGAAACCTCGTGATGGGCTTGACTCCTCGAGAATGATATTGATGGAACACGGTTTGCATCAATTTTCAACATTACAACACATTCCACCATATACATTTAACAATCATGTCATTGTCAAATAAAACATTATTCTTAAGAAAAAATTAATCAACTAAAGTTGGTGAGTGGAATCATGTAAGTTAACTCTCAAAAAGATCAATGTCATGACTCTCTACATAACACATAATACTATCAAACCTTGAGTCTCATCAAAAGTCAAAAACATAAGATCAAATAACTCTTATTCACATTCATTCACATTATCAACTAGGATAAGATCATCACTAAGTTGAGGTTCATAGAATCATCATAAACTTCCTCAACTAGTGGACTAGCAATCTCAACACAAGACAATGCACAAACACTCCTATCACAAGTATCAACAATAGGTGGACACAAATTAATCTCATAACAAGATCAATCTGGTCATCAAAAGGATCAGTTGGTGTTGGAACCTTGAGGTAAGGAAACAAGAGTGTAGAAGAATACTATGATGAGTTCGAACTTGTAAAAATAAGGATCAACTTTGAAGAGGCCATGACTCAGTTCCGCGCCTGGTTGAATAAAGATATTGCTTCCCTGATGAGACTCCACAACTATCAAGATAGTGATGAAACATTTGAAACAGTTTGTCACAACCCAAACGGGAGGGCCATGATGGGCACCAGATCCTTACTTCCTAAGTATCCAAACTAGTCATTTGACGGGTAAGTTCCGCCAAAGCACTCATCACATCAACAAGAGTAGGTCCTCCGGTGGGAACCTGGGTCTTATCGCCCGAATTTGTCTAGGTACCTGTTTTAGAACAATTACTCAAATCAAACAAACACATCAGGTTAGTAAAATAAACCTCACAAGTCACTCGAGTATGCGCACCTTTGATTTGCGTCACAAATTGTCTCGGCTAATGATTGTACCTTGGAAAAAAAATAAATTTTGAGTCAAAAACCTGAAAAGCTCTGTTATTCGCTAGGCATGACCTGCGGGCACAGTCTGCGAATGAAGATATTGCTGCCAGATTCTCATAATTCACTATATTGGACTGCGATACAACCTGCGATTCACATGTGTCACCTGCGATACAATCTGTGGTTCACAAGTTGTGCTTTCTCGGCAAAACTTTTGTGACGTCAAATATTTTTGGGGATCCATACTTTGGGCCTTTTCTGATGTTTCCAACGACTTGGGCCCTCTTTTTCTGATTCTTTTACCTCTTTTGACCTAAAATCAACTTTCCAACTTGAAATTTGGTTTTGGAAGATCAAATGAGACCTTTTTGCTGCTTCTTCATCAAGAACTCTATGAAGGTCTTCAAGTACACTTGAACACACTTAAAGAGGAAGACACAATAAAATGAAATCAAAAGCAACCCAACGTATACTAAACTATGGATCTCAATTGATTAACCACAACAAAACACCTAATCTTATTAGGAGGACTTCAAGGGAATTGGATTCCCAAGAAACCCACCTTTCTAAACAAAGGTTCAATGAAAAGCTTCAAAAGCTCTCAACTCTCAAGTTCTCAAAGTGAAGCATAAACAATAATATTCAAGATACTCTAAACTATGAAAATGACTTAAGGTTCCTATTTATAGTCTAAGACCGATTTATTACACAAGAGGCCAAAAGTGACACTCTTGAATTGTAAATATTGCCAAAACACCGCGTTGTCACTCTCTGCTCTTGACATAAGAATCACAGACTGTGCCTTTGACATGATCTGTGATTCGTAGGTTATGTCCTTCAGTGATTGCATCATTTTCGGCTGCTTGGCTCATTCTGCGGTTCGCAGATCATCACTAAGTTGAGGTTCATAGAATCATCATAAGCTTTCTCAACTGGTGGACTAGCAATCTCAACACAAGACAATGCACAAACACTCTTATCACAAGTGTCAATAATAGGTGGACAAAAATTAATCCTATAAGAAGATCAATTTAGTCATCAAAATGATCAGTTGGTGTTGGAACCTTGAGGCAAGGAAAAAAGAGTGTGGAAGAATACTATGATGAGTTCCAACTTGTGAAAGTAACGATCAACTTTGAAGAGGCCATGACTCGATTCCGCGCCGGGTTGAATAAAGATATTGCTTCCCTGATGAGACTCCACAACTATCAAGATATTGATGAAACATTTGAAGCAGCTTGTCACGACCCAAACCAGAGGGCCATGATGGGCACCCGATCTTTACTTGCGAAGTATCCAAACTAGTTATTTGACAGGTAAGGTCCGCCAAAGCACTCATCACATCAACAAGAGTAGGTACCCCGGTGGGAACCTGTGTCTCATCGCTCGAATTTGTCTTGGTACCTGTTTTAGAGCAATTACTCAAATCAAACAAACACATCATGTTAGTAAAATAAACCTCACAAGTCACTCGAGTATGCTCACCTTTGATTTGCGTCACATATTGTCTCGGCTAATGATTGTACCTTGGAAAAAAAACAAATTTTGAGTCAAAAACCTGAAAAGATTTGATATTCGCTATGCATGACCTGCGGGCACAGTCTGCGAACGCAGATATTGCTGCTAGATTCTCAAAAATCAGTATAGTGGACTGCGATACAACCTGCGATTCATATGTGTCACCTGCGATACAACATGTGATTCACAAGTTGTGCTTTCACTGCAAAACTTTTGTGACGTCAAATATTTTTGGGGATCCATACTTTGGGCTTTTTCTGATGTTTCCAACTACTTAGGCCCTCTTTTTCTGATTCTTTTACCTCTTTTGTCCTCAAAACAACTTTCTAACTTGAAATTTGGTTTTGGAAGATCAAATGAGACCTTTTTGCTGCTTCTTCATCAAGAACTCTATGAAGGTCTTCAAGTACACTTGAACACACTTAAAGAGGAAGACACAATAAAATGGAATCAAAAGCAACCCAATGTATACTAAACTATGGATCTCAATTGATTAACCAGAATAAAGCACCTAATCTTATTAGGAGGACTTCAAGGCAATTGGATTCCCAAGCAACCCACCTTTCTAAACAAATGTTCAATGAAAAACTTCAAAAGCTCTCAACACTCAAGTTCTCAAAGTGAAGCATAAACAATAATATTCAAGATAGTCTAAACTATGAAAATGACTTAAGGTTCCTATTTATAGTCTAAGACCGATTTATTACACAAGAGGCCAAAAGTGACACTCTTGAATTGTAAATATTGCCAAAACACCGCACTGTCACACTCTGCTCATGCCCTAAGAATCACAGACTGTGCCTTTGACATGATTTGTGATTCATAGGTTATGTCCTTCAGTGATTGCATCATCTTCGGTTGCTTGGCTCGGTCTGCGGTTCACATACTCCACCTGTGACACTTTCTGTGATTCGCAGGTGGTGTTTTCTGCACCATTTGTTGTCTTTTCACCTTCCCTTGATATCCACTTGGGAACCTCGTGATGGGCTTGACTCCTCGAGAATGATCTTGATGAAATTCGGTTTGCATCAATTTTTAACATTACAACACATTCCACCATATACTTTTAACAGTCATGTCATTGTCAAATAAAACATTATTCTTAAGAAAAGAATAATCAACTAAAGTTGGTGAGTGGAATCATGTAAGTTAACTCTCAAACAGATCAATGTCATGACACTCTACATAACACATAATATTATCAAACCTTGAGTCTTATGAAAAATGCAAAACATAAGATCAAATGACTCTTATTCACATTCATTCACATTATCAACTAGGATAAGATCATCACTAAGTTGAGGTTCATAGAATCATCATAAACTTCCTCATCTAGTGGACTAGCAATCTTAACACAAGACAATGCACAAACACTCTTATCACAAGTGTCAACAATAGGTGGACAAAAATTAATCTCATAAGAAGATCAATCTGGTCATCAAAACTATCAGTTGGTGTTGGAACCTTGACGCAAGGAAAAAAGAGTGTGGAAGAGTACTATGATGAGTTCCAACTTGTGAAAATTAGGATCAACTTTGAAGAGGCCATGACTCGGTTTCGCGCCGGGTTGAATACAGATATTGCTTCCCTGATGAGACTCCACAACTATCAAGATATTGATGAAATATTTGAAGCAGCTTGTCACGACCCAAAATGGAGGGCCATGATGGGCACCCGATCCTTACTTGATAAGTATCCAAACTAGTCATTTGGAAGGTATGGTCCGCCAAAGCACTCATCACATCAACAAGAGTAGGTCCCCCGATGGGAACCTGGGTCTCATCGCCCGATTTGTCTTGGTACCTATTTTAGAGCAATTACTCAAATCATACAAACACATCAGGTTAGTAAAATAAACCTGACTAGTCACTCGAGTATGCACACCTTTGATTTGCGTCACAAATTGTCTCGGCTAATGATTGTACCTTAAAAAAAACAAATTTTGAGTCAAAAACCTGAAAAGCTTTGTTATTCGCTATGCATGACCTGTGGGCACATTCTGCGAACGCAGATATTGCTGCTAGATTCTCAAAAATCAGTATAGTGGACTGCGATTCACATGTGTCACCTGCGATACAATCTGTGGTTCACAAGTTGTGCTTTCACAGCAAAACTTTTGTGACGTCAAATATTTTTGAGGATCCATACTTTGGGCCTTTTCTGATGTTTCCAATGACCTGGGCCTTCTTTTTCTGATTCTTTTTCCTCTTTTGTCCTAAAAACAACTTTCCAACTTGAAATTTGGTTTTGGAAGATCAAATGAGACATTTTTGCTGCTTCTTCATCAAGAACTCTATGAAGGTCTTCAAGTACACTTGAACACTCTTAAAGAGGAAGACACAATAAAATGGAATCAAAAGCAAACCAACGTATACTAAACTATGGATCGCAATTGATTAACCACAATAAAACACCTAATCTTATTAGGAGGACTTCTAGGGAATTGGATTTCCAAGCAACCCACCTTTCTAAACAAAGGTTCAATGAAAAGCTTCAAAAGCTCTCAACACTCAAGTTCTCAAAGTGAAGCATAAACAATAATATTCAAGATAGTCTAAGCTATGAAAATGACTTAAGGTTCTTATTTATAGTCTAAGACCGATTTATTACACAAGATGCTAAAAGTGACACTCTTGGATTGTAAATATTGCCAAAAATACCGCGCTGTCACACTCTACTCTTGACCTAAGAATCACAGACTGTGCCTTTGACATGATCTGTGATTCGTAGGTCCTTCAGTGATTGCATCACCTTCGGCTGTTTGGCTCGGTCTGCGGTTCGCAGACTCCACCTGTGACACCATCTGTGATTCGCAGGTGGTGTTTTCTGCACCATTTGTTGTCTTTTCACCTTCCCATGATATCCACTTGGAAACCTCGTGATGGGCTTGACTCCTCGAGAATGATCTTGATGGAACTCGGTTTGCATCAATTTTTAACATTACAATACATTCCAGCATATACTTTTTACAGTCATGTCATTGTCAAATAAAATATTATTCTTAAGAAAAGAATAATCAACTAAAGTTTGTGAGTGGAATCATGTAAGTTAACTCTAAAAAAGATCAATGTCATGACTCTCTACATAACACATAATACTATCAAACCTTGAGTCTCATCAAAAGTAAAAAACATAAGATCAAAGGACTCTTATTCACATTATCAACTAGGATAAGATCATCACTAAGTTGAGGTTCATAGAATCATCATAAACTTCCTCAACTAGTGGACTAGCAATCTAAACACAAGACAATGCACAAACACTCTTATCGCAAGTGTCAACAATAGGTGGACACAAATTAATCTCATAAAAAGATCAATCTGGTCATTAAAAAGATCAGTTGGTGTTGGAACCTTGAGGCAAGGAAATAAGAGTGTGGAAGAATACTATGATGAGTTCCAACTTGTGAAAATAAGGATCAACTTTGAAGAGGCCATGACTCGGTTCCGCGCCTGGTTGAATAAAGATATTGCTTCCCTGATGAGACTCCACAACTATCAAGATATTGATGAAACATTTGAAGCAGCTTGTGACGACCCAAACCGGAGGGCCATGATGGGCACCCGATCCTTACTTGCTAAGTATACAAACTAGTCATTTGACGGGTAAGGTCCGCCAAAGCACTCATCACATCAACAAAAGTAGGTCCCCCGGTGGAAACCTGGGTCTCATCGCCCGAATTTGTCTTGGTACCTGTTTTAGAACAATTACTCAAATCCAACAAACACATCATGTTAGTTAAATAAACTTCACAAGTCACTCGAGTATGCTCACCTTTAATTTGCGTCACAAATTGTCTCGACTAATGATTGTACCTTGGAAAAAATCAAATTTAGAGTCAAAAACTTGAAAAGCTTTGTTATTCGCTATGCATGACCTGCGGGCACAGTCTGCGAACGCAGATATTGCTGCTAGATTCTAAAAAATTATTATAGTGGACTGCGATACAACCTGCGATTCACATGTGTCACCTGCGATACAACCTGTGGTTCACAAGTTGTGCTTTCACTGCAAAACTTTTGTGACGTCAAATATTTTTAGGGATCCATACTTTGGGCTTTTTCTGATGTTTCCAACGACTTAGGCCCTCTTTTTTTTATTCTTTTACCTCTTTTGGCCTAAAAACAACTTTCCAACTTGAAATTTGGTTTTGGAAGATCAAATGAGACCTTTTTGCTGCTTCTTCATCAAGAACTCTATGAAGGTCTTCAAGTACACTTGAACACACTTAAAGAGGACGACACAATAAAATGGAATCAGAAGCAACCCAACGTATACTAAACTATGGATCTCAATTTATTAACAACAATAAAACACCTAATCTTATTAGGAGGACTTCGAGGCAATTGGATTCCCAAGCCATCCACCTTTATAAACAAAGGTTCAATGAAAATCTTCAAAAGCTCTCAACACTCAAGTTCTCAAAGTGAAGCATAAACAATACTATTCAAGATAGTCTAAACTATGAAAATGACTTAAGGTTCCTATTTATAGTGTAAGACCGATTTATTACACAAGAGGCCAAAAGTGACACTCTTGGATTGTAAATATTGTCAAAACACCGCGCTGTCAGAATCTGCTCTTGACCTAAGAATCACAGACTGTGCCTTTGACATGATATGTTATTCGTAGGTTATGTCCTTTAGTGATTGCATCATCTTCGGCTGCTTGGCTCAGTCTACGGTTCGCAGAATCCACCTGTGACACTATCTGTGATTCGCAGGTGGTGTTTTCTGCACCATTTGTTGTCTTTTCACCTTCCCATGTTATCCACTTGGAAACCTCGTGATGGGCTTGACTCCTCGAGAATGATCTTGATGGAACTCGGTTTGCATCAATTTTTAACATTACAACACATTCCACCATATACTTTTAACAGTAATGTCATTGTCAAATAAAACATTATTCTAAAGAAAAGAATAATCAACTAAAGTTGGTGAGTGGAATCATGTAAGTTAACTATCAAAAAGATCAATGTCATGACTCTCTACATACCACATAATACTATCAAACCTTGAGTCTCATCAAAATTCAAAAATATAAGATCAAAGGATTCTTATTCACATTCATTCACATTATCAACTAGGATAAGATCATCACTAAGTTGAGGTTCATAGAATCATCATAAACTTCCTCAACTAGTGGACTAGCAATCTCAACACAAGAGAATGCACAAACACTCCTATCACAAGTATCAATAATAGGTGGACACAAATTAATCTCATAACAAGATCAATCTGGTCATCAAAAGGATCAATTGGTGTTGGAACCTTGAAGTAAGGAAACAAGAGTGTAGAAGAATACTATGATGAGTTCGAACTTGTAAAAATAAGGATCAACTTTGAAGAGGCCATGACTCAGTTCCGCGCCTGGTGGAATAAAGATATTGCTTCCCTGATGAGACTCCACAACTATCAACATAGTGATGAAACATTTGAAACAGCTTGTCACAACCCAAACGAGAGGGCCATGATGGGCACCATATCCTTACTTCCTAAGTATCCAAACTAGTCATTTGACGGGTAAGTTCCGCCAAAGCACTCATCACATCAACAAGAGTAGGTCCTCCGGTGGGAACCTGGGTCTTATCGCCCGAATTTGTCTAGGTACCTGTTTTATAACAATTACTCAAATCAAACAAATACATCAGGTTAGTAAAATAAACCTCACAAATTGTCTCGGCTAATAAATGTACCTTGGAAAAAAAACAAATTTTGAGTCAAAAACCTGAAAAACTCTGTTATTCGCTATGCATGACCTGTGGGCACAGTCTGCGATTGCAGATATTGCTGCCAGATTATCAAAAATCACTATAGTGGACTGCGATACAACATGCGATTCACATGTGTCACCTGCGATACAACATGTGGTTGACAAGTTGTGCTTTCACTACAAAACTTTTGTGATGTCAAATATTTTTGGAAATCCATACTTTGGGCCTTTTCTGATGTTTCCAACGACCTAGGCCTTCTTTTTCTGATTTTTTTGCCTCTTTTGGCCTAAAAACAACTTTCCAACTTGAAATTTGGTTTTGAAAGATCAAATGAGACCTTTTTGCTGCTTCTTTATCAAGAACTCTATGAAGGTCTTCAAGTACACTTGAACACTCTTAAAGAGGAAGACACAATAAAATGGAATCAAAAGCAACCCAACGTATACTAAACTATGGATCTCAATTGATTAACCACAATAAAACACCTAATCTTATTAGGAGGACTTCAAGGGAATTAGATTCTCAAGCAACCCACCTTTCTAAACAAAGGTTCAATGAAAAGCTTCAAAAGCTCTCAACACTCAAGTTCTCAAAGTGAAGCATAAACAATAATATTCAAGATAGTCTAAACTATGAAAATGACTTAAGGTTCCTATTTATAGTCTAAGACCAATTTATTACACAAGAGGCTAAAAGTGACACTCTTGGATTGTAAATATTGCCAAAACATCGCGCTGTCACACTCTGCTCTAGACCTAAGAATCACAGACTGTGCCTTTGACATGATCTGTGATTCGTAGGTCCTTCAGTGATTGCATCATCTTCGGCTGCTTGGGTCGGTCTGCGGTTCGCAGACTCCACCTGTGATTCACAAGTGGTGTTTTCTGCACCATTTGTTGTCTTTTCACCTTCCCATGATATCCACTTGGAAACCTCGTGATGGGCTTGACTCCTCGAGAATGATATTGATGGAACACGGTTTGCATCAATTTTCAATATTACAACACATTCCACCATATACTTTTAACAGTCATGTCATTGTCAAATAAAACATTATTCTTAAGAAAAGAATAATCAACTAAAGTTGGTGAGTGGAATCATGTAAGTTAACTCTCAAAAAGATCAATGTCATGACTCTCTACATAACACATAATACTATCAAACCTTGAGTCTCATCAAAAGTCAAAAACATAAGATCAAATAACTCTTATTCACATTCATTCACATTATCAACTAGGATAAGATCATCACTAAGTTGAGGTTCATAGAATCATCATAAACTTCCTCAACTAGTGGACTAGCAATCTCAACACAAGAGAATGCACAAACACTCCTATCACAAGTATCAACAATAGGTGGACACAAATTAATCTCATAACAAGATCAATCTGGTCGTCAAAAGGATCAGTTGGTGTTGGAACCTTGAGGTAAGGAAACACGAGTGTAGAAGAATACTATGATGAGTTCGAACTTGTAAAAAT